>CM031084.1:11791139-12368639 GCA_018257905.1 Gillenia trifoliata | reverse complement strand
CGTAGATGAGGGTTTATATAGTAGTCGAGAGAAATTCCTTTTAGGATACTTAAATTCGTTCTAAACTGGGAGAATCCTAGCGCATATCTAGTAATAGATATTGTTCTCTTTTCAAAGTGTGATTACTTGCGGTGCACGCCAATTCTTAGATTGTAGGAATCTCCAAATATATAGAAATAGATCAGATGCCTAGTCAAATCTAGATTTCGTGCCTTGCAGAACAAGAATGGTTGTTCTCAGTGAAGTCAGCGGACTTCACATACCTTTTTGGGGTATAGCAAATGTGGTGCCATCACTGGTCCGTTTGGGCAGCTTACCTCTATTTGCAGAGCTGTTGAATCTATGGCCAAACTTCCATGGCATTCGTATTCCTATCCATTTTACTCCTGCCTAGGAAAATTCATGGTCCCACACCAGATATCCAAACCCTTTATTCCAGATCTTGCACCTGCATCTCCTTGTACGTTCTGCAGTCCTGAACTCGCCTCCATTTGCATTGAGCCGAGAACCATCCACCCAGATTTGCAGTCCATCACTCTACAGCAGCTTCGCCGAGCTCGCACCAAAACCCATAGACTTGCAACTATCCTCTCCAAGAACCATCCATCCCTGATCCCGAGTGCTTGCAGTCCAGCCATCTTCTGTAGCCCAGATTCGTTCAGATTTATTCCTCATCGAACCGAGAAGTCTAGCCCAACCTCTGCTATGTCCAGATCCGAGGTAAGTTTTTAGTTTTTTTTTTTTGGTTAATTGAACAGATCAAGTGTCAATTTCTTTAAAATTGATAATGTGGAGATGCCAATTCCAGGTCAAAGATAACTCAGCAGTGTGGGGATAGAAGGTGACAACGGAACCATAGGGTGAAAGGTGCAACTCGACATATGTTCAACATTTGCGGATTGGATCGAAGGTAATTTTGTCTCTTTTTTTGCTGCTTTGATTTTTGCATAGTATTGATATCTGCATAATAGTCTTGGTATTTGTTTCGAGTATTGAATCTACATTCGTGGATGTACACAATAATTCTGTGTCTAATCAACATCTCTGTGGGATTTTTCCATGTCTGTCAAAAGGAGCATGAATCTGAATCCAAAATGAAGTAAATTTATCAATCATCGATGTGGACCATTCTGTGGGTCTTGGACCTCCGACTTAGAAATGTTGTATTTAGGAATTCATTTGAATGGCTTGTATAATTTATGGGAGATGAGTGTGAGTGAGTAGGTCCAAATTCCTTTTATCCCGTGGATTGTCGAACTGTAACAAGTTCGATTTCACTGACATGGAAGTTTCTGGCAGAAACTACTTTATGTGGGCATGAGTTGTGAAGCTCCACTTGACTACTGAGAAGTTGAGAAACATTGAAGCCAAAAATAGCGTGGATAGAGCTAAATAAGTCTCCGCCATAATCTACATTCGAAGACTTATGCTTGAAGCATTGTAAATGGAAGGACCTCGATGAAGAGGAATCCATGGTTCTTTGACTCATTCTATGGACCGTTCCAATTATGAAAAGATGATCTTGCCCGAAGCAAGACATATCCTGCCTGACACAAGACATGATTGAAACCCATCCATGAATAGGTGCAGTTCTGAAATTCATAGAATTCGATCGAATTTTGACTGGAGAAGATTTTCTCGTCCTTCCATGCTTTTTAACATACTCCTGAAGAAGTAATGTAGAGAGCGGAGGTTCACTAAATTCTCAGATCTAGTTACTACCACATTGCTTACTGAAAACACATAATAGTGAGAGAAATGTACCCCACTGCTTCAGCAAGGATGCACCAAAGGACACGCTCTGCTTCGACAAAGGTGTACCAAACAAAATTTACTCATCCATCTTCGGCTGGAGAGTACTGAATAGTGGTAGAATTATGGCCTACTAAGGGGGTGGCATCACGACCAAATACGTGATCCCTTGGCACTTAGGACCCAAAACTTCAAGAATAAGGGACAATATTCCCAAATATCAAACGTGCATAATCTACTTCCATTTTGATAGAAAAGATCATTGGTTATGCACTTGTCTGTGCTCTTACCAATGTTGTTGAGGAGTACCATTCCCGTAGTCAAACTGTGAGACTAATTTTGCTCCACCTAACACATATGAAAAAACAGAAGTTGACATGAAAGGCCATGTTGGCCGAACCACCCTACCCAAATTTAGTTTACTTTGTGAACAATTTCCTATGTTCCTGAATTCAAGTTTGGTGTTTGTTTTAGTTATGGATAATGTTATGGATATTGTCCTCGAATATGAGTTAATTGGATCATAATTCTTACATACATGTGACCGAATTCAGTTAACATGTGATTATGTATAAATGTGGGAAAGTTAGTTGTCTTGATGAATGTGCTACTGCGCAAACTAACTTAATATCTAAATCACCTTTCTAGCAACAAATTCAGGTCTATCCAACCTGATTAAGGGCATTGGCATCGCTTCTTGTTGTATTAATGGTACTGAATTACCATTAAGGGGTCTTACATTCTCTCTGTTTTGGAAGAACATCATTGAGTTTTAAGGATATTCGAGAGAACAATGATCATGAAACCACTGTAGAAAATATAGTGAAGTATCTTTGCATCACCTCCAAAATATGAAGCCTGAGGCTATGTTTTGAGGCCAATGGGCTGCCTTTCAACTAGGACGTGCCACATATAGGTCATACTGGAGTCGGGTGATTCAAGCAGTTTACTTGCTTTAGCAGGATAGTTTAGGACATTCAGGTCGAAACACGATGCAACGTCTTACACAACGCATCACCTTACATGGAGTAAGGATTTTGTGCCTACAAGCACACTTTGCCAAGCATGCTTGTTGGGGAAGTTGGATTTTTATATGATCCCTAGCAAAGATACTACATACCATCTTTTACACAGTTGGTTGATATATCGACACAATGGTCACATGTTTGTCTACGCACGTTGCTTCTAAACTTCTAGCCATTTCTTACTTAAGGGCTCACTGCCCTAATTATCTCATAAATTCTGGAAGACTGGATAATGTCGAGAGTTTATATCGAAGAATTTTTAATAAGTATCACATGTTTTTGGGTTTGAAATTGAACATTGAATTTCCCATGTTCAACCCCAAAATAACCTCGCAGAAACGGTCATAAATCGTATTATCAACTGATCGCCTGGATCTTGGTCACAGCACCAAGCTTTCGGTTTCTACCTAGGACTGTGCAATTCTGTATGCAGCTATGTTGGTCCGCCTGAGGCTCATTGCCACCCAATACTATTTTGGTGTTACAGTTGGTAACTAGGTACGAACCTGACATTTCATACTTACTCATTTTTGGGTGTGCGCCTTATGTGCCATATTGTGCTGCCGCAATGTACCAATATGGATCCTCAAAGAAGAATGTGAATCTTTGTCGATTATGATTCTCCTTCAAATTAGCTCTTTAGAGCCCTTTCACACGATCTCTTTACCGCCAGTTTGTGGATTGCCACTTTGTGAGACAGTCTTCCTACCGTTATGGGGAAATAAGAATGTCAACGTTCCTGAAGAACGGTGCAAATTATGGTGGACAGGCCTTAGAATTAATAAATTGTTTACCGCCAGTTTGCACACAATCTCTTTATAGCCAGTTTGCGGATTGTTTTTATTATTAATAAATTGTTCGTGAGTGATTATGATTAATTTCTTTTAATCTCAAAGATTTTTTATTAAAACTCCCTTAGAATTAATTACATAATCAAATATTATACAAAAGAATATTTTTCTTTCCATTTAAATGCTCAATCAATACGAGCAATTAAAACAAAATAATATCCCATTTAAAATACTCAATCAAGATGAGTAATTTAAATGGAAACTTTACCTGTAGAGACAAAAATAAAAAATACATTTCCTAGAACTCCACTAGTGTTGAATAATTTCAAGGAGAGACAAAAGTTCAAACTCCAACAAACCTAGCCCCAAAACAAGCAAACCAAAATTTTAAAATTCGAGCCATGCCCCTAATAGACTTGTTACTTAACCAAGCCAAAACTACAAACTGACACCATCTATAAAAATTTCAAACTGATTTTATATCCGTAAATATTAATTTATGCAAGATCAGTTTCACAATTCATGCACTTCTGCAAGATCAGTTTTCAAATTCTAGCTTTTTTGCAAGATCAGTTTCAAATTTTTCTACAATTCTGCAAGATCAGTTTTAAAATTTTTAGCACTTCTACAAGATGAGTTTCAAAATTCCAACATTTCTGCAATATCAATTTCAAAATTCTAGCACTTATGCAAGGTCAGTTTCACAATTCCAGCACTTCTGCAATATAAGTTTCAAAATTTCAGCATTTCGACAAGATTAGTTTCAAAATTTTCAACATTTATGAAAGATCAGTTTCAAAATTTCAGCATTTCTGTAAGATCAGTTTCTAAATTCCAGCATTTTGCAAGATCAATTTCAAAATTCCTGCACTTCTGTAAGATCAATTTCAAAATTCATGTATCCAAATCAATCAAAACCTCAAAATCAAATACTTTAAAAAAAAATACTAAAATCTAAAATCCTAATTGTTCTTAGAATAGAAAAAAAATACTCATAAATCTAGAGAACAATATGAAGACGAAGAGGAGGGAGAGGGAAGTATGAAGAAAAAATAGGAGAGAGAAGGATGAAGAAGGAGGAGGAGAGAGAGAGAGAGAGAGAAAGAGAGAGAGACATTGGTAGGAAGGAGAAGGAGAAGAGACAGAAAAGGACAAAGAATAAATAGTAGGAGAGATAAAGAAACAGTAAGATAAAGACCAATCTTTCAATTACATAGGGGTAAAAGTGTAAATGCAAAAGCAGTTAAAAAAACAACCATGACATCACCTACCACATGAATAAGTTTTGTCCCTCTTTGAAATAAATCAAACCCTTGGTCTCTCTCTAAAATAGTCTTATAATTTGGATGTATGTGTAATTGTTCCAATTTAATTTGACATAATCTCAAGATCCTCTCAATTTGGGTAGATACAATGTATATAATTGTATTTTCGTAAATATTAATTAATAAAAAAATAATTACAATTTATGAGCAATTAATGAAAAATGCCGCTTTAAATTCTAATAATTCAAAAACACAATACATACCAAAATAAAAAATACAGGGACAAAGGTCAGCGAATGAGGAACATTCACTCGCCAACCGAGCACAAAAAAATAGTGCTCACGCGCCCCCACAAGCGGCAGCTACATTTTTGTGAAAAAGAAATGGACCCACGCGCTTAGGGTGGCGCGTGTAGGCCACGTGCTGCCATGTGTAGGGTGGGCATACGGGTCTTTCAACCCGTGGGTCCGGATCGTATTATCTGACCCGATGTAAAACTTTCCAGTTTTTACTTTTGATTTTCAAAACGGCTCGAGTTGCACCCGGTTTGTGTTAAAACGAGTCAAAAACTTAATCTATATTTCTTATGTGCGGGTAACCCAACCCGGACCGTTTAAGAGTTGTCTTAGCACTTGCCATTTTATTAGTGGTCCACAATGAAGCCCATGATTCATAATTCCATATCTAACCCTAAGAAGTAAAATATCGATCAAACTTTTTTAAACAAGGAGTCTTAAGAGTCCCCTTAGAATATTTGTTGGTATTGGCTTTGTTAGACATAATTCTTTCGTAATGAAGACACATAGAGATTGTTTTATATTGTTGTTTTGTTATACGACATATGATTGAAATGGATCTTTTCGACCCGTAGGAACCGGACCGTATTAAACGGATCCAAATGAGCCGATTCTACTAATAAAAATACATAAACCTGGATGGGCTCAAACTCGTTTATAAAAAAACCAAGTCAAGTCTGGATCCACCAAAAATGAAACCGGCTAGACCCGCGCCCACCCCTAGCCTTGTGGTTATCCACGGGCATCCACACCACCGCCATTCGATTCATCTCTTAGTAACAAATCTTATGGTGTAGAGAACTTGCCCAAAAGCCTAGGTGTATGGCCGTAGCCGCTTAGGCCAAGAGTGGGAGATGATCAACTACTGTTCCATCATCTTCCTCAAAGAAATCTGGAATTTTGCGAGGCCCACTTCCCGAGGCCATATCTTACTCAATATGCATTCGTTTGATGCGTGTCTTATGTCGTTGGAAAGCCCAGATGACATACTACAAAATCCAACATGAAATCATAGAAAAAAAAATCCTTTTAAAGCGTTAAAACAGCCCGCAAAATGGCTGGAAAACTGATTTTTCGCGAAGAACACTCTCAAACCGCGGCTCCTTTTCACACGAAATTTTGAGGGTATGTTCATCACACATAGGAGAGCATATTTCTAAAAAGAAATTCGCAAAATACATACAGAATTGAAAACGTAATTTCTAGGGTTACTCTCCAATGGTGGATATCGTGGATCCAGCTCTTTACATTGAGTTGTAAGGCGAAGAACGAGCACTATGGCTCTGATACCACTGTTGGAATCTATAATACAAATAAAGGAAGTCGTTATAGGACAAACCTAGAGGAATTTAACGAATTCCGGATCACTGTCTCTTTCCTATGAACCGTTGCACAAACAACAAACAAGAACATCACAAGGAGGATTTGGTTGCATCTAGACCAGCTAGATTGCCTACGTACCAATGAACGAGGATCAAACCACTGTAGTTTTTAGTAGCCTCCTAATCCTAGGGTTAAAAGTGTTACCGTAGAGACTAGACTAAGAAAGCAAAAGAAGACTAGAAGAGTAGAGAGTTAAACCTCTACTCTCTAAAGCTAAAAGAATCTCTTAGTGTGTTTTCTTTCTTCCCCAAAGCCCTCTTTATCTAGTGGCTAGGAGGGGAGAAGAAATTTGAAATGATCGATGTGGGACTCAGACACATAACAATAAGTCAATAACACACCCAATATTGGGTGAATTAATATTGTGCTTTATATAATACAAATATTATATCAATCCTGCACAAGTGAAGAAGAATATTACTAGACTGTAGTACTAAGTGACAGGTTGTAACGATTTAAACACACCAATTCTAAGTCTCTCTACATCAAAGCAAAAAGAGCTACACCTGAGCCCAAATATGAGAAAAAAATAGTGAGAGTATATACACTATACTTTGTACTCCTATTAATTAAGATAGTGAAATAAACTAATTATGCCCCGAGGATATAGGTATTTGCTAAACTTCGTAAATATTGTGTCCTATTTGTCACTTTCAAATTTAATTGGGATTTAGAGAGATTTTAATAGATTTATAAATTCATGGATTTTGATGAAGTTTAATTGATTTTCATGGATTTGGATAAAGAATTGTGTGACTGATGTTAAGGTAGTTGATTCTATTGCAAGGCCAATAAGAATATGGTGTGACAATCAAGATGTTGTGTTTTATTCTAAGAACAACAAGAGGAATATGGCTTCTAGGAACATGGATATCAAATATCTGCAAGTGAGGAAAATAATCAGAGAAGAAAAGGTTATAATTGAGCATATTGATACTCAGGCTATGATAGCTGATCCACTTACTAAAGGTTCGCCAGTGGGAGTGTATAAGAATCATGTCAGGCACATGGGTGTGGTAAAATCTTTTGATGCAACTAAATAGTCAGTAGTAGAAAAAATGGCTTGGGCGGCAAACTTTTAGGCGACGAAAAATTATTCGTCGCCCAAACCAACTATGGGCGACAAAAAAAAATTCGTCTCCTAAAGTTGGTTTAGGCGACGAAACCATAGGCCACAAACACTTCCGTCGCCTAAAGGAACTTAAGCCGATGACTCCTTTTCGTCGCCCATATATGTGTTTAGGCGACAAAACTATAGGCGACCAAAAATTTCATCGCTTAAAGTTAGATGGGCGACGAATAAAATTATTCGTCGCCCAAAAGATGGAAAGACTGGCGGCAAAGAAAGTGTTTGGCGCTAAATTTTTAGGCGTCGAATATGATTCGTCGCCTGAAACACCTTGAGCGACGAATTATTCGTCGCCCAAAGTTTCGACTTTAGGCGACTAAATTTTATCTTTAGGCGATGAATTATTCGTCGCCCAAAACCTATCAGATTTAACACACCCCTTTCTACCCGAGAGGCAGTTTTTGCTGAAAAAATCTGCAAAATTGCCTCTCAAACTCTCCCTCTCACATTTGTCCCTCCAAATCTCTCTCCCTATCTCACTCATCTCCATCTTTCTCTCCCTATCTCCCTCATCTCCCTCACCATCTCACTCTCTATCCCTCTAGATCTCTCTCTCTCTCTCTCTCTCCCCCAAGCTAGGATCCTCCTCCTCCTCCTCCACCACCATTTACTATCCTCATTCTCCTCCTCCTCCTCTTCCTCCACCACCACCGGAAATCGTTAACGGTAATTTTTATTTTTTAATATATTTTTATTTTTTTATTATTTATTATTTTTGAATTCTAATTAACATAAATTAATTAATTTTGTATAGGTTTGTTGCATAGGATTTTTGGAGGAGCACGAATTTGAAGGTATTTTCTTGATTATTTTATGTTGTTGACGTACGAATTTATTTTATATGGTTGTGTATGCAAATAATTTGTATGTGTTGAATAACTTTATGTTGTGTTGTACGTACGAAGTTAATTAATGGTAATTAACTTTGTACGAATTTATTTTGTGTTGTACGTACGAAGTTAATAGTAATTAACTTCGTATCTATTTTTTTAACAAAAACTTAGTTTCCCGTTTGAGAATTAATTGGATTTCCTGCATGGATGCGAAAGTGTGACTGCAATCCAATTGATTCTTGAATTGTCCCATTTTTGGACAGTTTGGGAGTGCACATTTGTGTGTCGTAGTTTGCGGTTCACGGATTAGGTTTCGATTGTGGGTTTTTGGTAACATCTTCTTACGTTCTTCGAGTGCATAGTAGGTATTTTATATCTACGTCGTGCACTTGGAGAACTGTAGGGAGATGCTGCCAAAATTTGCCCACGTCGAAATCTAATCTTGGTGGATCCATAAACTACGACACACAAATGTGCACTTCTGAATGTGATAGGGCCTTTACTAGAGGCATAAGGTGACGAGACATAGTTGAAGTTATTCTAATGCTCCCCTCTCTCTCTCTTTAATGTGGTAACAGGAAAAATGGACAGGCAGTGGATACATAATCCGAACAGATGTGCTGCTGAATATTTAGAAGGAGTAGATAATTTTACTGAATTTGCAACGAGATAGAACCGGGGACCTTCTCATATCAAGTGTCCGTGTAGGTCATGTAATAATCTTATGTGGGAGACCCCTAACAATGTTCGCCATCATTTGGTAAGAAATGGGATGATGCATACCTATACGATATGGAATCATCACGGGGAACCATTACATCAAGCTTCGTCTTCGTACCAGTCATGAGCGGAGAGTGGTGAAGGAAATTTGTCTGGTAATGACCAAGTCATGGGTATTGTAAATGACTGTTATCCGTACGCCTCGAGCAATGACAATGAGGAAGTGGGGGATGACGTGCCTCCCACCATGGACAAGGAAGCATTCGATAAGTATGAAAGGTTATTGAAAAATGCCAAGCAAGAAGTATACCCGGGTTGCGAAGACTATTCGGTTCTTACGGCGATTGTGGAGTTTATGCAAGGCAAGATGAAGTTCCGTATGTCAAACCGGTGTTATGACTACTTTATTGGTATTGGGTGTAGGATGCTTCCAAAAAAAAATTGTTTGCCTAAAGATCATAAAAGTGCTCAGAAGGTGCTGAACGGTCTGGGCTTAGGGTATGAAAAAATCCATGCATGTGTAAATAATTGTATATTGTTCTATAAGGAAAACAAAGAGTTGAATAAATGCCCTGTTTGTAATGAGCCGAGATATAAAAAAAACACCTAAAAAAAGGACGAAGATTCCAAAAAACGTGTTGCGTTATCTTCTATTAACGCCTAGGTTGCAGCGCTTGTACATGTCGACGCATATTGCAACCGACATGAGATGGCATAAGGAAGAACGGGTAGATGATGATGTTATGAGGCATCCTGCAGATAGACACTTTGATCGGATGTATCCTAAATTAGCAGCAGACCCATGTAATGTCAAACTGGGACTTGCCACCGACAGATTTAATCCGTTCGGAGTTCTAAACCAAACCCACAGCACTTGGCCGATCGTCGTAGTTCCTTATAATTTGCGGCCTTGGAAATGCATGAAAAAAGAATTTACAATGATGAGTCTACTAATCACCGAAGATCCAGGAAAGTCCATCGATGTCTATTTGCGCCCGTTGGTTCATGAGTTAAAGAATTTATGGGAAAACGGTGTGCGTACATTTGATAAGTCCACTGGGAAGATGTTCACCTTGCGAGCGGCAGTGATGTGGACAATACATGGTTTTCCTGTTTATGCAATGATTTCCGGTTGGAGTACGAAGGGTTATATGGCATGCCCAGTCTGCAAGAAGGACGTAACATCTGATTGGCACGCCGGAAAGGTTTGTTATATGGGTCATCGTAGATGGTTGTCATGGGATCACGAGTGGCGTACGAACGATACATCTTTTGACGGCAACACAGAGACCCGTATCAGACCCAGAGAATGGTCAAGAGATCACATTCTGGCTAAGTTGAACACTTTAGAATTTGGTCCATATGGCAAAGGTGTTAGTGGGCCCAGACCAGCTTCGCATCATAACTGGACGCATAAGAGTATTTTGTTTGAACTCCTGTACTAGTCCAATTTAAAGCTTAAACACAACCTCGATGTGATGCATATTGAGAAGAATGTCTGTGATACATTGGTGGGGACAATTCTAGACATTGAGGGGAAATCGAAAGACACGATAAAAGCCCGTCTAGATTTGGAACGAATGGGCATAAGGCGACCCTTGTGGATGAAGAAAGTCAGCGGTGTACTCAGAAAGGGTCATCCGTTTTTCACTGTGAAACCGGAGGGGAAGAAACAATTTTTCAAGTTTCTTTCTTTCATACAATTTCCAGATGGGTATGCTTCAAATATCTCGCGTTGCGTGAACGTGGAGACAAATCGATTTTCGGGATTAAAGAGCCATGATTGTCATGTGCTAATCCAACACCTTCTCCCAGTTGGTATTCAAAGTCTGTTGCCTTCTGATGTGGTTAACCCGATAGTGAAGTTGTCCAGATTTTTTGCACAGTTGACTGCAAGGTCGTTGCGTGTGTCAGATGTAAAAAAGTGCGGAGATGAAATTGTACACATCCTTTGCAAGTTCGAGTAGATTTTTTCGCCAACGTTTTTTACTAGTATGATGCACGTGATGATACATTTGGCGGATGAGGCGTTGCTTGGTGGACCAATCAACTATCGGTGGATGTATCCAATAGAAAGGTAACGTCGACCCATGGCCTTTGTATGATTCTTCATCATTTTATACATGTTTATTAATTACAACCATCGCTTTTTGATTTTGCAGGCTTCTTGGGGAGTTTAAAAAATTTGTGCGCAACAGGGCCAAGCCGGAAAGATCCATTGTGGAGGCATGGATCGCATATGAGTCGCTCACTTTTTGTGCAATGTATCTAACTGATGTTGAGACGACTTTCAATCGGCCCCAACGCAATAACGACAGTGGTGTTAGGAAAGAAAAACTTTCGGTGTTTGCACAAACTGCACGTCCGTTTGGCTCGTCACCAAGAGGCGAATCATTTTCTAAAAAGGACATGGGAGGTAAAACTATGAAGCCTATATTATTTTTTAACCGTCGATTAACGTTTACGTTTACGCTCGGTTATTATATCTGTAATTTGTTTTTTTCATGCCGGTTCTTTTTCAAAAACTTGATCTTTCACTAAATCTAATAAGATGAACGGTTCAGATCGTTTATATTATGTCCCCATCTTTATATTGTAGTCAAATTTGTATAAGATGTTATATAGTTTATGGAAACTATATAACATCATCACACTTTTCAATAAAATGTTAATCTTGCTACATTCAGTAGAAGATCATGTTTTCAAAAAAGAATCGGGATGAAAAAAAAAACTATGGACATAAAAACGGAGTGTAAACGTAAACGTTGATTGACGGTTAAAAAAGAATATAGCCTTCATGGTTTCTATTATTCATCTTTTGGAGATGACACCTTAACGGAAGTTGCACACCTTTTCGTTACGAGCGTTTTTGTATTTTTTACAGATTTTTCCCACTTCTGAATTACTTATAATGATTTTTCCCACTTTAAGTTAATTTTTCGTACAACTGTTAATTTGTAAACACACATACATCTTTATTTCTTTAAATCTGAACCGTTAAATATGTAAACCTTTTCTTCAAGATCATTCTGTACAAAAATTACTTCAATACGAAATGAATAAGTCATTATTTAGGAGATCAGAATTACAATGGTGGACAATAACTTTCTTATCTTTAGGCGACCAAAAACAGATTCGTCGCCTCAATTGGTTTTGGGCGACGAATTATTCGTCGCCTAAACCTTGAAATTGGCTCCACCGCCAAAAATTTTTGGCTGATTTTGAAAATTTTTAATGAACTTTTGGGCGACGAATTTTTGGGGTTGGGGCGACGAAACATGTCCGTCGCCCAAAGGCCACTGGTTTAATTGCACCCCGTGCTGTTTCTTTTTTCTTTCTTCATATGTTCTTCCTCCCTCAGACACAGACGACGAATTTTTGCAGATCCAAAATTCACCCAAACCCACAGCTCAGACACAGACGTGCTCTCCTCAGGCACGTGCTCTCTCTGCGGTTCTTCTTCCATCTCTCTCTCTCTCTCCGTTTCCCATCCAAAAGAACAAGGTAGAATTTATCTCCATATCTGTGGCTTGCAAAGGGTTTTTTTTTTTTTATTAATTTGTTGTAGCTAATTCTTGCATTTTTAGGATACTAATTATTTCATTAGTTAATTAAGGTTCTGGGTTTTCATCTAATTTCATGTATGTGATTGCACCAAACCCACATTTCGTCAGTTTTTTTTTTTTTCGATTTGATGAAACTTCTGTGATGTTAATTGCTGCAATTTCTGCAATTGGATGAATCTGTGATGTGCCTCGATTTTCTTCTACATTTTCTTCAATTTCTGCAATTTGATGAACCTGTGTTGTCCAGATTTCTGGATATGCACAGTAATGTGTTGTACCGTGCTCCATCTTAAATTAGGGTTAGTTCAAAATTTTAGATATGCACAAATTTTTGGATATGCACAGATTTCTGGATATGCGCAATATTTGTTAACTTCAAAATTTTAGTTGAGAAAAGCTTGGATCTGCAAACTTAGTACCATTGTCAGCATTCACAATGTGATTCAGTACACGTTTGCATATGGATTATGAACATGTTTTTTTCCTTGCTTTTTACTTGTTTGTGGAAAGTGGGGGACTCATTGACCCCCCAAACAAATATAGAGCATATATAGTGGTGTTGCATGATGAGGGTATGCAAGAGGGTTTATAATGTGGTGGTGTTTGTAGCATAGGTG
The DNA here is from genome assembly GCA_018257905.1 of Gillenia trifoliata. Lineage (NCBI taxonomy): Eukaryota > Viridiplantae > Streptophyta > Magnoliopsida > Rosales > Rosaceae > Gillenia > Gillenia trifoliata. The sequence continues at coordinate 12,355,262 of CM031084.1, read as the reverse complement.
CTTATAAGAGTGGCCACCACTTTAGAGGACTCACTGTTTTATTGGGAGTTAACAAGTGTGAATGTAACTTGGTATAAACTCAGTGGAGGATTAGAAATGTCAGTAATTAAATTAATCTAGTGCTTTAAGAGATCATCATCTAGAAACAACATGAATGGTAATCGAAACATGCTTCAATTCCTTTTATAAAAAAAAGTACTCCTAGTATGTTAATTAACATAATCCTATATATCCATATTCCATCATTGTGCTGCCAAACTAATTAACTCCCTTGTTGGCAGCGTTTGTGGGGTGTGAATTCATCATTCTTTTAGAAGCATATAGGTGGGAGCCCTTTGAATGGCTTCAAATGGATGATAACATGTCTAGGCTTGATCTTTTCGTACGCGTGTGTGCGCTGCACACGGGTGTATAGCGTCACTATTAGGTTAGGTTACAAGAATCTGATTTTTGATGTACATGTACATATGAGAAGCGTAAGTTGTAAATATATGTTATGTATGTACGCTTGTTTGAGCCTTTTTGAAGCGGTTCTAGGTGCATACTCAGTTAAATCTCATTAGTAGTTTATTATGAGTCCATGTATTGTAGATACTTGCCGACGTGGGAGGTGGTCTTAGTTTCTTAGGCAACGCTTTCATTGATGGAATTTGTTTGAGTTTAATAAGCATTTTCCACCCACGCCTATTAGCCTTCACATTATTTAACAATTTGTAACATGCTGAATTTACAGATGTCGGGTTTGATTTCTACACGCTGCCGCTCTAGTCCTAGTGCAGCTCCATCACAGTCGGCAGCTCAGGATGTCTCCGATACGCCTGTCTCGTCCGCTGCCTCGGTGACGTTTCCTGTAGTGAGTGCTCGTCGGGCTCACCGGCGACAACGTCCCAAGACGCCTGGCCTTGAGGCACCCGAGACTTCCACAATTGACGGCGAGGGCTCGCAGACAGGTAATATACCCTTACCTCTAATCTTTTTCATTTTTGTTCGATTGTTTAATACCGTCTAGTTCATTTCTTCAATGCATGTTCAAACATTTGCTACGATTGTCAATTTTGTTGGAATTTAAGGATATGTTGGAATATATTGCAATTTAAGGATATGTTGGAATATGTTGGAATATGTTAGAATTTAAGAATATTTTGGAATATGCTAGAATTGTCAAATATATTGGAATATGTTGCATATGTTGGATATGTTTGAATTTTGTGGATGTGGATATGTTAGATTTATTGTTTGCAGGTTATCGGAAATGTTAAACTTTTAGGGGAGCTTTTGCCGAATTTTCTGTGCAGTTTTAAGATGACGTTTTAACCTTGAATTTCTTCTTCATTTTGTCAGGGAAGAAAAATACTCGGGGCCCTTGAAGACAGTTGAAGTCTGCGGGGATCACACGGGCGACTAATGAAAAGATCGCCGTCACCTTTTCTGAGGAAAACAATGGTTCGGACACATCTGACCAGCACAGCACCCTGGTCATGGAGGTAGGGGCGATATTGCGTGCCCATTGCCCTATGCAATGGAAATCATGGCAATTTGTCCCAGATGAAACAAAGGCGGCGATGTGGCACGAGCTGTCGGTGAGTGTATTCCATACTTTCTATTACTTTGTTTAATTAAGTCCAATATTTTGTATATTTTAATAATATTGTTTTATATTTGCAGGTCAAACTTTAAGACTACGGACCTTGATGCCAAACGGATAAACTACATAGACGGGCTCTTCAAAGAGCGGTACAGAGAGTGGAAGGCCGACCTCCACAAAGTTTTCGAGTTGTATTCGGACCCAGAGATTGCTTTAGCCCTAGGATGCCCTAAGGAGTTGAAGGAGCGGCCTGAAGATTGGCAGTGGTTATGTAACCACTTTCAAGACCCTACTTTTTTGGTAAGTTTACACATATTTTATTATTTAACTCAACAATTAATATATGCACTAACAAATATATATTATTTAACTCAACTTTTTTGGTTCAACATACCCGTTCTCGAGCCAATAAGATAAATAGGTCGAAAAAGGTACTTAATCACCACTCTAGTTCGATGCCCTTTGGCTATAGACTGGCTAAACAACGACAGGTAAAACTTTACATTTTTTTATTTTTAATATAATTTAATATTTCTAAATTTTAAATTTTAACCTTTTTTTTTTAGCAAGGTGCGAAATTCCGAAGATTGACATGTTCGAGGAAGTTTATGTCCGCCCCGGTGATGAGACGGCTCAGCAGCTCCATGTAAGTTTCTTTAATTACCTGTTAATTTTCTTTTATTATTATTATAAACAATAATATATATTTTCTTATTACAGGCCACTATGGTGGAGAAGAGCAATGCTCATCTTGAAGAAGTGGCATCGCAGCTTCCCCCCGAGACCCCTATGGAGGACGTCACTCCAACTAAGGATGCTGGTCTTCGTATACTAACGGAGACGCTAGACCAGACCCTTGGTCCTAGGCGGGGTAAGGTTTACTGGGGGATGGGGAAAGCGCGACTCCGAGAGAAGGGTGCCTCATCTTCTAACAACAATTCAGAAGAGGTCACCTCGTTGAAGGCAAAAGTTGAAGACCTGGAGCAGAAGCTCACGTCTCAGGAAAGCCGTTTTGCGTCTCAGGAAAGCCGTTTCGCATCTCAGGACGCTGGGATGAGCCAAATCTTACACGCCCTCCAATTGTCCGGCATTCCATTCAACATGCGATCATCTAATTCTCAGCCCCCTCAGTAGTTACTTCGTTTTAAGATTTTAAATCAAATTTGTTTTTTACATTTTTTATTATATTGTATTGTCTTTTAAATACCAATTAATTAAGGAAAAAAAATCAAAAAATTAAAAAAAATATTAATCAATAAAAAAATTAAATAAATAAATAAATATTTTGGGCTACAAAAAATTTTCGTCGCTTAAAGTTTGACAATAACTTTGGGCGACGAAATATGTCGTCGCCTAATGTTTTGCCCAGACGAAATAATAATTTTGGGCGACGAAACAATTTCGTCGCCTAAACTCGATTGCCACACATACTTTCGTCGCCTTCAATTGTCGCTCGAACGTGGATAGGGCGACGAACGTATATCCTTCGTCGCCCACATGTTTGGTCGACGGACTTTAAGCGATGAATAGTGGGCGACGAAGTATTGGTCGCCCAAAAGTTTAGGCGACGAAATATGACTTTAGGCGACGAAATTTCTTTTGTCACCCAAGTACCTTTTTGTACTAGTGAGTGGGAGTAAATTTTCTTCTAATGTTTTGTGATTCTGTTTATGCGTTTAAGGTAAATTTTATTGCATATGTAAGCAGTAATAAAGTTTGACTCTTGTTTAAGTTTTGGCATTGTTGTTTACTTCAAGAGTTACTACTTGCTTTTAAATTGTCATATAACATGCGATGGCAATTAGGAATCTCAGGTTTAGAAATAAAGACATAAAGCCTCGTTTGGCAGCTTGGACTGGATTGACTATTTCAGTCGGATAGGATAATCTGTCATTGGACAGTATTGACTAAATTAGTCGGGCGTTTGGTGCAGTATCGGACTAACATCGATTATTTATACAGTGTTGGGCGGCCCTAGGTGTGTGTGAAGAACACAATTTGTTCTTCATACAAACTCACTCAAATCCTCATCAAATGCAAGAACTACGAAAGGTTTGATCTTCGTAGGAGACGGAGTACAAGTAGCCTTCAATTTGATTCAAGGTGCAACCACAACTCTTCCAAGCAAAGGTGTTCATCCAAGATGAGATTGAAGGCCCTCTTGGGTATTTAGCCTTTGCTCATGCAAAGAAGATTCTACAAAGGTATAGGATGATACAACTTACTAATGTGATTTTGAGTTGTGTCTTGGTTCACAACATTTAGGCTTCAAAAGTCATGAACAAAGTTTTGTTTTTGTGTACTAATATGCTAGCTAAGAGCCTTTAATTTGTTAATAGCATGCTTAAGTGTTGCTCAAATGAACTTGTAATTCAAATATTTTCCTTCGTGAGAGGGACGGACCCGACTAATTATACGGAGGTTTTTGGGCGTATAATTAGTCCGGTGTGAGGGGTACTAAATGGTGGGCCCGGTTTAAATAGTCGGGCGACTATTTTAGTACAAAGCACACCAAACACCCGAGACCGGATTATTAGTACTATCCGGTGCGCTATACGGCGTACCAAACGAGGCCCTTCGTTTGAAGCATATAGAAAGGTTTGTCATGAACCATAAAGATGGACTTATATGTGGGTTCTGCAGGTATTATTATTTCCACATTTCACATCTTATCTTATCGAAATTCTTTGTTAATATAATCTTAGTGCTTGTGATAATAGAGTGCTTATGTAAATTGACTACATATGGTTTTTTATTGTTCAGTATTAATGATTATATTGGACTGGAATTTTATTTAGGTTTTGACTATATTGTTGGGTTCGGTGATCACTAAGGATATCTAGCCTGATTTGTTTTGAATTCTTGCTGTATAATCAATACGCCCAAGTGGGAGAATGTAAGACTTTAGGTGGGCTTATTGATTATAGGGCTTGTATTCATAATATTTATTCAGGCCCAAGATAATGTAATCTATCAATTTAGTCGTATCAATTTAGTTATATGGATATTCACATTGGGTCAAGTGAATTATAAAAGCCTAATTTAGGAGGAGCTAACAAGATTAAATAAGATAAGGATACGACATATTCCGAAAGATGCTTAAAAGATATAACATTTAAGTTTCCTTGATAGGAGGAACTTATCTGTTAGGCAGATATATAAAGGTGAAGTCCCTGCACTCATAAACTTACGTTCAATTAGTCTAGCCCTATTAAAAGACTAAGCATTAAAGAGTTTATTGAGTGCAGAAGACTTGCCCTTGCTTTTCCGGTGACAATGGCTTCATCTGGTAAGCACACTAATCCTTTTGTAAATTCATTTGTTCGAACATGTTATTTGTATCTCTAATGTATATATGTTCTCCGGGGGGGGGGGGGGGGTGAGATTTGTGAATGCTTAAAATACATTACGAAATCTCTTCAATCCCCTCGAATTCCTCAACTTTTTAAAATCTTTAAAAACCAATTCTTAATTGAATATAAACTCATTTAAAATCCTAATTGAATATACGCGGATTTCTATGGATTTTAATAAAGTCTCTTAAAATAATGATTGAATACAATTACACTTTCAGAGAATTACTTAAAATTCTCAGAGAATTACTTAAAATTCTGATTGAATACCCTAGATTTATAAATAGAATTAAAATCCCTCAAAATTCCAATTGGATACACCCCTCTTAGTCTATTTTACAACATATATATTTATTTCACATGACTTATATACTCTTTTATAACTTTATCAGATGGCCGGAATACTCCTTTTTGTATTTTATAACACTATCTCATTTGCTATACATGAATATAGAAACCAGATGTAAATGACATTGCACAAAAGTTAACAAGAATCGACCAACATTTATACATTTCAATAGTTTTGATGCGTACAGAATGAATTTCCTTCATTGCTGAATGATTTATATTACAATTTATACAAATAAAATCAACTATTCGTGGATACAAAAGAAATATAAATTAATCACATAGTTGGCCAAGAGCTAAATTGTAGGCGGATAGGAATTGGAGGCAGACTTGCCATGTTCACTTACACGAAGTAAGGCTAGTGGTGCAGTTCTTTAATTAGAAGGTAAAGGTGACATTGGATTTGAACAAAAACAAAAAGGTGGCATGGATTGGATATCTCTAGCTCTATGAAATATCAATGAAAAAAATCCGATTCTAAATAATTTCCTAATGAAATAAGTTCTTTAATTAGAAGGTAAAGATGACATTGGATTTGAACAAAAACAAAAAGGTGGGATGCATTGGATATCTCTAGCTCTATGAAATATCAATGAAAAAAATCTGATTCTAAATAATTTCCTAATGAAATAAGTTCTTCAATTAGAAGGTAAAGATGACATTGGATTTGAACAAAAACAAAAAGGGGGCATGCATGGATTGGATATCTCTAGCTCTATGAAATATCAATGAAAAAAAAATCCCATTCTAAATAATTTCCTGATGAAATATAATCTAGTTCTTATATAAATATCATGTAACAGAGATTGGTCTTTTCATTCATAAGCCGAAAAGCAATGGTATATCGAAACTTTTCACTTGCAGCCTTTGTGGTTTTGCTCCTTTTGGGGTTTGCAACATGTTCCACATTTACCTACAAACCCTTGAACTTTAGGAAATTAGCCAGAAGCCACTATCCAGCGAGAAAAATCAATTTTGGTATTCTGCCAAAGGGTACACCAATTCCACCAAGTGGTCCTAGCCGCAGAACATCTTGTCTTCCGGAGAAGGGGGAATGCCCACCTCCTCGTCCTCCTCTTCTGTCGGAAACTTTGAATTTTGAGATGCAGCGGCGCTCCTAGAAGAGTAGAGTGATTGGTTGTCATTTTCGTAGCAACGATATTTCAAACACAAATTACTATTTCAAGTGATCCGTCCTATGATATGTAAACTTCCTTAGAAGATGTTTATAATGGACATATCAATAAAGGATTGTTTTATTAACACCCACAATCTTATGAATACACCCCACTTTTTTGAATTTTTGTTGAACTTCCGCTTTTACCCTTATTTAAATTTGAAAAAAAAAAGAAGAAACAAACCCAGCACTCACCAATGCACCACCCTACTCCCTTGTCGACAGCCAAACAACATGCACCACCATTAACGAGTTGATCTCAATAATTTGTTGGAATTTTAAGTGGTATTTCAAAATACAAAATCCCATCTTAAATAACCTTTGTCATTTATATTTGTTTTATTTCACAATTGAATTTGTTTCTTTTTGGCATTAATTTTTTTTTTTATAACCTTTGTTGACCATACCTTTAAAAATAACTTATCAGATTGTATACTTTCAATGCATTTTATACCAAATCTTTTTATAAGTATTTTGTTTGATTCCAATTTTATTTCATTGGACTGTTTGGATTGCATTAAAATTGGTTTCTTCTAGTTATTGGTTTCAAGTTGGATGAAAACAAAATTTCCTTCAGTTACATGAGTTATTGTTTTTAATGTATTGATTAACAATTTTATTTGATTGCATAGACGTTACAATCTTTTGATTTAATCTATTTCAATTGCCATGATTATAGAACGGTTTTTTGGGCTTAGCCTCTACTACATATACTAAGATCATCCTCTTTGTTCCAATGAGAGAGTGCTTATTCTATTATTTGAGTGTTTTTCGATTTCATTTTCTATTCAAGGGAAAGATTCAAGTTGTTCATCCGACCTGAGTATTGCGAGTGTACGCTTACAAAGGTCAATAGGTTGTTGTATCCTGGAGGGTAGGGCGCCATAACTTGCTACACCAAGATACTATCTCCGAGGGGCGAAATCTACTCTTAATGACAGTGACTTACATGCCTCAACCTAATTTTTGTTCGTGATCAAAAGAAGCATCAGCCGGTTCGTGATCGAAGGAGCATCTACAAACTATAAATATTTCTAACATAATTCAATTGTTATAAGAAGATAGTCTTGATAATTTTAAGTTCCCAAACATATGCTGACCCTATAATTACAATTAAGGAATGCTTCTATGTAAGAAGCACTTTTCCATATATTTTCCTTGCCATAGCCATCAAGTAGACATCCTTGATTCCGGCGTTAGAAAATGCAGGTTTCTACAAGTAATTAAAGATCTTGCAAAACGAGAGGGAGGGGTGGGGAAAGGAAATGGAGTGGCTAGCGTGGGCCGCCGACGCGTCGATGAAAGTGGCGGAGGGTGAGAGAGATGTCAGTCGGGTGAAATAGGATTTGGAATTTTTGAACAAGTGGCTTCAGTAGAAGTGGGGTTAAAATTGGAATTTTAAAGAATAATTTTGAGTGTGAGGTGTATTCATAAGATTGTGGGATGCCAATAAAAAAACTCATCAAAAAATTCATGAAATGTCAATAGGTCAATGAAAATCTAATTCTATTTTTTTGCTTTTTTGTTGATAGCAACGATACATTTATTTAATTATTTTTTTTTAAAGTATGATATTCATTGATAATGGTTAAGAGAATACGTACAAGGAGGATTGGGTGCAAAGATAGGCCTCATCTCCTAAAAAATCTTTGTGACTTTCAAACTAGAGTTAAGGAAAAAAGAGTACCTGCACCAAAAAGATCAATCACTAGTATCCTTGATACGTAAATCAGTTATTACAACGGAAGGTTCTTCAAACCAATAGACTGGCTCCGAAGCGCGCCAACCTGTCTACTACTATGTTAGCTTCCTATCGAACATGAATCAGTTCAGTCCAAGATAGATTAAATCAATGGAATAATTTATTTTTTTATTTGTTTGAGAGCAACGATAGATTAAATCAATTGAATTGTAAAATTAGGATGTCATCCCTCACCACTAGTTTTGTTTGAATGAAACCTTATGGTTTTTAATAGGAGAAATTAAGTTCTCATCCTCATTTTTCTGTTTCATTGATTGTAACCTTATTCTTTTTCAATTTTTTTATCAACGTCTTTTAGTTTTTTCCACGTCAATATTTACATGTTGGCATATCTAAATTTTATAAATAAAAATTATTTAACCATTTCTAAATATATCCATTTAGTGTTAAAAGCGTTATATTTGGTATATTTATATTTATGGCTAAATTTTTGTATCATATATTTCTATTTTAAATTTGTACCCATTTTTTAATTTGCAACAGTTTTTTTAAATATGTACCAATTTTTTCTAGTTCTAATTTGTACCCATATATTTAATTTCTTTTTGTGCCCATATTTTAAATTTTTATTTGTACTCATAATTTTTTAATCTTTTATTTGTACCCACAATTTATTTATAATTCACCACTTTTCATAAAAAATGTACCACTTTGTTATATGTAAAATTTTCCTTTTTTTTTTTTTTGAAAATGTACCCAATTTTTTAATGTAAAATCTATTCACTTTTTTATGTAAAATGTACCCAATTTTTTATGTATATGACACATCTCGATCCTGACATGCCAGGTGTCGGGAAGTGCTGGCCGACACGTGTAAAGTGACAAAAGCCAATTATGCATGTATAAGTGGAAAAGTGAGTAGCACTAGTACAAAAAGGCACTTGGGCGACAAAAACAATTTCGTCGCCCAAAGTCATATTTCGTCGCCTAAACGTTTGGGCGACCAATAATTCGTCGCCCACTATTCGTCGCTCAAAGTCCGTCGACCAAACATATGGGCAACGAAGGATATACGTTCGTCGCCCAAAGTAGCTTTTGGGCGACGACGGTGATTCGTGGCCCAAAGTATCTTTGGGCGACGACGGTGATTCGTGGCCCAAAGTAGCTTGGGCGACGACGGTGAGCCCGTGGCCCAAAGTAGCTTGGGGCGACGACGGTGATTCGTGGCCCAAAGTAGCTTTGGGCGACGACGGCTATTCGTAGCCCAAAATATTTATTTATTTTATTTTATTTTATGTTTTTTATTTATTTATTTATTTATTTTATTGATTAATATATTTTTTTTAATTTTTTGATTTGTGTTTCATTAATTGGTATTTAAAAGACAATACAATATAATGAACAATGTAAAAAACAAAGTTGATTATATAAAGAAATGTACGTACACAATATTTAATAATAAAAACAAATTAAAATCTTAAAACGAAATAACTAGCTACTGAGGGGGCTGCGAATCAGATGATGGCGTATTGAGTGGAATGCCGGACAATTGGAGGGCGTTTAAGACTTGGCTCATCTGAGACGCGAATTGGGTTGACTGAGCCTCTAATTGGGTTGACTGAGCCTCTAATAGGGTTGCCTGAGCCTCTAATACTGTTGCCTGAGCCTCTAGCTTCTGCTCCAGGTCTGAGACTTTTGCCTTCAATGTGGTGACCTCTTCTGAATTGTTGTTAGAAGATGAGGCACCCTTCTCCTTCTCTCGGAGTCGCGCTTTCCCCATCCCCCGGTAAACCCTACCCCGCCTAGGACCAAGGGTCTGGTCTAGCGTCTCCGTTAGTATACGAAGACCAGCATCCTTAGTTGGAGTGACATCCTCCATAGGGATGTCGGGGGGAAGCTGCGATGCCACTTCTTCGAGATGAGCATTGCTCTTCTCCACCATAGTGGCCTGTAATAAGAAATTATATATTATTGTTTATAATAATTATAAAAGAAAATTAACAAGTAATTAAAGAAACTTACATAGAGCTGCTGAGCCGTCTCATCACCGGGGCGAACATAAACTTCCTGGAACATGTCAATCTCCGGAAACTTCGCACCTTGCTAAAAAATAAAAAAAAAGGTTAAAATTTAAAATTCAGAAATATTAATTTATATTAAAAATAAAAACATGTAAAGTTTTGCCTGTCGGTGTTCAGCCAGTCTATAGGCAAAGGGCATCGAACCAGAGTGGTGATGAAGTACCTTTTTCGACCTATTTATCCCATTGGCTCGAGAACGGATCTGTTGAACCAAAAAAGTTGAGTTAAATAATATATATTTGTTAGTGCATATATTAATTGTTGAGTTAAATAATAAAATATGTGTAAACTTACCAAAAAAGCAGGGTCTTGAAAGTGGTTACATAACCACTCCCAATCTTCAGGCCGCTCCGTCAACTCCATAGGGCATCCTCGGGCTAAAGCAACCTGTGGGTCCGAATACAACTTGAAAACTTTGTGGAGGTCGGCCTTCCACTCTTTGTACCGCTCTTTGAAGAGGCCGTCTATGTAGTTCACTCGTTTGGCATCAAGGTTCGTAGTGTTAAAGTTGACCTGCAAATATAGAACAATATTATTAAAATATACAAAATATTGGACTTAATTAAACAAAGTAGTACAAAGTATGGAATACACTCACCGACAACTCGTGCCACATCGCCGTCTTCGTTTCATCTGGGACAAATTGCCATGATTTCCATTGCATAGGGCAATGGGCACGCAATATCGCCCCTATCTCCATCACCAGGGTGCTGTGCTGGTCAGATGTGTCCGAACCATTCTTTTCCTCAGAAAAGGTGACGGTGATCTTTTCGTTACTCGCCCGTGTGATCCCCGTAGACTTCAATTGTCTGCAAGGGCCCCGGGTATTTTTCTTCCCTGACAAAACAAATAAGAAAGTCAAGGTTAAAACGGCATCTTAAAACTCCACAGAAAATTCGACAGAACCTCCCCTAAAAGTCTAACATTTCCCATAACCTGCAAACAATAAATCTAACATATCCACATCCACACAATTCCAACATATCCAACATATCCAACATATCCAACATATCCAACATATCCAACATATTCCAACATATTCCAACATATTTGACAATTCTAGCATATTCGACAATTCTAGCATATTCAACATATCCAACAATTCCAACATATCAAACACAATTCCAACATATCCAACACAATTCCAACGTGGATCCACACAATTCCAACATATCCAACAATTCCAACATATCCAACAATTCTAGCATATTCCAAAATATTCTTAAATTCTAACATATTCCAACATATCCTTAAACATATTGCAACAAAATTGACAATCGTACCAAATGTTTGAACATCCATTGAAAAATTGATCTAGACTGTATTAAACAAGCGAACAAAAATGAAAAAGATTAGAGGTATGGGTATATTACCTGTCCGCAAGCCCTCGCCGTCGATTGTGGAAGTCTCGGGTGCCTGAAGGTCCTCGGGACGTTGTCGCCTGTGAGCCCGACGTGCACTCACTACAGGAAACGTCACCGAGTCAGTGGACGAGGCAGGCGCCTCGGAGACATTCTGAGCGGCCGACTGTGAAGGAGCTGCACTAGGACTAGAGCGGCGGCGTGTAGAAATCAAACCCGACATCTGTAAATCGAACATGTTACAAATTGTTAAATAAAATGACATATGCATATTAAATAAATTGTTAAACATCTATGTACTTACAATACAACTTCTATCAAATACAACAGAATAATACAATCGTAGAATGTTATACAAGCAACCTAAAGCAACTAAAGTTCATTTAAGTGGGCGATGCGATTTACAAACATGATTAGGGTTAATATCCAACAAAAAATTGGTCAACGCATGGATGGGTAGGTGGTCTCATAACCCACTATCATTCTAATGGCACCATTGAAAACAACTTCTCCCACTTGACCAACCATATATGAAAAATTAGCAAATGGTATCTTATTACAACTTCTCCCACTTGACCAACCATACTTGACCAACCATATATCCTTTCACCTAAACATCCAAAAGCAACAGATCCTTATGCCCTTTCACATAAACCAGAAGCAACAGCAAATACATCACATAATAGCCTAACAGCAAATACATCAGATCCTTATGCCTAATAGCCTAATAGAAGTACTTTCTGTATTTAGTAATTCCTTTCTATTTGGAAAGCTGGCCGAAGACCTATTACTTATTCCGAAATTTTAGGGATGTTCATCAGATGAAATTCTTAAATTATAATCCACTACAAATCCAAATACAGAACCTGCTGTTATGAATATTCAAACTATGCACTTGATATTTAAATTCTACAATGCCCAACCAAAATAGAAACTGACTGGTAGTCATACAGATTCTTTTACAGCAAAGATAAAGGTGTGCCGATGAAGATGAAGCATCGAATTGTAAAGATAGAGGTGTAAGGTTGCACCATTGATTATTTCAAGTGACTATAACTAGTTTTTTAAATTATAATGCAGCAGAATCTTTGAAACCTATAATAGAAGCAATAACATGCACCATTTTGCACAATCATGACACAGACATCACCATTTTACACTGCATACACAACACATTCACACACACAGCATTGACACACACACACAGAGCATTGACACACACACACAGCACATTCACACACACACGCACACTGTCAAAACCCGGTGAAGAACAAAACCAGGTTTTTCTGTTTCAAGACTGCAATCCAGCCTCTTCTGTAATCACACAAATATGTAAGGCATAAATTAATAGAAGCCTAAATTAACTAACATCAAATTCAAAGGATATAAACCCAATTCTTATTAAACACTATAATCCAAAAAATCCAATAAATTGCTAACTGCACATACATACAAACAACACACATTGATTATTTCAAGTGACTATAACTAGTTTTTGCAAATTTTGAGACAGCAGAATCTTTGAAACCTATAATAGAAGCAATAACATGCACCATTTTGCACATTAAGTGTTGTTGACTGATAACTTAATTAATTTATGGAGTACACTAACATCTTGAATATATGGATCATGAGGAATGAAGAAAATGCATGCTATCTTGATTCGTTTTCCCCAAATCATAACGCAATTCATTGCATACAAGTGTACATATATATATATATATATTTTGTTAATTGAAAATCCAAACTGCTTTACACACACTGCATACAATGCAGACACATACACTGCATACACTGCATACATACACTGCATACATTCAGCATACATACACTGCATTTGAGAGAATACATTCAGCTACAATATCACAGGTTTAATAGAACCATAAAACCGACCAATTTACTTGCTAAAAATGCAATGAGTATTGGGAGAATATAGCCATATAAACCGACCAATTTACTTAGTCAGTAAAACTAGTATCTGAGTAGAACCCCAGGTTTCATTGACACGCACATATTGACACACAAACACATTGACACACACACACAGCATTGACAGACAGAGAGAGAGAGATAAGTTGCAAGGCTCGTAGAAGCTAAGCATTTGAGATCAATGATTTTGTTCAATTCAACATGTTGCATCCAGCTATGAGAAGCAATACAATTACATAAGAATTCAACCTGTTATATATGTTTAATGAAATTTAATTACGGCTAGCATATTGGCCATGATTCTAATATTAGAGTGGGTGAGGGAGAATGGAAATATTTATTTGAGGTTTGGCAAATTGGCAATGGCATGCGTTTGCACATCTGCAATAATGTCAACTGCCAAGGCCGGTGACATACATCATGAATGGATGGCTATGGACGTTGCCTTTGCTACCCCTCCAAGCTAAGAAACCTCCATGACATGCTTATGGTAGCCTCCTCCCATTACTTGCCTCCTTTTACACACTACATTTCACCGAATTGCTTTTATGCTTCATTGCCATTATCACAAAGTAAACAAGAATAAAAAAAATTCCTGATCATTCCAAATTTTGGTTTAAAAGAAAATCACGGAAACTAATGGTAATGGCCATCAGCAATGGTAGGCTAGCATAATGTCAAACAGTGACCCTCAATCTGATATCAAAGTTGTAAAAGGCTTAGGTAATAAAATGTCGTTTCTTTCTCCAAAAACAATTTTGGATTAAGTTGACACGATAAGCTCAGAGATAAAGACTTGTAGTTTGTAGCATCGAAAGACAATTTACAACGACTATTTATCCGAACAAGCATGAATACAGGACCTCGTAAACTAAAGAAGGGGTTTGAATTTGTTGAAATGGCTACCTAAGGAAAAAAGAAATGGCTACCTAAGCTCATTGTCCAAAAGATTAAGCTCAAATGTGCTAAAACCAACAAATTCTTCTCAGCTACACAACGCAATTGCAAATTTCCAGAGATAATCAACGTTATGTAATAATTCGATTACCAGTCACCCAATACCGTCATAGAAACCACTGACTTGTTACCCTAGTCGTGTCCAACAATCTCGAGACCTATAATTTCCCAACATTACAACTTCCATTGTCCTAGTAATTTCATCAAACACCTTAGCTGCACTAATGGAAACGGGTAACGCCAAAATATGCAGGCAGTCACAAAAGACGATTTAATTCAAGCAATACACATGCAATCAAAACATCAGAATATCAATGCAGCAGGCCATTGTAATCACACAAATATGTAAGGCATAAATTAATAGAAGCCTAAATTAACTAACATCAAATTCAATGGATATAAACCCAGTTCTTATTAAACACTATAATCCAAAAAATCCAATAAATTGCTAACTGCACATACACACAAACAGCACACACTGCACTCACCCAAATCACGTTCAATTCTAAATCCCAACTCAAATTTCAATTCCAATTTCAATTTCGATTCCAAATCCGAAATCAAAATCATAAAAAAAATGTACAACATGAAGAAGAAAAATGCGAAGTTTGAAACCTACTTTGACAGAGGTGCGACAGAGTGAGACTGAGATCGTGGCTGGGTCTGAGGTCCGACAGATGGAGGAAGAAGGAAGAAGAGCTCACGGCCTGGGTCGAGGCTAAGGTTCGACAGGCTGGGTCTGAGCTCGTGGGTCAATTTTGGGAATGCAGATTGATGGAGGGAGGAAGAAAGAAGAAAAATGAACAAATAAATAGCACGGCTGAAGGTAATTCAGGGACTTTTGGGCGACGCACCTCTTTCGTCGCCCCCATTTTCATCAAAAATTTAAATGAGGCCAAAAAAAAGGGCGCCTAGCCGGGGCAAAAATTTAAAGTTTAGGCCACGAAACATATTCGTCGCCCAAATGTACGCATGTTTTGGGCGACGAAATATTCGTCGCTCATACAAACTTGAGGCGACGATTCATGGTTTCGTCGCCTAAACTTAAGAAATTTATCACCATTCCTTATTCTAGTCTCCTAAATAATGACTTATTCATTTCATATTGAAGTAATTTTTGTACAGAATGATCTTGAAGAAAAGATCTACATATTCAACGGTTCAGATTTAAAAAAATAAATATGTATGTGTGTTTACAAATTAACAGTTGTCCGAATAATTAACTTACAGTGTGAAATTCATAATAAATAATTGAGATGTGGGAAAAATATGTAAAAAATACACAAACACTTGTAACGACAAGGCGTACAACTTTCGTTAAAGTTTCATCTCCAAAAGATTAACACTAGATACCATGAAAGGTATATGTTTTTGGTCGCCTAAAGATCAGAAAGTGGGAAAAATCATAATAAGTAATTCAGACGTGGGAAAAATCTGTAAAAAATACAAAACCGCTCGTAACGAAAATGTGTACAACTTCCGTTAAGGTGTCATCTCCAAAAGATGACCAATAGAAACCATGAAGGCTATATTCTTTTATAACCGTCGATCAACGTTTACGTTTACACTCCGTTTTTATGTCCATAGAGTTTTTTTCATCCCGATTCTTTTTTGAAAACATGATCTTCTACTGAATGTAGTAAGATGAACGGTTCCGATCGTTCATAGAATGGCCCCATATTAACAATTGATCGAAAAATGTGATGATGTTATATAGTTTCCATAAATTATATAACGTCTTATACACATTTGACTACAATATAAAGATGGGGACATAATATAAAAAATCTGAACCGTTCATCTTATTAGATTTAGTCAAAGATCAAGGTTTCATAAAAAGAACCGGCATGAAAAAACAAATTACATATATAATAACCGAGCGTAAACGTAAACGTTAATCGACGGTTAAATTTGCAATATAGGCTTCATCGTTTCTAGTGTTCGATTTTGGAGATGACACGTAAACGAAAGTTGTAGGCCTTCTCGGTACGAGCGTTTGTATATTTTTTACAAAATTTTCCCCCTTATCATTTACTTTATTAAGAGATTTTTTAGTGTAAATTAAAAAATAGGTTAAGGCGACAAACACTCATTCGTCGCCCAAACCTTAAAAATAGACAGGTTTAAAAAATGAAGGTATACCTTTTGGGCGACGAATACTTGTCTTAAGGCGACGAATAATACTTCGTCGCCCAATTATTCGTCGCCCAAAGTAAATTATTCGTCGCCCAAAATAAATTATTCGTTAAGATATATTCCATAAAATGTTTTGATTCGTATAGAAATGAGGTAATTATGTTTTGCATTTGGGCGACGAAGGCTTATTCGTGGCCCAAAGTCTCTTTGGGCGGCAGAACAACGTTCGTGGCCCAAAGTATCTTTGGGCGACCAACATTTGTTCGTCGCTCAAAGAAACTTTGGGCCCGCAGACGGTTATTAAACAAGCCCAAAGCTACTTTGGGCCACGGAATAAGCCTTCGTCGCCCAAGATAGCACAGGCCACGAATAAGCGCCGTCGCAAAACCTTTGGGCCACGACGGTTATTAGGTAAGCTACAAGCTACTTTGGGCCACGAATAAGCCTTCGTCGCCCGGAGTATCTTCAGACAGAAATATATTTGTCGCCTAAGATACATTTGCAATATTTTTTCCTTGTTAAAAATGAGAATTATAATTTATGTTTCAATGTCTATTCTTAATAATTTGAAATGACATTATAATTTATGTTTCAATGTATATTTTTAATAATTTGACAACGTTACAAATTCTGAGTTCACGCGTCTTGTATGTTTCAATGTTTATTGAAATATAATTTCGGCTTATCCGAACCTTGCTAAAGTCCCGAATCGAAATACAATACACACATCATCGTCGTCACTTTCATCATTTCGCTTGGTAGTTCGGATTCGCGCATATGATTCACCGCCATCATTTGTCTCGGTCGGAGTGCGGGGTCGGAGGATTGTAGCGTCTCGGATCACCGAGGTCGGTGTAATGGAATCAATCGGTATTTCAATTTCGAACTTCGGCTACCTCAAGCGGTTCTTGGATTACATTTCTATCAGGTGTTGCCAAACACAATCTATCTCAGATGAAAGTTGTTGGTCGGTATTTCGTCTTCGTTATTATCTCAGTCGGGAATATCATATATGTTTTACGTGATGAATTTTTTTGCACAACTTTTCCAACCATCCCCCGCCTTCGGGTCATCAAGATAAAGACTTGTTTCGCCATAGTTGCTAAAATGTAAGGGTCTTCATCGTACCAACGTGTGTTAGTGTTCAGCGATACTAACCCTTCGTCTCGCGCTTAACACTGTCGTTCGTGTTTTGGTTGTATCAAACCAATGACACTTAAACATAAAATCACTTGGCATCGGTCTTTGTAAAGCACTTGTACAGCACTTGTTAGTTTGCCATAAAACTACATATCGGCACTTTGTCGCCCCGCCGGAGACGAAGACCCCACTATTTTGAGTTAACAACTTGTCATCGTACTGACCATCCTGAGCAACGCCGTTCACATGACACCAAGGTACAATTCAGCACGAACGGTCCGACCGCCAAGTTATATAATTCTTCGGTGTATGACGAATTCTCTTCCTTCGGTTTCAACACCTAGTTGAAGAGTACAAAAAATTCTAATCTTGTTAGTTCAAGATCATATGAGGCAATGAGAAAGCGAAAAACCTAAAATGTGAAGAAACCAAAAAGTACAAAACTTACATGTTCGCGCAACCAACGAGGAAACAATGCACGGTGTTTCTCGGCATGTAAATTTGAAGGATATGAGCTTGCTTATCAAATGTTCATGCTCGTCCGAAGCGGGCCAATCTCGTCACAATTGTTAGTGCGAACCAATGCGCTACCTCCATGTCCTTTCGAGAAAATGATTCGCGCCTCTTGGTGACGAGCCAAACGGACGTGCGGTTATTTAAACAGAAAGTTTTCTTTCCTAACACCACCAAATCCGTTATTGCGTTGGGGCCGATTGAAAGTCTCGACATCAGTTAGATACATTGCGCAAAAGTGAGGGCTCATGTACGATCCATGCCTCCACAATCGGTGCCAGAGGCTTGGCTTTTTGTTGCGCACAAATTTTAAACTTCCCGAAGCACATAAATCTCAGCCGGCTTTTGAAATTAATAAACAAGTATAAAATGATGAAGAATCATACAAAGGCCATGGGTCGGCGTTACCTTTCTATTGGATACACATCCGCGTGGATTGGTGGTCCACCAAGCAACGCCTCATCCGCCAAATGTATCATCACGTGAATCATACTAGTAAAAAAAGTGGCGGAAAAATCTGCTTTCGAACTTGCAAAGGATGTGTACAATTTCATCTCAGCACTTTTTACATCGACACACGCGACGACTGCGGTCAGTGGGCGAAAAATGCGGACAACTTCATATCGGTTAACCACATCGGGAAGGCAACGAGACTTCGAATACCAAGCGGGAAAGTTATTTGGATTAGCACATGACAATCATGGCTCTTTAATCCCGAAAATCGATTTGTCTCACGTTCACGCACCGCGGGTATTTGAAGCATACCCACGTCACAAAATTGTACGGAAGAAAAACTTGAAAATTGTTTCTTCCCTCGGGTTTCCACGAGTGAAAACGGATGAGGCTTTTCGAGGTACCACTTGCCCAGCTTTCTTCATCCTGAGGGCGCCTTATGCCCATTCGTTCCCAATCCGAGACGAGCTTTTTATCGTGTCCTTTGATTTACCTGAGTAATACAATTGTCCCCACCAATGTATCACGAAATTTTCTCAATATGCATCACGTCAAATTGTGTCTCGAACTTTTGCTTGGACGGTATGGGAGGTTCAAACAAAATACTCTTATGCGTCCAGTTATGATGCGAAGATGAGTGCAGGCAGTGCTGCTGCCGAGATGGACCGAATTCATTGTTCAACTTAGCCGGAATATCATCTCCAGAAGATTCTACGGAGTGTAGGCGGAATCTCTGTTTCTTGATCCAGATGTGGTTCTCATGTACTCAGTGATCCCACGACAACCATTTACGATGACCCATATAACAAGCCTTTAGGCGTGCCAATCGAATGACGTCTTCCTTGCAAAGCTGGGCATGCCATATAACCTTTCGTAACTCAGCAGAATCATTTGCATAAGCGGGAAAATCATGTATCGTCCACATCACTTTAACTGCAACGTGACATCTTTCCAATGGACTTATCAAATGTACGCACACGGTTTTCAGCCAAGTGCTAACAAATCAACCGACGGGCGCAAATGAAACGTTAATGGACTTTCACAGATCTTACGCTGATTAACAGACTCATCATCGTAAATTCCTTTTTCATGCATTTCCAAGGCGGCAAATTATAAGGAACTACGACGATCGACGAAGTCTTTGTGGTTTTGGTTTAGAACTCCGAACGGATTAAATCCGTCGGTGGCAAATTTGATGCGACATTACGTGGAGTCTGCTTTGCCAAATTCCAGGGTACATCCGATCAAAAGTCTTTCCATACTTTGACCATCTGGGAGTGCCTCATAACATCATCATTAACCCTTTCTTCCTTATGCCATCTCATGTCGGTTGCGGTGTGCGTCGACATGTACAACGTTGCAACCTAGGAGTTAATGGAAGATAACGCAACACTTTTTGGAATCTTCGTCTTTCTTTTTTTAGGTGTGATTTTATATCTCGGCTCGTCACAAATAGGGCATTTATCCAAATCTTTATTTTCCTTATAGAACAATATACAATTATTTACACATGCATGGATTTTTCATACTGCGAGACCATTCGGCACCTTCGAGCACTTTTTTTTATAATCTTTAGGCAAACAATTATGTTTTGGAAGCATCCTGGCAAAAATACCAAAAAAGTAGTCATAACACCGGTTTGACATACGGAACTTCATCTTACCTTGCATAAACTCCACAATCGCCGTAAGAGCTAGAATATTCTTCGCGGCCGGGTATACTTCTTGCTTGGCATTTTCAATAACCTTTCATACTTATCAAATGCTTCCTTGTCCATAAACGGAGGCACATCATCCCCCACTTCCTCATCGTCATTGATCGGCGTACGGATATGAGTCATTTATAATACCGCGAGCTTGGTCATTACCCAGATAAATTTCTTTCACCACCACTCTGGCGAGTCTAGAAGACGAAGCTTGCTGTAATGGTTCCCAGTGATGATTCCATATGTATGGTATAGGTATGCGTCATCCCATTTCTTACCAAATGATGGCGAACATGGTTAGGGTCTCCCACATATGATTATTACATAATGCGCACGGACATGATATGAGAATGTCCTAGGTTGTGTCTCGTTGCAAATTGATAAAATTATCTACTCGCCAAATATTCGGCATCACATCTATTCGGATTATATATCCACTTGCACATCCATTTTCTGTTACCACATTACAAAGAGAGAGAGAGATAGAGAGCATTAGAATAACTTCCAACTATGTCTCGTCACCTTATATTCCGTCAAAAGGCACATCGTTCGAGAAGTGCACATTTGTGCCGTAGTTTACGGATCCACCAAGATTAGATTTCGACATGGGCAAATTTGTGACATCTCCCTCTGATTCTCAAATTGCACGAAACGTAGATATAAAATATCTATATGCATGAAGAGCGTGGAAGATCTGCAAAAACCCCTGAATCGAAACCTAATAGTGAACCGCAAACTTCACGACACAAATATGCCTCTTGTCAAAAAATGGGACAATTCAAGAATCAATTGGATGTGAGTCAACTTTAGCATCCATGCACGAATCCAATTAATGCTCAAGCGGGAAACTAAGGTTTTGTTAAAAAAATAGATACGAAGTTAATTCTTATTAACCGATACGTCAAACTACAAAATAAATTCATACAAAGTTAATTACCATTAATTAACTTTGTACTTCTAATACAACATAAAATTATTTCAACACATACAAATCATTTATAGACAATAATATAAAATAAATTAGTATTTCAACAACATAAAATAATTAAGAAAATACCTTCGTGGTGCTCCTCCAAAACTCCTATCGGCAAACACAATACAAAATTAATTAATTTATGTTAATTACAATTCCATAAATAATAATAAAATTTTCAAAACTAAAAATTACCGTTAACGATTTCCGGTGGTGGTGGAGGAAAAGGAGGAGGAGGAGGAGGAAGGAGGATGAGGAGGATGGATAGTAAATGAGTAATTGGTGGAGGAGGAGGAGGAGGAGGAGCAAAATCCTAGCTTGGGGAGAGAGTGGTGGTGAGGAGATGAGTGAGATAGGGAGAGAAAGAGAGAGATGAGTGAGATAGGGAGAGAAATTTGGAAAACTGGTCTCGGGTAGAAAAAGAGTTTGCAGATTTTACGCAGCTGCCTCTCGGGTAGAAAATGATTCTAGTAGGTTTGGGCGTGAGGTATTGCGTCGCTAAATAAAATTAGGTAAGCCTATAGTCTAAAGTTGGGCCCTTAAGCCTTCGTCGCTCAAAGTGTTTAAGGCGACGAATTTTGCTATCTTAAAAATTTAGCGCCAAAAATGTTATTTGGCGCAGGTTCCACCTCCATCTTTTGGGCGACGAAGGAACTATTGTCGCCTAAACTTTTTAAGGGCGACGAAAAAAATTTCCGTGCCATCCTTAAGTTTTGTCGCCTTAAGGTCCTTTAGCGACAAAAAATCAGTGAACCTAATGTTTGGTCGCCTAAACAAAATAAAAGCGACGATATAGTTTTTCGTCGCCCAAAAGTTCTTTTAGACCCACAATTTCTCTTATAAGCCCAAGCCATTTTCTACTAGTGTAGATTTAGAGTTGGAGACGAAGTAGAAGTGCGATGAAGGGTAAAACCCATTTTCTGGTAGCATAACGGTCGGAGCATAGTAAATGGTGCATAGAGTAAAAACATTCACATCCTCATGAGGATGGATAGAGTAGGATTAACTAAAAGTAGGAGCAAAACCTACATAATCACGGAAGTGGTGTCGGAAACCTTCCAACCATAGCGAAGCAAGCCTCGTGTCTTTGATAAATATATACTGTCTCTAAGTCTGAAGGGCGCAAAATATAAAAAAGGGTGAGTGGGTCAAAAGCAAAGTTTGATAAAACCTTTGTTTTCAATAACATATCCCCTCGTTGGAAAACATGTATAGTTTTTGAAAATACTTAAATACTCCGGTATGATCCTCGAAATACTATAATAATAATACGGGTACTCCCAGAAAACCAAACCATTTGCTCATCCACTGTAACACACACAAGCCTACGTAGATAAGCTACGAGAACGAGGCGCTAGGTATCTAAGAAGTACGGCGAGTACTCCAATGACGAGTCTAAAGCATCGATGTGCACAAAGTGCGTAACATAAGTTCGAGTTGCACTAGTGCAGCCTAGAACCGAGGCTAATACCCTCTGATGGATCCAAAGTTGCGTAGCGATCTTTGAGTAGTGACAAATCCAAACGTCAAGGCTAGTCCACGGCCATATCACTTGAGTACTAATACGGTGTGTTATACATCTCTTGATGAGCAACGAAGTATAGAAATAGGTATGAGATATAATATTGAATGTTCTACCTCGACAATCATATATGATATGAGTCATCTTTAACAATTTAAAGCTGATGAAAACCATACATATATATAATAAGTATATTTATCAAAATAAAGACCCACTCACTCACGTAGTAGCCGGGTGCATTAGCACTCTATCTTAGGTAGCCCACAGGTAGTCCTACGGATAAGTCTCGCTATATAAGATATCCTTATACTAATGATTAAACTCATAAAGGTTACTAATTAAACTAATTAATTAAACCTATCCCTTGTTTGCTTTCAAATATGGAGGTCAGAAACACTGCGAAAAATACCATACGTACGCCCCTAGGTAGTGTATAGAAATGAGGTAATTATGTTTTGCATTTGGGCGACGAATAAGCCTTCGTCGCCCAAAGATACTTTGGGCCACGAACGGTTATTCGTCGCCCAAAGCTACTTTGGGCCACGAATAAGCCTTCGTCGCCCAGAGTATCTTTGGGCCACGAAATATATTTGTCGCCTAAGATACATTTGCAATATTTTTTTTTCCTTGGTAAATGAAGGTATAATTTATGTTTCAATGTCTATTCTTAATAATTTGACAACGTATAATTTATGTTTCAATGTATATTTTTAATAATTTGACAACGTTACAAATTACAAGTTCACGTACTGTATGTTTCAATGTTTATTGAAATATAATTTCAGCACATCCGAACCTTGCTAGTCTGAATCAGAAATACAATACACATCATCGTCGTCACTTTCATCATTTTCGCTTGGTAGTTCAGATTCGCTGCTTGCATATGATTCCTCACCATCACTGTCCTCGGTCCGTGCGGGGTCAGAGGGATTGTAGCGTCTCAGATCACCGAGGTCAATTGTAATGGAATCAATCGGTATTTCAATTTCAGGCATTCCAGCTACCTCAAGCGGTTCTTGGATTACATTTCTATCCACCGGTGTTGCCAAAACACAATCTATCTCCGATGAAAGTTGTTGGTCAGGTCCGCTTTCGTCTTCATTATTATCTCCGTCAGGAATATCATATATGTTTCTGTGATGAATTTTTTGCACAACTTTCCAACCATCCCCCGCCTTCGGGTCATCAAGATAGAAGACTTGTTTCGCCATAGTTGCTAAAATGTAAGGGTCTTCATCGTACCAACGTGTGTTAGTGTTCACTGATACTAACCCTTCGTCTCGCTTAACACTCTCGTTCGTGTTTGGATTTGTATCAAACCAATGACACTTAAACAAAATCACTTGGCATCGGTCTTTGTAAAGCACTTGTACAACACTTGTTAGTTTGCCATAAAACTCTATATCGGCACTGTCGCCACCGCCCGGGACGAAGACCCCACTATTTTGAGTTAACAACTTGTCATCATGCTGACCATCCACAAACTTAACGCCGTTCACATGACACCCTGAGTACAATTCAGCACGAAACGGTCCGACCGCCAAGTTATATAATTCTTCAGTGTATGACGGCGAATTCTCTTCCTTCAGTTTCAACACCTAGTTCAAAGAGTACAAAAAATTCTAATCTTGTTAGTTCAAGATCATATGAAGACAATGACGAAAAACCTAAAATGTGAAGAAACCAAAAAGTACAAAACTTACATGTTCGCGCAACCAACGAGGAAACAATGCACGGTGTTTCTCGGCATGTAAATTTGAAGGATATGAACTGCTTATCAAATGTTCATGCTCATCCAGAAGCGGGCCAATCTCGTCACAATTGTTGAGTACGAACCAATGCGCTACCTCCATGTCCTTTTCAGAAAATGATTCGCCTCTTGGTGACGAGCCAAACGGACGTGCAGTTTGTGCAAACACCGAAAGTTTTTCTTTCCTAACACCACCGTCGTTATTGCGTTGGGGCCGATTGAAAGTCGTCTCAACATCAGTTAGATACATTGCGCAAAAAGTGAGAGACTCATATGCGATCCATGCCTCCACAATCGATCCTTCCGGCTTGGCCCTGTTGCGCACAAATTTTTTAAACTCCCCAAGAAGCCTGCAAAATCGAAAACCGGCTTTTGAAATTAATAAACAAGTATAAAATGATGAAGAATCATACAAAGGCCATGGGTCGACGTTACCTTTCTATTGGATACATCCACCGATAGTTGACTGGTCCACCAAGCAACGCCTCATCCGCCAAATGTATCATCACGTGAATCATACTAGTAAAAAAAGCTGGCGGAAAAATCTGCTCGAACTTGCAAAGGATGTGTACAATTTCATCTCCGCACTTTTTTACATCTGACACACGCAACGACCTTGCAGTCAACTGGGCGAAAAATCTGGACAACTTCACTATCGGGTTAACCACATCAGAAGGCAACAGACTTCGAATACCAACTGGGAGAAGGCGCTGGATTAGCACATGACAATCATGGCTCTTTAATCCCGAAAATCGATTTGTCTCCACGTTCACGCACCGCGAGATATTTGAAGCATACCCATCTGGAAATTGTACGGAAGAAAGAAACTTGAAAAATTGTTTCTTCCCCTCAGGTTTCACAGTGAAAAACGGATGAGGCTTTCTGAGTACACTGCCAACTTTCTTCATCCACAAGGGGCGCCTTATGCCCATTCGTTCCAAATCCAGACGAGCTTTTATCGTGTCCTTTGATTTACCCTCAATGTCTAGAATTGTCCCCACCAATGTATCACAGAAATTTTTCTCAATATGCATCACGTCCAAATTGTGTCTCAGCTTTAACTTGGACCAGTATGGGAGTTCAAACAAAATACTCTTATGCGTCCAGTTATGATGCGAAGATGGTCTGGGCCCAGTAACACTTTTGCCAGATGGACCGAATTCTAAACTGTTCAACTTAGCCAGAATATCATCTCCCGAAGATTCTCTGGGTCTGAGGCGGGTCTCTGTTTTGCCGTCGAAAGATGTATCGTTCATACGCCACTCGTGATCCCACGACAACCATTTACGATGACCCATATAACAAACCTTTCCGGCGTGCCAATCGGAGGTGACGTCTTCCTTGCAAACTGGGCATGCCATATAACCTTTCGTACTCCAACCGGAAATCATTGCATAAGCAGGAAAATCATGTATCGTCCACATCACTGCTGCTCGCAACGTGAACATCTTTCCAATGGACTTATCAAATGTACGCACACCGTTTTCCCATAAATTCTTTAACTCATCAACCAACGGGCGCAAATAGACGTTAATGGACTTTCCTGGATCTTCTGTGATTAACAGACTCATCATCGTAAATTCCTTTTTCATGCATTTCCAAGGCGGCAAATTATAAGGAACTACGACGATCGGCCAAGTGCTGTGGGTTTGGTTTAGAACTCCGAACGGATTAAATCCGTCGGTGGCAAGTCCCAGTCTGACATTACGTGGGTCTGCTGCAAATTCAGGGTACATCCGATCAAAGTCTTTCCATGCCTGGCCATCTGCAGGATGCCTCATAACATCATCATTAACCCTTTCTTCCTTATGCCATCTCATGTCGGTTGCAGTGTGCGTCGACATGTACAAGCGTTGCAACCTAGGAGTTAATGGAAGATAACGCAACACTTTTTTTGGAATCTTCGTCTTTCTTTTTTTAGGTGTGATTTTATATCTCGGCTCGTCACAAATAGGGCATTTATCCAAATCTTTATTTTCCTTATAGAACAATATACAATTATTTACACATGCATGGATTTTTTCATACCCTAAGCCGAGACCATTCAGCACCTTCTGAGCACTTTTATAATCTTTAGGCAAACAATTATGTTTTGGAAGCATCCTGGCAAAAATACCAAAAAAGTAGTCATAACACCGGTTTGACATACGGAACTTCATCTTGCCTTGCATAAACTCCACAATCGCCGTAAGAACCGAATATTCTTCGCAACCCGGGTATACTTCTTGCTTGGCATTTTTCAATAACCTTTCATACTTATCAAATGCTTCCTTGTCCATCGCGGGAGGCACATCATCCCCCACTTCCTCATCGTCATTGATCGAGGCGTACGGATAACAGTCATTTATAATACCCATGACTTGGTCATTACCAGATAAATTTCTTTCACCACTCTCCGCTCCTGACTGGTACGAAGACGAAGCTTGCTGTAATGGTTCCCCGTGATGATTCCATATGGTATAGGTATGCGTCATCCCATTTCTTACCAAATGATGGCGAACATGGTTAGGGGTCTCCCACATATGATTATTACATAATCTGCACGGACACTTGATATGAGAATGTCCCCGGTTGTGTCTCGTTGCAAATTCAATAAAATTATCTACTCCTTCCAAATATTCAGCATCACATCTATTCGGATTATATATCCACTGCCTGTCCATTTTTCCTGTTACCACATTACAAAGAGAGAGAGAGAGATAGAGAGCATTAGAATAACTTCAACTATGTCTCGTCACCTTATGACTCCGGTAAAGGCCCTATCCCATTCAGAAGTGCACATTTGTGTGCCGTAGTTTACGGATCCACCAAGATTAGATTTCGACATGGGCAAATTTTGGCAGCATCTCCCTACAGTTCTCCAAGTGCACGACGTAGATATAAAATATCTACTATGCACTTGAAGAACGTAAGAAGATGTTACCAAAAACCCACAATCGAAACCTAATCCGTGAACCGCAAACTACGACACACAAATGTGCACTCCCAAACTGTCCAAAAATGGGACAATTCAAGAATCAATTGGATCGCAGTCACGCTTTCGCATCCATGCACGAATCCAATTAATGCTCAAACGGGAAACTAAGGTTTTGTTAAAAAAATAGATACGAAGTTAATTACTATTAACTTCGTACGTACAACACAAAATAAATTCATACAAAGTTAATTACCATTAATTAACTTTGTACTTACAATACAACATAAAATTATTCAACACATACAAATCATTTGCATAGACAACCATATAAAATAAATTCGTATTTCAACAACATAAAATAATTAAGAAAATACCTTCAAATTGGTGCTCCTCCAAAACTCCTATGCAACAAACCTATACAAAATTAATTAATTTATGTTAATTACAATTCATAAATAATAATAAAATTTTCAAAACTAAAAATTACCGTTAACGATTTCCGGTGGTGGTGGAGGAAAAGGAGGAGGAGGAGGAGAAGGAGGATGAGGAGGATGAGGATAGTAAATGGTGGTGGTGGAGGAGGAGGAGGAGGAGGAGCAAAATCCTAGCTTGGGGAGAGAGTGAGGTGGTGAGGGAGATGAGTGAGATAGGGAGAGAAAGAGAGAGATGAGTGAGATAGGGAGAGAAATTTGGAAAACTGGTCTCGGGTAGAAAAAGAGTTTGCAGATTTTTTCTGCAAAAACTGCCTCTCGGGTAGAAAATGATTCTAGTAGGTTTTGGGCGACGAAATTATTCGTCGCCTAAATAAAAAAATTCGTCGCCTATAGTCTAAAGTTTGGGCCACAAAACCTTCGTCGCTCAAAGTGTTTAAGGCGACGAATTTTATTCGTCGCCCAAAAATTTAGCGCCAAAAATGTTATTTGGCGCCAGTTTTCCATCTTTTGGGCGACGAAAGGAACTATTCGTCGCCTAAACTTTTTAAGGGCGACGAAAAAATTTCGTCGCCTTAAGTTTTGTCGCCTTAAGGTCCTTTAGGCGACAAAAAAATTGGTGGCCTAATGTTTGGTCGCCTAAACAAAATAAAGGCGACGATATAGTTTTTTCGTCGCCCAAAGTTCTTTTGGGCCACGAATTTCTCTTCGTCGCCCAAGCCATTTTTTCTACTAGTGTAGATTTAGAGTTGGAAGCAGAAGTAGAAGTGCGATGAAGGGTAAAACCCATTTTTACAGGCGCATAACAGTCAGAGCATAGTAAATAGTGCATAGAGTAAAAACATTCACATCCTCATGAGGATGGATAAGTAGAAGTTAACTAAAAGTAGGAGCAAAACCTACATAATCTGGAGGTAATTGTCAGAACCGCCAACCATAGCCAAAGCAAGCCCTCGTGTCTTTGATAAATGTATCTGTCTCTAAGTCCTGAAGGGGCGCAAAATATAAAAAGGGTGAGTGGGTCAAAAGCAAAGTTTGATAAAACCTTTGTTTTCAATAGCATAATATCCCCTCGTTGGAAAACATGTATAGTTTTTTGAAAATACTTCATACTCCCTGGTATGATCCTCAAAATACTATAATAATAATACGGGTACTCCCCGAAAACCAAACCGACTGCTCATCCATATGTAACACACACAAGCCTACGTAGATAAGCTACGAGGAACAGGCTAGGTATCTAAGAAATACGCTGAGTACTCCAATGACGCGAGTCTAAAGCTTATCGATGTGCACAAAGTGCGTAACATAAGTTCGAGTTGCCTAGTGCAACCTAGAACAGGCTAATACCTACAATGGATCCAAAGTTGCGTAGCGGTACTGGTAGTGACAAATCCAAACGTCAAGGCTAGTCCTGGCCATATCACTGAGTACTAATACCTGGTGTGTTATACATCTACTGATGAGCAACAGTATAGAAATAGGTATGACAAATATAATACGAATGTTCTACCTCCAACAATCATATATGATATGAGTCATGCTAACAATTTAAAGAAAGCAGTGAAAACCATACATATATATAATAGTATATTTATCAAAATAAAGACCCACTCACTCACCTGTAAGTAGCCGGGTCGTAGCCTCCCTATCTTAGGTAGCCCCAGTAGTCCTCTGGATAAGTCTCACCTATATAAGATATCACTATACTAATGATTAAACTCATAAAGGTTACTAATTAAACTAATTAATTAAACCTATCCCTTGTTTGCTCAATATGGAGGTCCGAAACACTCTGAAAAATACCATACGTACTGCCCCTAGGTAGTACGCATCGTCACGAGTCGCCTCGAATTGACGGAATTGCAAAATACGGTCCCATGCTCCCTCACACGTGGCTCACACGCGGGCCTGCCTCGGCTCATGCGCGGTCAACTGGGGCCGGTCAAACTAACAGCGTCAACTAACGCCGTTAAATCTAACGGAATATTCCTAACGCCATTGAAAGGAATATTCTCGGCTTGCTGACGTCACCGGCCTGACTAGACCGGTTGCTAACGTCAACGTCGATTGCCGCTGCAACTGCTCCGGTCGCCTGCGCCGCCGTCCGTGGCCATTGCCGTCGCCGGAATTTTGGTCGGTTTCTGGAGAAATTTTCATATCTCCATAACTTCTTCATTTGTAGGCCAAATTTCACGTTCTTTATGTCAAAATGAAGCTAGAGAGGAGTAGAATGACAGTGTACCTTTGGTTTGGTCGTACAAACTCCGAAAATGGCTTGAAATTGCCTCGAAAGTCTGCAGCTACGGTAGTTTTGTGGAACTACGTCAAAACTCAACCAAATCAAGCAAATGACATATGAAAATTCTACTCAACGAGAGGAATCCATTGGTGGTAGTTAGAAACCTCACCTCGGTCTAAAATGGTAAAATCACCGGGAAGGTCCGGTTCTTCCGTGAGCTTTTGCCGTCAAACGGTCAAGAGTTTGGACGAACGGTTTGTACCGTTGAGTCTAGGGCGTCGAGACGTAGATTGTGGTAATTTTAGTTTGTCTCGGCTCGACAGTTTTCGTCGACGTTTACAAACGGTGTGAAAAGTGCGAGAGAGAAAGAAAATGAAAAAAAAAAAGATAAGGGAGAAGTCTGCAGGAAAAATGACAGGGAAGAAGATAAGGAAAAAGAAAATTTTGGATTTTGGGGGTATTGTGCACCCATCAAAACAGTAAAATTACACGGTCCCGTGTATAAAATAATCATACACGTGTCTAAAATATCCCCCGAGAATTATTTTATAACCAACTTTTTGACGGGATGTTACAATATATGGGTACATTCTCATGGGCACATTTACAGCTACTATTTTCAAAACTTGTTTTTAACATTTTAATTTGGGCAAAATTTTCCTTCGTTTAAGTTTTTTTAGAGGTGTGTTGTAGATAAAATATAACATGTGTTAAATGTGATTGTGTAAATCCTAGGTAGATATGGATTAGGCTATTCCGTTCTGTAAGGGATTAGTATCCTATTGTACTTGTACTTCTATTACTATAAATAAAGGCACCTGGTATGTGGAATATATGAACTACATATTCCACATACACTACAGTTTCACCAAATTCTCTCTATTCTTCTCTTGCCACACCCTTTCACTAAAAACTGTCCACAACAAGGTGGAGTTTGTTGTTTAATTCCATAAAATGTTGTAATTTATTTATTTTTTTTTTTTTAAAAGGGACTACTTGGCGGCCAAGCTGTGACAGTCCACAATTTCGGGGGCCAGAAATCGAACTCAGAACTAGCCGTGTAGAATACAAGCCCAAAATTAGCCCTAACCACTAGGCCATTTATTTTATTTAAGAGTTGTTCGAACAAAAAAAAATTGCTTTAAAGCATGTCATTATTACAATATTTAAGTTATAATTATTAATTTCATATAACTTTTAATTTAAAATATAAAAGAGTTGACATGGAAATTCATTATGCTGATGAATCATGAGTACAAAGTCAGAGGACTTTGATCAAAAACAAAAAATTACTAAAGTTTCAGTCAAAAAACACTTTGCCTAGGGACGGCATCCTAAGTCTCCCCTCTTAATATTTTGATTGAGGTCCTTGAGTTTTTCATTTTAACTTTGAATGTGTTTACACATAAGCTAAATAATTTTTAAAATAAAAAATCTGACTAGTCAATGCATATACATATCAGGCCCTTTAGGTAAGTTTTGCTATGTTGCCTAATTTTTAGGGTTATTATTCACTCATTCATTAATCAGTTTCCCCTTTTTCAGGGACTTATTTAGCAATTTTTTTGCATAATTTCAATTTTAAAGACATTTCTAAACTTAAAGATGTACCCGTTTTCGCGTTGCCCATTTTTTTCATAAAAAAACCTTTCTCATTTAGCAAATGTATCCAATAGAAAAACGTAACAAATGTACACAGTGAAGAACTTTGTGGACATTATAAGTGAAAACATAAGAACAAAATTTGTACCCCAAAAGTAGCAAAATGTACCACTGAAGAATTTCGTGGACATTATGAGTGAAAACATAAGAACAAAATTTGTATCCCAACAACAGCAAAATATAATCAACTAAATGCGTACAGAAAAAAAAGTACCCACCAAAACATTGCATCAAACAATCCAAGTGCAAACTGAGAACAAGTTCATCATTCAAAATTATTTTTGTGAACATATATAGATAGAAATTAGAAACTAATCCCCCCCATGTACCCACCACAAAATTCCGATGAGCACTAAAATTAGAGACATTGCTTTTCACAACATCGCAAAAAGAAACTTATGGGTACAAATGAAACCAAAACAAGAACGAACACTTAATCATAAAATTGGATATGTATCCGCAATTTTTGGGATTGTTTGAATGATTTCGTTTTTTGGATTTGTGCTGTTTGTTAAGTTTTGTAAGAGACTATTGACAATTAAAGAATTTTATTTGATGTTTAAATATTGTTTTAATAATAATTGCCACGCTGGATTGGAGGAGGGGTCCTTCAATCAAAAATTTGATTTGCACAAGGTATTAATCCAAGTTTTTCACTTGTCAGGGACCGGGTCCATCATGTCCCCAAATTGGGGAAGTAGTTGTAGGTGACACTAGAACTTTAGTCCGTGTGATGCCGTGGAAATGTCAAATGGATTATAAGTAATGTATATAAGTTACAAAATAAGGGGTTAAATGTGTTGTAAGTATTGTGTGTAAATATGTAGACACTATTTACATAAAACATGTACAAAGTATACGATGAAAGTCTGTAATTAACAATTGGAGTTATTTGTCTCGATTGGCAATCCGTCTGGAGTTATGGTATTCAAGTTGCCAAGTCTGCAAATGAAGATTTGGTTTGGTGGTGTAGTTCTGTGGTCATTCTCCAGAACTTTGAAACGTCTCTCAGAATCGACGAAGTTCGATTGGTTCTCCACTTTGGATGCCTTCACATACTTTTGGAGTTCTACCATAGAAACGGTGATCTTTGTTAAGGCTTACAAAATTTGACTCATAGTAGGTGGAACTTTGCCAACTAAAGTAGGGTTGGCGGTTAGGGTGACGGAAGCGTCAAGAAATTGATTGTTTCTGCCATCATTACTAGCGCTAGAGTTCACGAAGCTGTCATCGGCCGTCATGCAGTGGTAGAGTGATTTGATCAGAGGAATATGATTGTTCTTTCAATGAAAGCACCAATTGTTGGAACCAACTTTGTGCACTTCCGCAGTCGGGGGTCGTCTGCAAATTCGGCCATCTGTAAAAAAAAAAAAAGAAGAATCGTGAACAGTCTAAGGTACCGGTGGGGTACCGGCCAAAGGCTCTCCGACAGTCAAGTTAGTAAGCAATATTAAGACTCAAGCAGTGGGCAAGAGAATATGTAAAGTACAAAGTATGTGTAGATTGCATTACCAGTAATTTGCCCTAGATGAGGATTTATATAATAGTGGAGAGAGACCTTTTAGGATACTGAATTTGTATTAAACCGGGAGAATCCTAGAGAATATCTAACAATAGATATTATTTTCTCTTAGAAGTGTGATTATTTGCAGCGCACGTCAATCCCTAGATTGTAGAAATCTCTAATAATAAGGAAATAGATCAGATCCTTAGTCGAATCTGGCTTCCGTATCTTGCGGAACAAGAATGGTCTATCTCAACGAAGTTTGCTGACTTTGCCTACCTTTCCGAAGTACAACAGATGTGGTGGCATTGCTAATCCGTTTGAGTAGCTTTTTCCGGCAAGCAGAGTTGTTGAGTTCATGACTAGACTTCTCTGGTATTCGTATTCTGATATGTCTTACTCTGGTAAAATTACAAGAAAAAAGGACAATAGTCACGGATCAAGTGTGGTTGTTACTAGGGTAGCTAGTGCTAAAAGCGTGACAATAATCTTTTGACTTTTTGTAATAGTTACGCCAGCAAAAGCAATACTTGCTCTGTGGTTGTTATCCCCATTTTCTTGTAGTGATTTCATGATGTACGGTTGTTTTTTGCAAAGTTACAAATAGCAATTAGATTCGAGGAATTTCTAGAATGATAGCAGTATCCGAGGAAGTGTACTTTGAGAGTCAGATTTTTGTACCCTTTGTTACTATTGAGTTATTTTTTGGCCTTAAAAACACTGGTGCCACTATTTGAGGTTGGTCAACATGATTTTTAAGAACCTCACCTTATTCTATACAAAGTTCTGTTTCTTTTGGTCATCATGTAACCAAGGATTTATAGTCTATCACCGTTGGATTTGATATCAATGGTTGTGATTAAAACATTAAAAGCAATTTCAATTATTCTTCACCCTTGATATCTGTTAGGGAGTTACAATAGTTAATGACACTAATCCTAGAATAATGGCCGATTGTCAGTTATATTGTGACTCCATACTTATGTTTATGTTTATAGCCTTTAAGTTGTAACCGTAGGTTATTGGCTACACACTTGGATATATATCTTGTATGTTGATCTTGTGAATATCAAGAAAAATCAACTTCTACATGATATCAACTTTCTAAAGCCTAGGTTCGATCCTCATTCCCTGTGTTCTCCCTCATGGCATCCTTAACTCAATCCTCCTCCACACTTCCTACTCTCTCCATTCCAACATTTCTCATCTTGTCTCCTTTAAACTCACTGACACCAACTCTCTGATATGGGAAAGTTAAGTCAAACCATTCCTTCTCGGCCAAAATCTATGGCGTTTTGTTGATGGTTCTCATTCCTGTCCACTCGCCACTCTTGCTCTCACATCCTTTTCTGAAAAGTCCACTGAACCTCTAGCTGCACGACAACCAAACCCTACTTACCTTTCTTGGTTTTAAACTGATCAAAGTCTGATCAGTATCTATGCTACGTTGTCTAAAACCATTCTTCCTCAAGTGGTTGGTCTCTCTACCTCCAAGGATATTTGGGACTATCTCCAACATAATTTCTCGCAGCAATCTCTTGCTAATGGTGCACAACTAAAGTTTCATCTTTTCTCCATCACAAAGGGCACTAAGTCGATCTTCGACTACCTTGCTCATGCTAAGAATCTTGCGGATCAAGTGGCTGCAATCAATGAATATGTCTCCATTTATGATTTGGTCACCTTTGTTCTTCATGGTTTGACTCTAGAATATGGCATGCTCGTTACGGCTATTCTCCATTTCCCACCACCAACGGAAAGGGGACGATGTGCCTTATATGTACATGCTCACCTCCATTTAGTACTAGGCCTTTTGGGAGCTCATTGGCTTCGAATTTTATCGGAACTCCAAAGTTAAGCGAGTTTGGGCTAGAGCAATCTTAGGATGGGTGACCTAGTGGGAAGTTGCTCGTGAGTTCATAGAAACAAAACCGTGAGGGCGTGGCCCAAAGAAGACAATATCGTGCTACGGCAAAGTCAGTCTGGATGTGATAGAATGGTATCAGAGTCACTCTGCCATTCGGTACGGATGTGTTGACGAGGACGCCGGGTGCCTCTTAAGTGGGGTGGATTGTGACATCCCACATCGACCAACGGAGAGGAGGTGATGTGCCTTATATATGCATGCCCACCTCCATTTAGCACGAGGTCTTTTGAGGGCTCACTGACTTCGGATTCCATTGAAACTCTGAAATTAAGCGAGTTTGGGCTAGAGCAATCCCAAGATGGGTGACCCACTGGGAAGTTGCTCGTGAGTTTCTAGAAACAAAACCATGAAGGCGTGGCCCAAAGCGAACAATATCGTGCTACGGCGGAGCTAGTCTGGGATGTGACAGCTCCCAAGGCTCAGCCCAGTGCTTTTCTCTCTATTCGCAATCTGCGCGGCCCACGCAACTCACGCCCCCACGTTCAGCCCTTTTGCTTTCCTGCTGCTACTCCTGCCCAAGGATATGGTCATGTTCATCCGCCACTCAACTTAGCTGCTTCTCAAGGCCTCTTAGGCCCTCTTTCTGCTCCTCTCCAATTCATGAATTGCCGCCAATATGGTCATATTGCTGCTCGGTGTCCCAATTCTCATGTTTTTGCTGGTATGCATGTTGCCTCTTCAATCGACATTAATTGGTACTTTGATTTCCATATGACTCATGATACACGCTCGGCTTCTACCTCCATTCCGCACTCTTATTTTGACCAAGTTGTTATAGGTAACGGAACTTTCTGTTTACACTGAAAAATATCCATTGGGCCATAACTTAAAGTTTGGTAATGGGTTGGGCCTAAGAAAGAAAGGGCCCAACCCAAGCTAGTGGACAGAAAGGAAAAGAAGTCTTAACAGCATTTAATGCAAAGCATTAGACAATTTGGAGGGAACCAGACTATGAATAAAGAACCTTTTTCTCAGTGGGAGTAGGCTGATCAAAGATATTACTTGTGCCTTACGGATTAAGCCTTTCCTCACTAAGTCTTCAAAGGCAGAGAGAAGTGACAGCTATGACGTGGGCTCCCTGCTGGTCTATATAAACAAGGAGAGGATTCGAAGATGAACACTCAACCAAATCAAAAACAGAACTCACATGTTCAAAAAGAAACCTCTGAGGAAATCCCTCAAAGCCCTTTCACAGATAAAGATTTTCATCTCTATCTGCTGCTCTCATTCGCACTACTTGTGTAGTCAGCGACTTTGAGAAGCCAAAGACCAGCAACCTAGGATCATATATCCTAATCAGTGTTCTAAAAATCGGCCTAGGCGGCGCCTAGGCGCTAGGCGGGGGTCTTCCGAGGGGATTATTAGCAAATCATTCTAAAAATCGGTTTAGTGTTAGGCGGGGGCCTAGGCTGTCCTAGGCGGTCCTAGGCGGCCTAGGCGGTGCTTTTTTTTTTTTTTAAATGCAAAATGGTTTTCTGAGAAGAAAACCCAAAATCCCTAATTTCTCAATTCCCCATTTGAGTTTGATACGGAGGGAGTCTTGGAGGGAAATGGAGAATAAGAGATTGAGGCCTAGCCTTGCAACTTTATCTCTCCAAATTCTTAATATAAGTATAGTTTTTTATTTTTTTTTTAAAGTGTAAATAGACACTTATTTATATGATATTAATAAATTTATTTAAATCCGCCTAGGCCCCAGCCTAGGCGCCTAGGCGCTAGGCCCCTGTTTGCCGCCCGACTAGCGCCTAGCGCTTTTTAGAACCTTGATCCTAACTCCCCCGAGGAGTAGTGAATTTAGCTCTGCTATCCAGCCAAACCAGCGATAGTATCGATTGAGAATCTTAGGCCAGAGAGTCTTTGATTATTTCCCTTAAGGAACCAGCTTTAAAACCATCCCGATGGAACAAAACCCAATCCGATGGACGTTTGTTCAGTCTGTGACAAACTTAAAATGTAATAACATTGATCTTTTTGCTTAAAGTCTTTCGTTAGCAGCTCTTACTTACTTTTTTTACTTACAAGTCTTTACTTTCAAGCACTTCAATTACAGTCACATTCCGTCTTTAATTATCGTCTTTACCTTTGTGTATGCGCAAGCGTGGAACATTTTGGCTATAACCAGTTTATAACAAAATCCTATCTCAAGCAATCTCTGGTATAAACATCAAGAGAGAATAAAGTCCTTAACAAGCAAGGCAATAAAAAAGAACCTAACTGCACTTATTTAACTAAGTCATCCAATCCGATGAACAGAAGTTATACTACTTATGGCGCAAGTACCTAACACATTCTCCATCTTTCTATTGGCAGAATCCAATAGTGGCACGCCTGACAACACTTATACAACAGAAGGCCTCACAAGCATCCCTCTGAAGGGATAAGAGTGAAGCATGTTGGAGCAAACGCCAATAGGAAGGCTCGGACCAGCGGACAGGCTGACCCGTGTGCTCCTGGCCTGCTCTCTGCAAAATGCCTGCGAACACTTCCCTACCCATCCCTCATTATGGTAATGTCTCTTTCACTTCTGGTACTCATGTCTTCCGCCTTTCTGATGTTCTTCGTGTTCCTTCCTTTACTCAAAGTCACTACGATGACTTTGAGTATATTAGGATCAGTTCCATAAGAAGATTTTGCTTCTGTATGTTGACGATATCGTGCTCACAGGTAGCAGTCCGCCAGGCCTTTATCAATACCTTGGCCTCTAAATTTGACATCAAGGACCTTGGACGGCTTCATTACTTTCTTGGCATTGAGCTTACATATGAGCATGGTTCTGTTAATCTCAATCAGACCAAATATGCTCTTAATATCCTTCAACGAAATAACATGATGGCCTGTAAACCAGTCTCTACACCCATGTCGTCCAAGGGCAGCCTCTCCAGCACTCATGGTACTCCCTTGCCAGACCCCACCACATATCAACAGGTCGTAGGTGCTCTTCAATATCTCACCACGACACGTCTCGATTGATTGGATCTCCCACTGATGTTCACCACAAAGCAATCAAACGCATCCTTCGCTATCACAAAGGTACACTTGGACATGGTCTTCCCATTTACTGTTCTACAGACTCCTCATTTCTCTTTGCATATTCGGATGCGGATTGGGTAAGTTGTCCTAATACCCGTCAGTCCACTACTGGGTACTGTGTATTTTTAGGGCCTAATTTAATTTCCTGGGGTGCAAAGAAGCAACGCACAGTTTTCCATTCCAGAGCTGAAGCTGAGTACCTAGCCTAAGCTGATAGGAGCATATTTATGCAACTTAGTAGCTTGTTTTCTTGCATTTAAGTAGTTAGTTATTGTTTATTATAGTGATTTAAGTTATTTTTGTGTGTTTGTAGGTTTAAATGACAAGTGAAGTAAGAAAGTGCATTTTGGTGCATTTTGGAGCAAAATGGAGCTTAACTGGAGTGCATGTATATGGAGTCCAGGGAATGGACGAATTTGGAGTTCAAATGAGGCTAGGATCTGTTATGAAGATGGATAAGATAAGTTTAAGATAAGATAAGATAAGGGAAGAACATTATCTGGAACATTATCCTTATCTTATCCTTATCCTATTCTTATCTTATCACTATCAGTTTCTACCTAATTCTAATTGCAATGGGAGAATTATTTTCAGATAAAGACATTGGATAATCTGAGTGTTTGAGGAGTTCAATCCGTCCTAAAAGAGTGGAAATAGAAGTCTGGAAGACAAGTACATTGCAAAGGCAGAATCCGAGAGGAATTGGACAACGCTGTGCATAAAGGTCAACTTCGACAGAGCGCCCAGATTTCGTTAGAATGAATTACGTGTCGTGCCATACATGGTTGGAAAGCTCTGGAAGTCTAGTTTTCATAGGATTTTACAGATTGGCATTTGGATACGTATTGCAGATTTTACAGCTGTTTTGGTGACTGAAGGTCGAAACAGGAAATAGAGTCCTACTCGGATTTGGTTTCAAGGAAGATAATGGGCTATCTGTTTGTGCGTGTCTTTGGAGTTAATTCAGAAGGATGCTGGAGTTCTAAGGAGGTTAGAACTCTCTAGAAAACCGTGCTTGAGAGTTATTTGAGGATGCTATTAATTAGAAGTGCAAAGAAGACAACTAGAGGATAGAGAGGAGCGAGAAGTCAGAGATTGAAGATTAGTGCCGAAGCTCTGGAGGTTTTAGGTGTATTCTTATTTTAATTTCAATGTTTTTATTTACAATCATGTGTAACTAAGTTCTTTTTAGCTAGAGGCGAATTCAAAGCCATGAACATATATGTGACTTGAGTTGATTACATCCAGTTTTTGTTTCATAAATCGTGAATGCAATTTACTTAACTGAGTTATCAAAACGTATTTTTGTATGTTTATTGAGGATGCATACTTAGTTTACATGCATGAATTTGATGCTAGAGTATAAGGGACTTTCACCTAATAGTTAGAAACTTATATTCACAAGTAGTGAAGGTAGTTGGTCACAATCGTGTTAAGTAAATTCCTGGTAAGAGTGTCATGCTATCATAGTCATAATTACCTTGTCAACACTTATGATTTTCATAGAACTTAATGATCTTTGAGATGTATCTCTAGTATGCTATCATATAGGGAACTTGATAAGAATAATTTGGTTGTGTCGCTACGTCCAATTCAATGAATCTAGGAAAATCTGAAGGTTAGTTTAAGCGTAACTAATTAACTTGGGGTGTTGAGATTCATGGTTTATTGGAATAATTACTGGAGATTGATTTATGTTGCATATGTGTCATGTGTGGAGAAGGGTCCTCTAACTAGCCTTTTACCCATTCAATTCATTCAAAGTCGTTTTTCATAAGGTTGTTTTCTTAAGTTTCTGTTTTAAACTTTAATTTCGTCAGAACAAATCCCCATTTTCTTAAGTCTTGTTTATTGAGTCAAAATCTGTTTTCTCTTAGTTTTTCAAGTCTTTAAAGTGTTATTTTCGTTAAAACCAAGTGTTAGGTCTAGAGTTGAGTCTTTTTGCTTGTTTTTTAGCTGTTTTTAGTGTCTTAAGTCAGTTTTGAGTCTCTTGAGTCTATTTGAACGTTTTTAACTTTATTTTTATATTTTTGAGTCAGTTTAGAGGTCATTAGCAATCCCTCCTAATCCCCGGTTTAGAACGATCCCTACTTACATATTACACTACAATTGTCAAAAGAGGGTTTAATTTGAGTGCTTAATTATTTTCACATCATAAGCATATGCATGTGCAGATACTATACGGATTTAAAGTCTTTTACATGAACTTCGGCATCCTCTCACACATCCAGTTTTTCTTAATTGTGACAATTTATCTGCCACACTTCTTGTTGTCAATCTCGTTTTCCATGCCCACACCAAACATATTGCTATTGATTACTGCTTTGTTCAAGAACGTGTCGCTTCAGGCAATCACCACGTTCACTTCATCCCTTCTACTCATCAACTAGCAGATCTTTTCACCAAGGGATTGCCTACGGATCATTTTGTGCGTTTTATTTCCAAACTTGTTTCCTCCGTCAAGTTTGCGGGGGGATGTTAAGGAGTTACAATAGTTAAGGACACTAATCCTAGAATAATGGCCAATTGTCAGTTATATTGTAACTCCATATTTATATTTATGTTTATGTTTATGGCCTTTATGTTGTAATCATAGGTTATTAGCTACACACTTGTATATATTTTATATGTTGATCTTGAGAATATCAAGGAAAATCAGTTTCTACAGTATCATATTAAATGGCGAATGACCATGCATTTTTTTGTCACCTAGTGACTAAGAAAACATTTCTAGCTAGATTGAATCTCAAATAGGCAAGCTCATACTATTATTGTATGCTACTAGAATAACAATGGTAAGAGTTGTAGTGCTCTTTTGTAGCATAAAAAGAGAGTTTTTAATTTTCTGATACAACTGCCTCTGGTGGACTCCCCTTATTATGTCTTGGATTAGGACTAGATGGTGGAACTGGAGTACCCTTTGGCATCATACCAAAATGGAATCCTCTTGATGGTATTTTGGGAAGAGGTGGTGGACTCACTCCAATTCCATCTTCTTCACCAGCTGCTGCACCAGATGGTTGAATTGGAAAGCCCTTTGATAGGGTGTGGCCAGGTGTAGCCCATCTTTCATGCAACTGGTTGTACTTGTCCTTGCCATCTGAGGAGGAAGAGGAAGCAATGCCAAAGGCTAGCACAAGCAGCAAGGCCAGCCTTGGCAAGTTTTGGTAGGACAGTCCCATTCCCATATGATATGCTTCTCTTTCTTTCTCTTCGTTTCTTGGTTTCTGAATGAAAACGTTGTGTTCTTATAAGAATTAAGTTATACTTTGTTAGGAAATTTTTTATTAAGTGGTTGTTTGTTATGTGGCAATCGTGTATCAGACGGACAGTACATAGATATGCAATTCTTTCACATGTATTGTCAAGTGTTTTATAATTTTATGAAGCGGATGGAAAACTGTTCCTTTTGTATTCAAATGGGAATATAGAACCCTATCTCATTTGCTATACATTAATAGAAACAAATATACAAATTAATGACATTGCACAAAAGCTAACAAGAATCGACCAACATTTATACATTTCTAGTTTTGATGTGTGATGAATGAATTTCCTTCATTGCTCAACAATGACTGAAAATATAACTTTAGCCCCTGAAATTTAATTTTCTCTATATAAAACCCGACATAAGTTTTTTACTCGAATATAACCCATTGACTAGACTCCACATAAGCAAATTCATTAATTATGTTTGACTTTACACATTTTAAATTTTTTGGATTCCTAAAATACCCATTTTTATGTTTGATGTACACAATTAATTCCATACGGGTAGTAAGGGAGAATTAATGACTTTCCAAAAAGAAAAAAAGAAAAAAAAATTAATGTTACAAATTAATTGCCTTATATATAATAACAATAAAACATGCCTAATATATGTAATAATACATGCTTAATTAATGTTGCGAAAATTATATTTTACATATAAGTGTAGGTAAATCATTTTACACACACATATATATAATAAAAAAAAAACATGCCTAATATATGTAAAAATTCATGCAATATAATTTACCTACAAAATAAAGAAATGTTATTTGGTTCAAAATTAATTTACTTGTATTTTACATAAAAATATAGGTCATTTATTTGCATATAAAATAATAATAAATGCAAAATAATTTACCTACAAAAATAAATAACGTGCTAATCATAAATAAATTTATATATAGGTAAATTAATTAGTACAAAAATAGAGATATGTTATTTGATTAAAAATTAATTAAAGTATATTTTATATAAAAAGTATAGGTAAATTATTTGCATACCATAAATTTATAATTGTGAAGTCAACTCTTGAAAGAATCCAGTTTTTCACTCCCACAAATAGTGCACCTACTATTTGAATTTTAAAATGTTAAATTGCTTCATTAACATAATTAGGGTATTGTGGCATAAGTTGTAAATAATTTGTAATAATAGGTTACTTATTTTCCCACATGTCAACAAGTTTGAATTTTGGGTTTTATTTGAATGTTTGAAGATAGATGGGTTTAAGTTTGGAAAACAAGAGTTACAAGGGCCTATATCTAAAGAACCCTCGAATTTCCAGTTACCGACACAATTCGGTTGGGTTGCGGAATCAGTTTTCGAATTCCTGAAAGTTCTGTCAAAAATAGGTTCTAGTAATATTGTTGTATAAAGAATATATTTTTCCATACCCAACTAGAAGGAAACTTTAGAATTCCAGAATGTATTATCTAAGTTTTTATTTGACCAAAATTTGATGGCATTGTCCATAACTAAGTTTCAAGTTCGAATATCTTCCCTTTTCCGATTGATGAAAAACCAAAAACTTCCAATGTAACATTTGTAAGTGAGGCACCAAACGACTTCAAATCTTTTCTTCTGCCAAGTAAGTTTGATCTTATTTGTTAGCAAATCACTCTTTATCATCTGAATAACTTAAATAAAAAAATTATGACAAAAGAACTAAAACAATGTCCTTGCTACAACAGCATCATAAGCATTATTTGAGTGCCGTGGCAAAATCTAAATTTTTTTTCATGATGGTGGAAGATCACCTCCTTTACAAGACTAGATAGTGGAACTGCAATGCCCTTCGGCAACATACCAAAGTTCCATTTTCTTGAATTATCACTTCCTTTCTCAGGACTATATGGAGGTGAAGTTGGAGTGCCCTCTGGTGAAATACCAATCAAGTTTAATTTTCTTGATGAATATTCAAGAAAAATGCCCCCTTTGGACTGCTTTTTGATAGTATATGGGAATATGCAGCATCTGCAGCAAGTTTAGTAGGATTTGGAGACCAAGAGGCAAAGCCGAAAACCAGGAAAAACAACAAGGTTAGTACTGCCGTGTTCTTCATGCTTCTATTTTTTTTTTTTTTCTGCTGCATCAAGAACATACTACCAAACATAAACAACGTTGCACCTTTCTATCGCGTATACATACACTCCAAAGTACAAGTAATGATACTTCTCTTCAGAATATAATCAAGATACTCGATTTTGACTCAAGGTTTGAAAGATTGAAGATTGTACTGTCGGTGTGAGCTGACAATTCTCCTTGTAATTATAGGAATTTGTTTCCTGTATTTAGGGTAGATTACTTATTAATTAAGGAATCATTGTATCATATAAATATGGCCTCCAAGAGAGAAGAATATACATCAAAATATTCATAACCCTAATTCATATTTTAGCATGGTATCAGAGCAAAGATCCTAGGATTTCTGTTCTGCCACAACCCTCACAATACACGAACCCTAGCCACCATGGAAACAGTATCACAACACCAAGACGAAACCACCGAGGGTGAATTCTCGGCAAACCTTATTTTTACC
Organism: Gillenia trifoliata; assembly: GCA_018257905.1. Classification (NCBI taxonomy): domain Eukaryota; kingdom Viridiplantae; phylum Streptophyta; class Magnoliopsida; order Rosales; family Rosaceae; genus Gillenia; species Gillenia trifoliata. The sequence continues at coordinate 12,311,055 of CM031084.1, read as the reverse complement.
TCTAATTAGACTACTACTACTACTACTTCCCCTAATAATACTACCGACCTAGTCCATACACCGATTCCCCAAATGATGACCCAAATCGTTCACCATGATTCTTTCGCTGCACCGATTGGTATCAAACTCAATGGTGCTAACTATGGAGTTTGGTCTCAAATCATCGAGATGTTTGTTGCGGGTAAGGATAAACTAGGGTATTTATTTGGAAGTTGGCCTCAACCCCCTACAACCGATCCAACCTATACACAATGACAAAAGGAGAATGCCATAGTGAAAGGTTGGCTGATCAATTCCATCGAACCTAATTTGATTGGCTACTTTATTCGCTTGCCAACGGCAAAGGATGTCTGGGAGGCCGTGGCACATACCTACTATGATGGATCCAATATCTCTCTTGTTTATGACCTAACCTACAAGGTGTCTAGGATGAAGCAAGATGGAAGCTCCATTGAGACTTATTACAATGATCTTCAAGCACTGTGGCTTGAAATTGATTACTGGAGACCTAATCCTATGAAGTGCACATGTGATATTGAGATATACAATAAGCTTGTTCAAACTGATAGGGTTTATGCTCTACTTGTTGGATTGGATGACGTGTTTGACAAGCTTTGGAGTGACGTGTTACGTACAAACCCCCTTCCCTCGGTTGAACAGACTTTTGCATATGTTCGCCGAGAAGCTACACGACATACGGTGATGATGGGAAACACCACTGGCGCTATAATAGTGTCCCGCAACCACACACCACGATCTGAAAGACAAACCTCGGCTGCTAGGCTAGAACCTGTTGTCGTGACTGCAAAACCAGAAGGTACCCCAGCCAGCACTGTGGCTACTCTTCAGGTATAGCCTGCTGCTCAGGCCGACACCAAATCTACTCCAGCAATTGTTCGTAGTTTCTGGGAAAAACCACTAGTTCCTGAAGGTGGGTGACATACTATAGGAGTAAGAAACATGGCTGAGACTATTGCTTTAACCTTCATGGGTATCCCGAGAGCTGGGAGCCGTTGAAGCTCCAAAAACAACGCAAAAGGGAGGCCACAACGACTCGACAAGGAGGGCAGGCTTCTCTTGCTATTGTAGTCTCTCATTTATCTTTGGTTCCTCAGGTAGATTCTTCCAATGCTCCTGATTCAACCAATTGTTCTCTCGAATCCTCAGGTAACTGCAGATTGCCCTACAAGTATCTGGTAATTATAATTCTGGATTATCAATTCAGGTGCTACTGATCGTATGACTTTCGATCCAAATGATTTTACTTGTGAAACTACTCCTCAACGACGGAGTATTACCAATGCTAATGGTGTTGCCTCTCCTGTAGTGGGAGCCGGCACGGATAATCTTACATCCACTCTCTCTTTACCAAATACTTTGCTTGTTCTCTCTCTACAACATAAATTAATGGCTCCTGGTCAGGCTACTGAACAGTTGGATTGTTGTATACTAATGTATCCGAAGTTTTGTCTTATCCAAGATATTCTCACGAAGGAGATCATTGGTCGTGGTACTAAGAGGGGGATTTGTATTTTGTGGAAGATGTCAGTACGGGACGCGTTAACTTGGTGCATGGAGCACACACTAATAAGCCATGTATTATTCTCTGTCCGACTCTTCTCTTCAGGGGAGAAACTAAGTGAAGAGCAGAATTGGACTGACCATTCAGTTCAGATACGAGTAGAATTGCCAAACATTATAATTCCACCCACTGATCGAGAAACAGCCACTGGCCAAGAACCTTCGGTAGCCACTGACCAAACTGCATCAGAGACAGCGACAGCCACTGATGTGTTTGATTCTTCCCCACCCCCCTTCTTCTCCGACTACCGTACCTACAACTGATCATGCTCCTAAGAATACTCATGAGGTAAGTCCTACTACATTTTTTGATACATTAACTAATCCAACTTATTAGTTGCCTCATAGACATAATAGAGGGAAACCACTGAATCGGTATTCACCAGATGAGATGAAGAAGTCCAAATATCTCATTGTCAAACATGTGTCATCTCATAAACTATACGAACCAGGCAAAGCATTCGTACAACAATTATCGGTTGATAGTGTTCCTAGTTTCGTGACAGAAGCATTCTCTAAGCCGAGCTGGACCTAGGCAATGGAAGAGGAAATGACTGCACTAAAAAAAAATCAGACCTGGGATTTGGTTCCACTATCGAAGGGAAAGAAAACAATAGGGTACATGTGGATCTATACAATCAAACACAAAGTTGATGGGTCTGTTGAACGATACAAGGCACGACTAGTTGCTAAAGGCTACACTCAGACATATGGAATTGACTATAAAGAAACATTCGCCCCAGTTGCAAAGATAATTACGGTAAGAGTGCTTCTCTTATTGGCAACTAATCTAGAGTGGCCACTACAACAATTTGATGTGAAGAATGCCTTTTTACATGGAGAGCTTAAAGAAGAAGTGTACATGGATGTTCCACCAGAGTATACATCACTTACACCAACAAAGGTGGTGTGCAAATTGAAGAAGGCATTGTATGGTCTGAAACAATATCCACGTGCGTGGTTTGGGAGATTCTGAATGGCTATGCGTAAGTATGGGTTCCGGCAAAGCAACTCATATCATACATTTTTCTTGAAGCACCGTATGGGAAAGATAACTGCACTCATCATCTATGTTGATGATATGATTGTTAATGGCGATGATAATGAAGAAATCTTGAGGGTAAAGGAATATTTGGCAACTGAGTTCGAGATAAAAGATCTTGGTGGGCTCAAATACTTTATTGGTATTGAAGTAGCCCGATCGAAACAAGGCATATTCCTATCACAACAAAAATATGCCCTGGATTTGCTAACCGATGCGGGTATGCTTGACTGTAAACCTGTAGATACTCATATTGTTCAAAATCACCACCTTGCCGAATACACTTATTAGGTTCCAACCAACAAAGAGTGTTATCAAAAGTTGGTCGGAAGATTAATTTATATGTCTCACACATGTCCGGACATTGCCTATGTAGTAAGTGTTGTAAGTCAGTTCATGCATTCCCCGAGTGTATACCACATGAATGTCGTTGTGAGGATATTGAGATACTTGAAGTTGGCACCAGGGCGAGGAATTATGTTCTCTAAACATGGATATTTGAGAATAGATGGTTACACCGATGCAGATTGGGCAGGGAATATTATTGATAGACGATCTATGTCAAGATATTTTACGTTCATGTGTGAAAACCTGGTAACTTGGCTAAGCAAGAAACAGAAGGTAGTAGCCTTGTCTAGTGAAGAGGCAGAGTATAGAGGGATGGCAAAAGGACTGTGCGAACTTCTTTGGATTTGGCGATTGCTTAAGGAACTTGGTTATCCTCCGTTGTCGGTTACAAATTTATTTTGTGACAACAAGGCACCTATCGACATTTCTCATAAATCGTACCAAGCGTGTTGAGGTTGACAGGCATTTCATCAAGGAGAAATTAGATGTGAATACTATTCAGTTTCCATTTGTGAAATTAGAAGATCAATTGGCAAACGTGTTGACTAAAGCTGTTTCGAGGCAGGCCTTGTTCAACTCACTTGACAAGTTGGGCATGAGCAACATCTATGCACCAACTTGAGGGGGAGTGTCGGTGTGAGTTGACAATTCTCCTTGTAATTATAGGGATTTGTTTCCTAGTTTGTTTCCAGTAATTAGGGTAGATTACTTATTAATTAAGGAATCATTGTATCATATATATATGGCCTACATCAAAATATTCATAACCCTAATTCATATTTTAGCATGTACAACGTGTAAGATCCTAGTAACATTTTGATCACAATTACAGACCCGCGATAAGTAAGGAAACTAAAAATTCCTAGTTTGGTTTGCTAGATTCTTTTTGTTTTTCCAGGCCAAAACGAAAACGAAACCAAGATGCTTGAATTGATGCATTCATTTTATTGATTGGAATTCAAACAGGTGAGCTCACACTATTGTTCTATGCTACTAGAACAAGATTGTTGAATAAAATAAATGCAAAGATAAAACAGATTGGAACTGTCACTAAATATGAACTGGAACTGGTACAAATTGATGCTCTTTTCATGTTATTGCTAAAAACAAAAACCGAATTCCTCTATTTCGTTGTCTAATACTAAAACTGGATCTGGATCATATATAGATATGAATGAAGAACCCAAATCGATATTGAAACTTAAACGGATATGGCATTGGTGTTGGAACAGGTTCCGAAGTTGAACGGATACTGAAACTCTGATACCATGTTAAAACGAGAGCATTTTCTTATGAACCAGTGATTTTATAGGATCCATAGTATGATATTTATACCATAGGTTTATGTCTGAATATACAAGAACATAATAAAGGCCAAAGTTAAAAAGAGAAATTGAAATGGAACTATATGATATGACTGCAAGAAAATTGGACAAAAACCACTAATATTAGTTATACAGAATGTGTGGTGAGTGAAAACTTTATCAGTGGCTACCTACACTGTAACCACTTATAAGTTTTTACCCACCTCATTTTGTACAACTAATGTTTTGGAGTATTTATAATGGGGAGACAAATTTTAGATGCACAAATTGTAGTATGTCCCATTTTATTACATTTGTGGGAGGTGTAAATGGAGTTCTACTCCAATGGCAGAGATGCAAATTTAAGTTCCCATTTAATTTCTCTCTTTGATCGGCAAGATCTAGCACCAAAAAATGTAAATTTAGGTTTTTTATTTACATTTTCCAGCCAAGATGGATATTTTACATCTCTCTATTGGAGAGTTTTCCGGCCAACCAAAAATGTAAAATACACAATTCAAGGCATTTTGCATTTCTCATTGACAATTTCTTTAGTAAGTTTGACAAAAATAAATAAATAAATAACTACTTGGGCACATAGTGCATTCATAGCTAGATATGAGAGATGCTAAAATTGATGCATTCATTTTATTAATAAAGATCTCAAACAGCTAACACTATTATTTTATGCTACAAGAACAATATGGTAGGAGTTGTAGAGCTCCTTTGTAGCATACAAAAGTTTAATTTTCTAATACTAATTATGTCTCAGGTGGACCTGCATTATGTCTTTTAGCAGGAGCAGATGGTGGGATTATAGTACCCTTTGGCTTCATACCAAAATGGAATTCTCCTGATGAAATTTTGGGAAAAGGCGGCGGACTCACTCCAACTCCATGCTCTTTAGCTGCTGGACCAGATGGTTGAACTGGAGGGCCTTTTGGTAATTCACCAAAACTTGATGGAAATGGATCAGGTGAACTACCCTTGCTAGGACCAGATGGTGGGCTTGGAGAGCCCTTTGATAGGATGTGTCCAGGTGTAGCCCATCTTCCAAGCAACTGGTAATGCTTCTCTTTGCTGCCATCTGAGGAGGAAGAGGCAAAGCCTAGGGCTAGCACAAGGAACAAGGCCAGCCATGAAAAGTTTTGGTAGGATAGTGATAGTCCCATGATATGCTTCTCTTTTTTTCTCTCTTTGTTTTTGTTGTTTCTCAATGAAAATTATGCTACACTATTGTGCTCATATAAAAGAATTAGGTTAAACTTTGATAGGAAATTTGTAAATATTTTGCTTTTTTTTTCCTTAAATGGTTATTTGCTATTTATTAGCACTTTGAATCCTTGTTAGATTTGTGGAATATCAAGCTGTATTCTGTTGTATTTGGTCTATATATTCATATGTAGCCAATAAATTTTTTTCCTTTTGAGGTTTACCAACTATGGAATTTCACCAACCATATACCACTTATGGGAGGATAGGAGGAAATATTATAACCAACTAGCTTTTAATTTATTGGTACCAGATTTGACTCACTTGAATTTGCAGCGTATAGGAAGAAATATTATAACAAACTAGCATTTAGTTTATCGGTGCAAGCTTCAACTCACTTGAATTAGCGGCGTATAGAAGGAAATATTATAACTAACTCAACTTTAGTTTTCTGCCGAATTCACATCATAAATCGACAACATCAACACATATACAATACTAAATTCCAATGGCCATCGAGGGATCTTGTATTGCAAGTTTCATGCGGTTGCACTAACCGTTCATGTTGAACTGGACACGTGTCACAAGAGTTTTGAGCATGAGCTACCACTTATCAATGAAATGAATCCTTCAAACCCTTGACTCTGCTATGAGTAGTCTATCTTGATTGAAGTAGGTATCAAATTCGACTCTCATGAATTTATAGCGGATTCCGTACATAGTTATAATTTTAACCCCATTGTGATGACGTGACTTTATTGGGACTGAATTATCCCATTTTAAATACCTTGCAAGTATATATGGAAAAAAAAAAAAAGGTAATTATGTAGTCGATAAGCATTATTTTCTACCTCAATAGTCATACGCATCAATAATTTTTTTTCTCTAACAAAGACCATCCCATTTATTCATCTTCTCATGAAACTACAATTTCAAGTCTTCATTTACATATTCTATTTAAACTTATCGACCAAAAAAAAGAACAGAAGAATAAACTTCAGTCGAAATTCTTGGCCTTCTACACTACATAACCACTACCTCTGCTACTAGCTCATCTATCAACTTCCTCTCTACTTCCCTACCTATTACGTCTATTTCGTCTCCAAAATCCAACCACAGCGAGTCACGTCGTAGCTCTTTCTCCAGATTGTCCTCGTTCGCATTCTCTTCTTGGCTTGCTAGCAACGTGCACAGAACATCTTCGAGTGCACTTGTATTAATCCACTTGGGACAAATTCTTTTGTTCGCAGGCCTTACCCATGGGTGTGGATCAGTGAATTGCTCAAACATTTCCATGAGCCCTGAATTGATTCGATCAAACAGTAATTTCCTCTCGGGCTTTGGCCAAGATGTCTGACCGTAGTACTTCTTCTCCAGTTCTTCAAATAGTAAAGGACTCACAGGACATTCTGGAGTGTATGTTGCCAAGAAGGTAGCCGGATCAGCATTGTTTAAACCAGATTCAGTTAAAATATCGGCCAAGTATACAGACTCCCAGCTCTGTTCATCTTTACAAAGTCCTTTTGCGTCTGAAAACCCAGTAGATCCATCACCAACATCTTCATCACTCGAGACTTCCATGTGTCCCTCTGCATATGGTTCTGACTCCAACTTCAGTAGCTGAAGCTGCATCCGAAGCCCTAGAAACCAAAAAAAACATGAAAATTAAAGCAAACAAAAGGAATAGGTCAATTAAATATATGAATGCACAACTCAGTGGGAAGACAAGTGAATCATACTTGTAAGAAAACTCAAAGTGGATTCAGTTCAAACAAAAATTAACTCCCATCAATGACTATAAGATAATGACTAAAGCATATCATAACCCAACATCAACACTTGAAATTGCATGCTTCCCCATGTGTATTCATTGAAAAAAATTAAAATCAACTGACTTTTCGCACACGATATGTTGCAATAAACATAGCAACATTTTACATGTTAGTAAGTATCATCTTATTATTGAGGCTTCATCACGATAATCTAGATACAAATTAGCATCAACATATTCTATGAATACTGGAAGAAGGCAATAGTTTTTTGTAGCAGCTAGATATTCAAAGGGAAACTGACACTACAAAGTACAAACAAAAGAAAAATAATTAATATAAAATGGCCTTCTAGTTACCTTGCAGATCAGCACTGAGACTCTCAAAGCATTCAGAACTAGATGACACATCATCAGTAAAAGGAACTTCCAGAACTGAAACCGGACTGGGCTGCTCAGCCTCCTTGGAGCTTGCAGGAGATTCGATTCCAGGTACAGGGTGGTTAGAGGGGACTGCCTGTTCATCAGGTGGCCTGATTGATGGTTCCTGGAAGTTTAATGAAACATTTGAGAAAATTTTTTTTTATTAAAACAAAGCCCTGCTTTCAACTGAGCGGGGAAGGAATTTCAAACACAGAGAAGCGACATACGTATAAAGCATGATGAATTGATGCATCTACTTGTTGATATAAATGGTAATGTGATAAAATAATGAACATCCCACAATGAGTAACATGCAACATACACATGTTTTCAGCAACAGCAAAGATGAAATCAGTTCCGGAAATTTCAACAGAAATAGGTGTCCAATAATTCTATATCATTGCAGCATTGATAATATCATACTGCACAAATAAAAACCAAGCAGAAAATTTAAACACAAACCTGGGGAATTAGGTTATCTTGGTGACCACCCGAAGAATCGCCTTCTACCGAAATATGAGATGATAATTCTGGAAGGAACACATCAGGAGTTTCAGAAGGCATAAATGCATCCACATCCACCAAATTTGCAGAAACTGGACTTGTATACATAGCATTACTAGGTGGTGACTCAAAGACTGCAACATTCTGCTGGGATTGATTCTTCTCTTCAAAGTCAGTTCTATCTTTATTCTCAGAAGTATGAGTTTCAGGTGAAATGTCAAAAGCTTCCCTACTTAAGGAGTGAGACGAATAAGATATTTTATTGCTGGATCTAGACGGTTTGCGGCCACCTTCTCTAAGATCAAGATTACCAGTTACTATACGGTGTCTTCCGTGCGGGACTGTCTCCTTCGGCGTCAGATACTTGTCATCGTGTACAGTTTCACGCCGCATACTTGTTTTAAAATTTCCAAACGTAGTAGATGAAGAAGGAAGAGATTTTGATCTTGATAAACTATTGATGCATCCATCCTTCCAACCATCCCTACTGCTGATACCCAGAGGTCCACCCCACGGTGCAGGTGCATCTTCAGTAGAAAACGTATCTCTGAATCCTGCCTCACCAATCATGGCATTCAAATTAGCAGCTCGCAATTCCTTGTCTGGGACAGCAAGCATTTCACCAAGTGTGCTGCCCCTGCTAACAGGTCCCACTTCTTGGGACTTGTGAGTCATTTTCCACCTCTCCGAGAGCCTCTTCTTGGCCTCTCTACTCACGGATGATTCAGTAGAGCACGAGGATGAAGGCCTGGAATGGTTACTTATGTGAAAGGAATGCCTGGAAGCCACCGACATCCCCTCTGACTCATTTGCAGATTCATTCTCAGACATGCTACAAGAACTCTCATCACCAGCATATCCTTTCAAACCAGAGGAGGAAAGACGCACAGAATTACTGCTATAGTTATTCCTCATTTTTCTTGTGATTTCCTTAGCAACTTCTCTAGATTCTCTAGACTTGTGCCTCAGATGCCCATCATTATCTTGGACGTTTTTCCTTCCCCGTGATTCTGCCTCCCTATTTCTAATGCTCGGAAATTCAGTGTGTTTGCTACCATCTGGCATAGAAGCATGAGGAGAACAAGGTGATGTTTTGGTAGCATTCAGCACCTTCCCAATGTTCGGTTTCAGAACAACTATCCTTGTAGGATGAATGGCAGATTCAATTTTCACTTCCGGTCGGTTTGGTGATGATTTAGGAGGATTATGACCAGCATGTCTACTGTCAGAGTGGCTAGAAAAAGAATCGCGATGCTTCTGAGGAGATTCACAGCAATGCTTCCGCTCTCTCGCTGATGTGAAGCCAAGGTCAATGTTTTCATACTTCTGAGCTTCTGATGACTTCATAGATGCTATGCGACCACAACGGGATTGAGAACCACCTTGCAGATCATGCAGATGTTTTGCAAACAATGAGTCTGGTTGCTGAAGGAATTTCAATAGAAGATCCTTGTTAGATTCCAGCACCTCAAGCGCATCATGGAATTCCTTTGAATCCTGTAGCCTCTCATCTGTTGAAAGGCGCTTTGCATCCATGAATTTCTGTAGAACAAAAGCCATTTCAGCATCACTGAGCTTTGGGTTAGCAGTTGCTCGTGATGAGTAACTCCTTGAAGTTTCATAAACTTCAAACACATCCTTAAACTCTTGCTGCACCCTTGAGCTCTTCCTAGACGAACGGCGGTCATAAGACATGCTGCTTCTGAGCTCTTTCTCTACCGATCTTGTCTTCTGAAGATAATTCTCTGAAATGCCTTTCGGTTGTCTATGAGCAGGCTGCTGAGGCGGCAGCCCATCAAGACCCATCAATTTGGCAATTACGCTCGGTGATCTCCTTCTGGGTTCGGTTTCTCTCACCATCTCCTCAGCTAATAACTTCTTTATTGGAGTTCCAACAGCTTGCTGTGAAGATCTCCAGCCCAATTCAAAGGGGAACTGCAACGACAAAATTAACACACTTCATCATGCATGTCACATTGTAATTATTTTTCAATACCAATATAAATCCAAACCAAACGAAAATTCAGAAAAAAACAAAGAAAGCGGAATCTTTTTGCTCATTTCCACACAGAAAGTCATTACTCTGCTCAAGTTACAAAATGAACAGAAAACACAAAAAACAAAATAAACTTAGTAAATTAGAAAAACACCCCGAGAACTCTTTAAGTTTTATAGAAAAAGACTTCATGAGCTCAATTGGAGAAAAAGAAAAACCCCCATCCAAATGAAATCCTTCCCCATCACCATCAACTCAATTGGGTTTATTTTTCTTAACAATTGGGTTCCACGTGTTCTTTCTCTAAAGTGTAATGTTATCAAGGGCTTACACGTAAAAACCCCAAATAAAATCATGCAGCTCAACACACACAACCAGTAGGTAGAAAATGAGATTACCGAGTCTTCGCCGGTAGAGCCACTACTGCAAGAACTCGAATCAGAGGCCAATTTCGGAAAGTGTTTCGGTTTCTGAACCTGCCTGTTTCCTGAAAACAAAGCCCCCAAACAACATCAGGATCGCCATTTCAAAGCACAGACAAACTGAGAAGAACCCACTTCATAAAATTTACAAGTGATTAGACATCATCAAATGAATTAGAACCCAACCCAGTAAAGTAGATGAAATTTCAATTGTACCCTTTCAATCAAAAGGAAAGGAAACATGGCAATCAATGTCTGGAAAATAGCATGCAGAAAACAGAGGAAGCTTCAATTGTTCCCTTTGACTCATCAAAAAGAAGCAGTTGAATTATATCTCATCATTCCAGTGGAAACAAAGCAAATCATGGCAAATACCACTACAGAAAAAGTCACAAACTTTACCAAAATTACAGAGACCAACCCCAATTTAACCTGCATTGCATATATATTCTAGCAAAACAAAATAACAAAAAAATTAATTAATTAAAATTAGAGCTGCTAATTGAAAATAAATTGTTGTCTTTTCTGGATAACTTGATCAAAGAAAATTTGAGAAAAATAAAAGCCAGTTACTAAGTTCAGAATTTTGTAATTTTCTTCAAGTGAGCTGAATAGTTTAACTTAATCGTTCCATTTCGGAAACACCGGAGGAAAAATAACTACTTTCAGCAAAAACATCTGAGATTTTCTCTTCCACCTTTCCTTTTCTTTCCCTCGATTTTCTCGGCAACCAAACAGGGTCCGAAATTCAGACAACTCACAAAACGACAACCCACAAAAGAAAAAAAAAAGTTAAGAAATTCAGATAGAATCAGACCTCCTCTGTAAGCTCGTTCAGCGGAGGAGGCGAATCGTCCTCCGTCGGAGCTCCTATCAGCAATGCTCGTCACCTTAGACCTCCGAGGCCGAAAGCTTTCCATTTTCACACATTAAAAACCCAAAAAATCAAAATTTAACAAAACAAAACGCGGAAGAAACGGAGATCGGAAACTCCGCAGCGACGCACGCGACGGGAAGGTTCCGAGAAAATCACAGAGAGAAAAAGGAAAAAAAACCCTAAATTTCAGCTCCCCATGCTCTGAAGAGAGAATCAGAAAAAACCAGATCTTGAACCGAAAGAGAAAGTGAGGGGAAACAGCAGAAAACGGAGAGAGAGAGAGAGTAATAAAGAGGCGTCCGTTACTGAGAACTGCTAGAGAGAGAGAGAGAGAGTGGGGTGACTGGGGGCGTGGTGGTGGGTGTGAAGAGAGAGAGAGTGAGGAGAGAGAAAGAGAGGGGGGGAGAGAGAGTTGGTTTTGGGGTTTTGTTTTGTTTTGGGATTTTTGAACTTTCAAATACCGATATACTGACAGGGGAGGCTGAGGCTCTGCGCGGGCAAGTGGTGTGTGTGTGTGTGTTTGTTGTGGATGGACTACAGTAAGGATGGTGTGAGGTGAAACAGGCTAATTTTCCAGGTGTCGTTCATGGGATGTGGCTACGTCACTGTCCTGCTTGGTCCTATTTGGGAACCTCTTGGCTTCGCTCTTTGTTTGCTTGGTCTTTTTTTGACAATTTCATGGACTTTAATCTAAGGTGTTTCTTTCCCATGTGTTATGGAGCCTTTTATCTTGATTGAGAAAATTGAAGATGGTTAGAGTTAGGGAGACCATCTTCAATTTTATGTGGTAGTTATAAATTGAAGATGGAATTATGACTTTCTTACCGGTCTTGATAATGTATTCGATAGGATACAGAGTAATATTCTCCGTATGAAACCAATACCTGGTCTTGAAGAAGGTTGTAATATTATTTGGCGTGAAGCACATCGTCAGACTGGAATGTTTGGTACAAAGGGGATTGGTGTTGATAATTCCATGGCGATGGTTTCCAAAGCCACACCTTCTAGAGCCACCTAAGCCATGCGACCTCTAATGGATGACAAAGACAACCTTCATTGTGATTTTTGCAATTGAAAAAGGCATACTGATGAAACATCCTTTAAAAAGCATGGCTTCCCTGACTGGTACCTAAAACAGCGGAAACAACTCAGAGTAGAGAAAATTGCTAGGCATGTAGGACAAGTAAAGGTTGCAGAGGTCGGTATTGGTGTTGCAGCAGCAGTGGTTGGCTGTAAGGAGGAGGAAAGCACAGCTACTAGTGGAGCCAAACCGGTCATGTCCCTAGTGGATCAAATGGTTCTCTCAAACCAAAAAAATTAAGGTATTTTTGGAATAGCCCTAATTGCCTCTGTTGATCGAGACTCCGGTTGGATTATTGACTTAGGTGCTACTGATCACATGACATACAACAAGTCTCTTTTTCATTCAATGACTTTTCTTCCCAAAGAGTGTAGTCACTGCGAATGGTGATGTTATATCCTTATCAAAGGCTGGTTCTATTGCACTTACCCCATCTTTGTCATTGCATAATACTATGCTTATTCCAGCACTATCAAATCACCTTTTATTTGTTAGTCAAGTTACTGAACAATTGGATTGTATTGTATTAATGTTTTCATTTTTTTGCCTACTTCAAGATATCTGGATTCAGGCGATCATTGGGCTTGGTACTAAAAGAAGGGTGTTATTGAAGGATAAATTTGTGGAAAACCAATTTTATTTGAGCAACATCTATGACATGCAATTAACAATTAAAGGTGGAATCATGCTTGTATGCACTCAAAAACAAAACTTTACGCATGAAATTCAAAGCCTAGTAGAGAGGTGAACCAAAACTCAACTCAAGAACAAATTGAGTTGAGAAATCTTATACCTTTGTTGATTCCTCTTTGCATAAGCAAAGGCTAATCACCCAAGGAGAGGGCCTTCATTCCTTGCTTCTTAGTTCTATGGAATTCTTGGAGGAGGATGGTTGAAAAGGGTTCTCCAAGTTCCCAAAATTGAGAACCTCTAATTTTTCCACACCAAGGAGAGCATTGATGAGGAGATGAGTGACCTAGAGGAAGTGAGATTGCTAGCTATTTTCCTCTAGGGTAGTCGGCCTCTTAGAGAGAAAAGAGAGCTTGTATTCTCATCTTTTCCCCAAAAGAAAACTCTTGTGTTGAAATGTTATAAAGTTGCCTTTATACCACTTCACAATGTAGTGGCAAACTTGCAATTAAAGCAAGTTCACCACCCTTTCTCTATATTGTCGGCCTTAAGGGTTCATTAGGCTGTTTGGGCCCTTATGTATCATTAGTCATTAAGTTGTCATACAACTTAAGTCAATGGGCTTGACGTTCGAAGCCCATTAGGCCTTGAGGCCCAAAACTAACCCGAGGTCTATAACGAACTTATTCGTTTGATTAATTAACATATTAATTAATCCTTGCCATAAATAATTAAACCATTTAATTATCCTTACTCATCTCCATTATTTCATCAATCTCTACCTTACACGGTGTACGATCCATTAGGTTCTTTTTAGCGAGGCAGTGAACGATTAGAACTTTTTCAAATCGATTGTGAATTGAAACACACTTTCAATTCTCCCTTTAGTGATTATACACCTTTAGGGCTTCCACAAACCACGAGTGACACCTAGCAGTATGTCATGGCTACCCAAGCTAATCAGAAGAGGTGGAGAACCTATTCAGTTTAGGATTGTAATGAAATACGGTCTTTCTCTAATACAATACTCTTGACCACATTGTTTGGTTTGATAGTTTATTCATGTCTACTATCCAATGTGATTCTTTTACTTATATGATTACCTTGAATATGATTTGGAACGACTTCCTAAATCTCATTCATACTCTGGCCAGAGATTCTTAATCATATCATAGAGTATTCTCCCTCAAACAGTTTGAAGGTTAGAGATCCCTTGTTGTGCATTCACTTGCCTCTATGGTTAAGTGGCTTAACCCCAACTATGTCGTGGACACCCTCTGATGGAGTGACTTTGACATAGTCAAAGATCAAGGACCTAACCACAAGACAACTATGATGCCTCAGGTCAAAGGACTACTTTGCATTATCCTAACCATGAGTTCTCATGTGACATGAGTATGAGAACTCCTCGTTGATCGTGTTCAGTGGACTCATTCTGTATTGAGCACCTACATGCTTGTCTTGGTGTCAGTTACACCAATGACTCGAGACTAGTCACTCTCCCTGAGAGAAGACATAGCACGTACTGATCTTAACGGACTGTCCAATGGTCAATAGCAAGCCGTAATCTTTTGTTCCCGAAGCGTTTATCAGCCTCGTGATTCAAGTCGATATTGTCACTTTGGTAGGTCTCCTAACTGAAGCTTTTGTAACTCTAGGATTGCTTGCTTCAGTCTGTCTATCAATGCCCAATTGGCAATCCTATGATCAGGAACGTTTAGGATATGTATATGATCGAGAATGGTCTCATGAACCTAACTTGTTTAGATTACATTCTTCTAAGTACATATTCCTTGGACTTATTGTTTAAGCATATAACATTTATATGAGACTACTTTAAACAATAACATTTGCCCTTTATATTAAACTAATAACAGTTGAAATGTCCATAAAGTATCATCATATGATTGGTTTTATGGCACATTTTCAACAGTTATACTATGTGAACGATGTTGCACCTGGCAGAGTAAATCAAGTTCGAAGTGGCGACAGGGCCAGGATTAAAAAAATTTTGTTGTGGCATTACGACTAGGGCATGTTTCTTTTGGTTATTTACGAAAATTAATTCCGTCAGTTTTTACTGGTATTTTAGACTATGATCTAGATTGTCATGTTTGTACTTTAGCTAAGAGTCATTGAACTTCTTATCTATTTAGTTTCAATAAAAATAGTGTTACATTTGAGTCAGTACATTCTAATGTGTGGGGTACTTCCCCTGTTTCTACAAGACAAAGATATCGATGGTTTACACTAGGATCACCTAGCTATATGTGATCAAACATAAGAGTGATGTTCCCTTTATTGTTAAAAATTTTCATCAAATGATTTGCACTCAATTTTCTCTCCCTATCAAAGTACTCCAATCAGTCAATGAGGTGAACATGTGAATGTTGAATTGTCCACTTTCTTCCAAGAACATGGCATTTTACATGAGACTACTTGTCCACAAACACCTCAACAAAATGGGGTGGCAGAATGAAAAAATAGGCACATTCTTGAAACGGCCCAAGCCCTCCTTATTGAAGCTTCTGCTCCACAATTTTTTTTTTGGATTTTGTTCCACATAAAAAGGCTACCAATGCTACCACGCTACATCCTGAAATCTCTACATCACTATGGATGTTACGTTCTCCAAATTTGCGATCTTCTTCTTTCAAAATGAACCCAATCATGTCCTTCAGGGGGAGACAACTTATGAAGGACAGATTAGGTATTCCATTGCCAAACAACTGTTGACTGAACAGCAAGTCCTGCTACCAAACAGCAACTGTTTGTTCAGCAGAAAGCCACCGAACAATAGTTGTCTGATCAGCAGATAGCAGAAGAGCAGCAGCCGCCTGACCAGCACGCAACCACCGAACATCAGACAACTATTGAACAATTAATTCCTTCTTCTCACATACTTGTACCGGCTCACAATTCTATGGATATTTCTGAAGCTAGTGTTTCAGAAACTAATACTTTATCCAATCCTAATGTTGTTGTTGATCATGCTTATCAATTGCCTCCAAGACAAAATCGCAGGAAACCGCCAATAAGATTTTCTCCATAAGGGAAAGTCAAGTATGTATCTGATCACTGGTTTGTCACTGAAGTATCAAGGTTTTGTGAATAAGATGGCCGCTATAAAAATTCCAACCCAACAAGGGTGAAGGATGCCTTGACCTTTCCCAAATGGACAGAGGCAAGGGAGACAGAGATGGAGGCACTTCAGTAGAATGAGACTTGGGAGATGGTCTCACTACCACATGGAAAGAAGCTGCTTGGGTGTAAATGGGTGTATACCATAAAGCATAAAGTAGATGAGACTACTGACAGGTACAAAGCTTGATTGGTTGAAAAAGGATATACTCAGACCTTTGGGGTTGACTACCAAGAGACATTTGCTCTGATCGCTAAGATAAACACTATACGGGTGTTGTTATCTTTAGCGGCTAACTTTGATTGACCTTTGAAGCAATTCGATGTTAAGAATGTTTTTTTACATGGTGACCTGAAAGAGAAAGTATACATGGATCTTCCCCTTGGGTATGAAATAAAAAATGTTTTCGGTAAGGCGTGTTGACTCCGGAAAGCACTTTATGGTTTGAAGCAGTCATCGAGAGCTTGGTTTGGGAAGTTCACTCAAGCCATGAAAAGGTTTGGGTGTCGGTAAGGGAATGCGAATCACACCTTGTTTATCAAACGCAAGGGTGATAAGGTGACATTGTTGATTATCTATGTTGATGATATGGTGGTTATATATGACAATACTAAAGAGATGAATAAGCTACAAGGGTATATAGCCTCTGAATTTGAGATGAAAGATTTGGGTGCACTTAAATATTTTTTGGGAATAGAGGTGGTTTAGTCAAAGAAAGGTATCTATTTGTCCCAACGAAAGTATGTGCTAGATTTGCTCTCATAGACAGACATGTTAGCTTGTAAGCCTGCCAAAATTCCTATTGTTCAGAATCATCATTTAGCTATATATCCAGATCAAGTTCCAACAGATAAAGGGAGGTATCAAAGGTTGGTTGGTCGTTTAATATATTTGTGTCTTGCTCGGCTTGATATTGCATATATTGTTAGCGTTGTAAGTCAGTTTATGCATGCCCCTAGCGAAGA
Source organism: Gillenia trifoliata (assembly GCA_018257905.1). Lineage (NCBI taxonomy): Eukaryota > Viridiplantae > Streptophyta > Magnoliopsida > Rosales > Rosaceae > Gillenia > Gillenia trifoliata. The sequence continues at coordinate 12,293,760 of CM031084.1, read as the reverse complement.
TCATATGGCAAATGTGATGAGAGTTTTGAGTTTTCTGAAGTTCTCTCCTGGAAGAGGTTTGTTTTTTCGGTAGCCTGGGTATTTGGAGGTTAAAGGGTACACTGTTGCTGATTAGGCTGGTAATATAACTGACAGGCGCTCAACATCAGTGTATTTTACTTTTGTTGGTGGAAATCTGGTTACCTAGCATAGTAAGAAGCAAAATGTTGTTGCTCGATCTACTGCGGAGGTGGAATTTAGGGGAATGACTCATGGTATTTGTGAGCTTTTGTGGGTTCGAATCTTACTTACGGAGATCGGTTTTAAACCGGAAGGTCCAATGAAACTTTATTGTGATAATCAAGCAGGCAAAGAAATTGCTAATAATCTAGTCCAACATGATTGTACGAAACATGTTGAGGTGGATAGACATTTTATCAAGGAGAAGTTGGATATTAAACCTGTTGATATTCCTTATGTAAGGTCTGGGGAGCAGTTAGCAGACGTGTTGACACATGCAGTGTCTGTTAAGGTTTTTCATGACTCGCTTGGCAAGTTAAGCTTAGAGGATATCTATGCACCAACTTCAGGGGGAGTGTTGGCGTGTGAGTCAAGAGTCCATAGTCAACAATTTTGTAATTATTGTAATTTCCTTGTTAGTCGGGATTACTTGTTGTTAGGGGTTTCCTTGTAACCCTAGTCAACTATATATACACACTGCAATTCAAGCCCTAAACACTAGTGCAACTTTATTTGATTATTCTCAATTAATGGAATGAGCTCACAACTAAGTGATTTAAGATTACGTGTTAGTTAATGTAACAATTACCAGGTGACCAAAATGATTAATATAACAAGTACATATACATTAACTACCACATAACCCTCTGACATTATTCTAAAAATAAGGTGTCTTGCTCTCTTGTAAACCGCTCTCTCACAGTCTTCACATTTAGGGGTCATGAGTTTTGCCTAGATCTCTGCCTTCTACCGTTTGACTTCAGTTCAACCCCACCATCCATCTTGTCTTATCAAGTTCTTCCTCCCTCTAATTTCTATTTGTCTCAAATCCCAGACATCTTGGTAAGTCTCCTTCTTTTGTCACATTGGACCGGTAGCCAAATCTAGCATTTTCGGCAAGGTCAATGCTTGATATGAATCACGGCTCTGCTGCAATGCCAAGTGATAGGTTTTGCATATTTAAACTGAATTTAGACTCAAAAAGGTTGTGAGTTTTGAGATTTGAGTTTTTAGAATGTTGTCTGATACTAAATTGTAAAAACTGAATTTGAAGGTCCAAGTGTTTTGTAGTCTCTCTAGGAGAGTTTTTAGTTTGCTTTCAGTTTAGATTTGTCACTCTGTGTCGTTATGCGATCAATTTGTATTAGTGGCTCGAGTAAGAGTGTTTTTGGTCGTTGAATTGGGGCTTTTTTATGTGTTGATTTGCATGTGATTCTCCTTATGTCATTTCATCTTTGTTTTCAAATTCATTATCAATTTGATGTTGGGATTGGTCACTGGGAAATGTTTTATTCATATTTAGTATCATGTTTGATTTTCGTATGGATGTTTTTAGCAATTGAGATGAATTGTACATGTTTTTTTATGTTGTATTACTTGAGCAATGTACAGTAAAGAACAATACTAATAGACTATTGTACTAGTTGTGAGCATTTTATAAATTTTATTTTTAATACAACGATATTATTTACATTCTAGAGGTGAGAGATTGTGCTAAGCCACACAATAAGCTTATCATAATAATTTGGTCATCGAACTCATCATTCATAGGAATTTAACCTAAAACATCTCACTTACTAATGGAGAAAAATACCACTAGCCGTAATACTTGAAACCATTGTAATTTTTAAGTTCAATATTATACCACTTCATTTCAAATAAAAAAAATGCAAATGACAAGCTTTTATGAGTGAGTGCAAAAACGGTCGAATTTATTAGATGTACATATGATATTTTGAAGATTGCACATATTCGGGATTTGTAACATTAATTTTAACAAAATAAATTTCTACAGTTGGCTGAGTGTAAGGTTTATTAGAGGCACTCGTGGACAAAATACCATGTGATTAATATTGTCAAAATAACTTGATAAAATATGCATCACCCTCTAAGATTCCACCAAACCTAAATTTACATAATTTATTTTAACAAATAACTTTTTCTAACAAAATTGTGAGTCTTTGTCTTTGCAGTTAATTTATGCAAGTTATATTGCTGTGTGCTGGCACAGCTATTCATATTTTTTTCAATATTTTATTTCCAATTTTGGATGAATGTGGCTGTATCATCTTTATGATATGTAAAATGACACAAACCAAACAAAGAGAGGAATCTTTAATTCGCAAAGAATTGAGCTATTTGGAGGATATGGGTACCCCATAGGTACGTGTAGGAGAGGTAAACTCTTGTAGTCGTGGGTTTTTTTTCGTTTTGTTTGTGAAGTTAAGGCAATTACCCACCCTTTTGTTTTGTTGTGATGGGGAGCAAACAAATGTCATTCAATCATGGGACTTGTGTCTATCAAATTATATGCGCATGGAAAGAAAATGGCTCAACTTGATCCCATATTTTAATACATATGGTTCAATATTGAATGAGTACAAGGGGTCAAACTTTAATGGTACGTACAAACTATTGAATGATTTAAGTTTATTTAAGGTCCACGACAAATTAATCTGGACCATTCAATGACCGTACTATTGAATGACACGTACCACTCAAATTTTTTTCGCTATAAGGGTCTCAAATATCATTTGCAATATTCAGAAATCTCATTTGCAATAAAGAAATTTGTTTCTATTCGATTGATACAAGATTCATTGTAGGACCCACATCAGTCAACCTTAAGCACTTGTCGGATGTACTAAATTGGAAAGTTGTAACTTTCTTCCTAATTTACTAGGATATATGGTGTCTTAAAACCATTGTTACGAAAAAAATTTGAATGTGGAGGTTACTAGGTGCAGAAGCCGGAGTTCGGCCAGCTGAAAATTAACTGCGACAATGCTTGGTCTCAATCTTCATTCAGTGGTGGCGTTGGCTGGGTGGTCAGAAACCATGCGGGGTGGTTTCAGATAGGCGGAGGCTGTGGTGGAACTGTTGCAGCATCTAGTCTAGCTATGGAAGCAGAGGCAGTGTGAGATGCAATGACTATTTTCTTGGAGGAAGGATTTGGAAGGGTGATAGTGGAATAGGACTCGTCAAATTTGATCTCCATGCTTAGGGGTCATAAAGAAGTTAATGTGATGGTGGAGAGTATTATATTTGATGTTCTGATGCTTGCTTCACAATTGGAGTCAGTTGAGTTTTCTTTTGCTTCACGTCGATCTAACGGTGCGGCTCACTTGGTGGTTTCTTTTGTTAGTCAAACTGGTGGGGTCCATCGCTAGAGTATGTTGTTCCAAGAATGGTTGTTTAATGTGTTTGCTGAAGATGTAAACATTTTCTTGCGATTCTAATAAAATTCTATCGTTTGACAAAAAAAAAAATTATAAAATTAATGAACGACGAGTTTAAACATTAAGAGTTAGCATTAAGTAAGTCAAAAATCGATCCCCTCCAATATATTAAAAAAGAAAAACAAAAATTCATGAAGTTACAACGTAATCCTTGATTTTGGATTGTTTTGCTAGTTATCCCTTCACCATGCGCACTCAAAACATTAAATTTTATGCTAGAAAATGTCAAGGATAATGAACTGTAAACAAAGAAAACTCAAAGTATCCATGATTGGGTTTAGTGTATTTGATACATGATAGTGTGTTTTTGCATGCATATACATCATGAAGTTACAATATACACCAAGGGACCGGCATTAGAAGCAAGAAATAGCTAAGTTAATAATAATAAAAAAATGTGTCTTTTGTGTAGGAGCTATTGTTACCATATACATGAAGATACGCAGGCAAAGCATTGGGTGTGTATTACTCTTTACATGTATATGATTGATCTGACCCTCCAACAAGCTTTGGTCCCCCAAAACTTGCATGATTTTTCTTGGCACCTTTATTTCTGTGTAAATATGGAATCCAAGCAAAAAGCATCATAACATGGAGATCATTGTGGTCTCCAAAGTCCTACCCCATAGTTGACAAATAAAGCTAGTTATGCATTTACTTGTCCAGTTGTATGATCATGAAGACGTTCTCATTTGTTTGATATCTTTTTTCCCCTTCACTTTTTTTATTCTTTAGCTGATAACTTTTTAGCTAATGAGAAAAAATGTCTTATTTATCTATTTGTCATGTTTTTATTGATTCTTAGTTATGAAATTCTTTTCGTATTACAAAGTCAGTTGAGAGTTTTTCTAAAATACTGCGTTTCAAGTAGTATTTTCTCTAAGTGTAATGTAATAAAGAGTTTACATGTGAAAAACCTAGAATTGTGTTCATGGAATCATGTCAAAAGCAAGAGGATTCATAGTCCCACAAGCCCTAAAAAGATTAGTTTGCTAACAAGTTAAGAGAGAAGAAGCAAAAGGGGGTGTTTTTTCTTCTTACGATGCCTGGAAGAACTTAGTTGCCAATTGCTGGAGTGTTCTATAATAATTAAAAGCAAAAGTTAAAAGAAAAAATTCACTAGCTAGCTTGACTGGACTAAAGTGTGATTATTTAGGTAGAAATCCACAATCATGGCTTTTGAAAGCCCGCAATTATCTGTTAAACTTTTGACAAATCACAAATTCCTTAATTAATTAATCTAAACTGAACATATGCTAGAAGCACATTGGCTATGATTCTAAGATTAAAACACTAATTGGACTTCCTAGGCAGGCCTGCAGGCTTAGTTAGGATTTTGTTCATATATTAATTAACCATCAAAATCTCATCCCAAACTGCTTGCAGAAAACTAGACACGTATATTTAAGTATATGATTAACCCTCAATAATCCTGTCGTTGTCTTCCTTAATTTACAAACCTTTCAGCATTGTGCTAATTGGATTGGAATATCATGTACAGAAAACGATCGAGCTAGGATTAACAAAAGTCATATACTCTAGGCTCTAGCTGATTAATTTAATTAAATATAGTACTAATGATAAACTTTATAGGCCCAAGTATGGTTCACCACCAATATCATCTATATTGTCCCAACTTAACCACTTATTGCTAGGTGTGGGGTTTTATCACAAAAGGCCTCGGTAATATTAGGGGTGAAATATCTCATATATAAGTTATATTATATTTTGTCATATGCCTGATGTGGGACTCTATTCTCCAACACGCCCCCTCACCATTGACCCCACACAAGGTTGCAAGGGAAACCAATTCCCACATCGGGAACTGGTCAAGACATTATACCGGAGCTAACGCCAATCTTTTCGAGAGCCCGGTCGGTTGGTCGGTATTTAGTCTCTGGAGCCAACGCCAATCTTTTCGAAGGCCTAGTCATTCAGTAGCCTTAAGTTGGAGCTAACGCATCTTTTCGAAAGCCTAACTTCTGGAAGCATGTTTGAGCCCAATAAATCAGGCACATGACGTGTTGAGAGAATAGTCTGCTCTGATACCATGATAAACTTTATAGGCCCAAGCATGGTCCACCACCAATATCACCGATATTGTTCCAACTTAACCACCTATTGCTAGGTGTTAGGTTTTATCACAAAAGGCCTTGGTAATATTAGAGGTAAAATATCTCATATATAAATTATGTTATGTTTTGTCATATGCCCGATGTGAGACTCTATTGTCCAACAACTAATCCGTTTCTAGAAAATTAGACTTGCTTTAGGTAGGTCTGCAATATTTAGCCTCATAGGCAGCTTTACTACTTTCAAATCTTTAAGTGCATGAATACTGCAATCAAATTTACTCACGCAATTGTAAGTAGTTCATTTTCTGCTCATAGAGTTAAAAAAAAATGTACCTTTAGGATAGAGCAAATCAGTTGAGGATGACCGTTTTTAATTAAAAAATCGGGTGCGCAACGAAATTATTTTGACATTGTTCGAAATGCATGGGTAACATGTCACTACACTTTTCATTGATAGTATTAAAAAAATGAAAGGTTTAGATGATAATTTTTCATTGATAAATAAAAAAAATATAGAAAATAAATTGGTAACATGTTGATAATTTTTTCTAGAATGATATCAACATATTATTGATGATCATATCGACTTGTTTAATAATAAATAACTGACGTAACTAAGTATTATAATCAGACAATAGAATGAATATCATGTACATAAAGCACATACATTATTTCACACAAAAAGTTGTGGAAGTTAACCATAGCTAGACTATCACTTTGTTATTACTAAGTCCTTGTGCATACGTTATATATATTGCTTGTATCAAAAATGAAAAAAATGTACGTAATATAATCCGAACAACTTGATTTTATTTCTTATTCTAATTCACACATCAAAATAAAGTTTTCTTGTACAACAAGCATTAAACGAACTGGGCATTTGGGTGCACCTGGAACGTGAAATTGGGAAGTTCTACCAAATCTACAGGACTCATTTAATTAACCAAACTCAGAAACTATGTATGTTTACAATTTTCATGAGGTCCACTTGAATTATTCAATGGCTAACCCTAAGCTATAGCCATGACATTACAACGGCTGCATGGAGAGAATCTCCACCAAGAGCGGGTGTGACAGACTCACATCAAAACCAAAACCCAAGAAAAAGAATCTTAAGATCATATGGTGGGAAAGAAATTTAAAGAGAAAAAAGGCCTAAGATTTCGGACTTTGTCATCCATGGATGAGACATACACATTTCACATGCAGCTATAAGATTTGGAACCAAAGATTTCAAGAGGCAGCTCCTCCATTTGATTTGATTCATTAGTAGTACCATGGAGCGTTCCTTGTAGTTGTCTGATTGATTCCTTGGCTCCCCAAAAGTACCAAGATTTCATGTGGGATGTGTCACATCTACTATATATATGCATTTATTTCAAAGCGAAACATTGTTGTACCGGTTAATACATGGAGCTTCCTAAGATAGAAAACATACATTTTTATATCACTCATCATGTAATATTGTATCAATTAACATTAACACATGAAGCCTCCTAAGGGAGAGGATATGATCGGTTTTGGTCAATTTGATTTTTTTTACTCGATTTAGTTCTTTCTTTTTGTCAAAGAAAATAAATTTCATTTATAAACTAATTGAATCTTTATATCTCGCTTTCTCTTTTTGTTTTTAAAAATAATGATAGTTAGGATGATGAACAAAGAGGGAAATGACTGTACAATAATAAAATGGAAAGACAAGGGGGCATCACATGACTTTCACACAAACTGTATTTATTTGTACTATATCTGTCTCCACGCAGAACAGAGAATTTGTTGAAACCCAAACCATTTACTGTATTCAGACCAAAACCATGTATTGTATGTTTGACTGGAAAACATGTACTGAATAGTGAGACCCACAGCTTAAATTTCCGATCAAACTGCTAGGCCACCACATTCGAAATTTTAGTATATAACTTAATAACATCGTTTATCCATTTATCACGTAACTGTAGATGACTAAACAACTTCGAATTTAGTTGATGAGCTAGGCTAGAATGCTTATAAGCATTCCATGCTTACATGAATGATACCATTAATTATTAAATTTCTTTAATGATTAATGATTAGATTCGTGTAAGTATGTAATGCTTGTAAGCATTCTAGCCGGATTTTTAGTTGATTTTGCAGGATGGGAAAAAACGTCAAAAAAGTAGAATGAGAATGGTATCATTGTTCAACAAAAAATTCAGATGCAGAAGGCCAACTAAAGCTTAGGTTAGGCCTAGGAGTAGAAATTGAATTTGCAAAATTGGACAGAACTGGACCTCTTGGTCTGTTCATAATCCCCAATGGGCCAATTCCGCTTCTAGCTTTTCCCTTTGTCCAAATCCCTTCTGTGTAACATTTGAGTTAGCCAGGACAAATAAGAGCAACCATAAACGGAATACAAATATTCATCCTTTGCCCTGTCTTGTTAGGCTTTGGAATCAACCACCTGTGCATCTGTGAGAACTGAAAGCGAAGAGAGAGTAATGCAAGCGACATAGGTAATCAAGAAGCAATCGAGAGCCGAAGGTCTGATGATTCCACCTTGTAGCTGATTTGATCAACAGAGAAAGCAAACCCTAGCCCTTTGCGCAAGCACTAAGAGCATTTCCACCCGTTTGGGTGGATTTGGGACTAGGACTTGGTTTATGGCAGTTACTATTCATAAGAATAGTAAATTGTCATAGTAGTTACTATTTGCTCTCCATCCATTGTGAATAGTAACTGACATGTTAGTTATTATTCACAATAATTTATTTTATTTTTAATGTATAATTCAATTATTTAATAATTAATGAACTGATGAGATTAATTTATAATAGGTGACTATGATTTTGCCACGCATCCATGTTTATAAAAAAACTTGTTTAGATTATGAAGTACATTTTGGTTGTTGTCGTTGCGCCACGTGTGCTCATCTTATCTTGAACCATATCTATTAGAAATCTTGTTTATATTTTCGAGTAGATTTCAGTTGTTCTCGTTGCGCCACGTGTCCTCATCTTATCTTTAACCATATCTATTAGAAATCTTTGTTGAATTATGTTTTTTTTTCATGCTTTGTTTACTTTATTTTTTCATGCTTTTTGAGTTATGTTTTATTTTCATGCATTGTTGAATTATGTTTAATAAAAAACTACTTTGTGCAATTATGTTTTTAATTTTTCATAAATTGTTTCTTATTAGGTTTGATATAAAATAAATAAATGAAATAATTAAAATTAAATTTTATTCATCAAATAAAAGGACAAGCATTGTGGTACATCTTAAAAACCTAATAACTTAACCAAATACAATAATACAACAATATTTATTCCAAATAGAATATCCAAACTAGGAATGTAGAAAATAAAATAAGAATGTAGGAAATAAGAATATAAAAGATTGTATAGAATTTTGGTGTGAGAAGTGAAAAAAAAGACCTAGTATTTATAGAAAAAAAATTTGAAACTAGCCATTGGTATGATTTTTTATTTATTTGATTTTTCATTTATTTATATTTACTTTTTGAATTTTTTCTGATTTTTTATTTTTAAAATTTATAGCGAAAATAATATGAACTGTTCGTTTGAAGTTAGAATTTGAAATGAAGGGCTAAGATTGCGCCACGTGGCACGTTGCCGTTGAAGTTACCATTGGAATTCAAAATTTTGATCTTGCGGGCCCCACAACCCCAGTTTTGTCGGCTCACTCGCCGAGTTGGGGGCGTGTTTCTCACGTGCCTGGCGCAAAAAAAATTAAATCTGCTGGCTGACGTCAGCACCAAGGTTTTGGGCTTGGACTCAGAATTGACAAGGGGCCAGCCATGACTGGTGAGCCTTGGCAACCCAAAAACCGGTGAAAGTGGGTTTTGGCTTGGTTTGGGATTGAACCAATAAGCTCATTGGTAGAGCTAGACGGACTGAGATATGTTTGTTGGAATTTTCCCGCTGAAGGAATTGGAAGTCTGGTTAAGAGATCGCAGGCTCCATAGATGACCGATTTCTTGGGGATTTTCGCCTCTAAAGCTGTTGTTCATCAAGTTGATTCCAATAAGATGAGTAAGATTCCCTATCGAGGGTGGTAATAAGGAGCCTACCAATTTTTGAGACTTGAGTTTCAGAATCACAACTGTTTGGGTTAAAAGGTTGACGTTGCATGTCACGCCAATCCAACTGCAGAAATGGATGGAATCGTTCCTTGAGCTCATAAGTTCATAACATGGAGAGGATCTTGAGTTATTCTTCTCTTGAAGTCAAGCAGCGCCATGTGATCAGTTTCGTTTCCGAGAATAGTACTACGTACTGCTGGGTAGCATTGCCGATTCCAGACTCGTACTCATGCATAAAAGAACGAACACACGAAGGAATTTAAACAATATCGGACTACCATCAATAGTACTACGTGAATGCTCCATTCTTTTCTTTTTCTAAATACGAGATAAGAAACCACATTTGTTTTTTTATTTGCTGGTTTTGGCTGTAAGAACATATATAATAAGAAACCAATTAGTTTCAAATATTATTTATAGAAATTAATGCATAAGATCAAACAAAGGGGACTGGCTACAGTGCTCGCAAGCATTGGATGCTCACACCCCTCCGCCCCCCCGTGCCCTCGCCCCCCCTCCTCTCTCCTCCCTCCTCCTTCCTTTTAACGGTGAGATCGGTGTGAGCATCCAATGCTTGCGAGCACCGTAGCCTACTCCCAAACAAAGATATTATCTTATCACATTGACAAAGATATTATCTTATCACATTGACAAAGATAGTGATTGTACATGGTCCCACCGTGTGTGGCTAGCAAGGAGTTGAAGATTTCATTAGCATCATCTGCTGGATGATCCTATTGAAGGAATCAACTCATCGGATTGGTTGAACTCCATCGGGTTGGTCTCGTCAAGTTAGCCTTGTATCCGTCGGGTTAGTCTTATATCTGTCAGGTTTGTCAGACCATCCTTGTATTCATCGGGTAGGAGCTAGGGTTGTAGGTTATTATCTTTTCTAGCTAACTTATAGCTATGTTTCTGGGTTAACCACCTGTTTACTCATATTTGGTGGCTGATTGCCTTGTAATTAGTTCCAAGACCAGAAATTAGGGCGTAGATTAAGGATGGAAGTCCATGGCTTGTTTCCATTAGATCTTAACCTGATGTGTAATCTTCTATATATTTGTCTCCCATTGTACTTACAATTTATGATGAATACAATATACCAACATTAAAATTCTTCATGGTATCAGAGTAGGAACCATAACTGGTACTGCTTATGCATATCGTCTTCGTCGTCGTTACAAAAATGGCGGACCCTTTCAACATAGAGGTTGAAAGTTCTCAAGCTGCTAGTGTTTCAATCATACCTGAAGCTGATGGAAATCCAAATCCAAACCAGCGTTTAAGTTCAGTATTACTGAACGAGTTCAATTATCTTCCATGGTCGAGAGCTATATCACTTGCTCTTGGTGGAAGATCCAAGCTGAACTTTATCAATGGAAGAAGTGAGGCTCCAGATGTCTCTTCTCAAAACTATGAAGCTTGGGTGTCTCAAGACCAGCTGGTTATGTCGTGGCTCCTCAACTCCATGGAACCCAGAATCGCAGAAATATTTAGTGATTATGAGTCTTTCCGTGTTCTCTGGAATGACGTCAAAGATATGTATGGAAACCAAAATAATGCAGCTCGAGTGTTTCGACTTAAAAGAGATCTGGCAAGTATGCAGCAAGGAGAAACTCCTTTGTCCAACACCTTGGAAGATTGAAGACAATGTGGAATGAACTCGGCATGTACAAACCTCACACAACTGATGCCAAGATCTTACTGAAGAGGGCTGATGAGGACAAGGTATTTCAACTTCTGGCAAGCTTGGGGTCTGAGTATGTGGATCTTAAAAGTCATCTCTTGATGAGGATCTCAGAATTCATCTCTTGATGAATCCAGAATTGCCTTCATTTGCCTCTGTATGCAATGCCATTCAACGTGAAGAAACACGACGCAAGGTCATGAACTTAGAGGTAGTCAAGTAGGTCTGAAGCTAGGGCTTTTGCAGTAAATAGAAAAGCCTTTAGTGACAAGACATACAAAGGAAAGAGACCAAATCTAAAGTGCTCGCACTGTGAAAATATTGGCAGAGAAGGAATTAGCCATACTAGAGAAAGGTGCTGGATTTTGCATCCAAAGTTGAAACCAAAGTTTGACAGAGAACAAAGAAGTCCAAGGGACACAAGGGGCAGCAAGGGTACATACCATTTCTAACCCGACGGATACAAGGCTAACCCGACGGGACCAACCCGATAGAGTTCAACCAATCCGATAAGTTGATTTCTTCAATACTCCCCCTCAAGCTGGATCGAGGAGATTCATGGATCCAAACTTGAATAATAAACGTTGAAACTGGTTAGAAGCTAGAGGTTTAGTGAATATGTCTACTAGTTGGTCGTGACTTGAAGTGTACACAGTTTCAATGATTTTGGACTATACTTGATCACGCACAAAATGACAGTCCACTTCAATATGCTTGGTTCTTTCATGAAACACTAGGTTGGAAGCTATATGCATGGCTGCCTGATTGTCATAGTGCATATACATTGGTTGGGTGCTAGTGAGTCCCAAGTCACAAAGTAAGCTTTTCACAGATCAGTTCACAGGCAAGGGATGCCATCACTTGATATTCTGCCTCTGCACTGGACCTAGCAACAACCGTTTGTTTTTTACTTTTCCAAGTCACTAGGTTTCCTCCCATAAAGGTGCAGTAGCCTGTTGTTGACTTTCGATCAAGAGAATTTCCAGCCCAGTCTGCATTAGTGTATCCTATGATGTTTAAGTGACCATTGTTGGTCATGAAAATGCCTCGACCAATTGAACCTTTCAAGTACCTGAGAATTCTCTTGACTATGTGAAGATGCTAGTCTGTTGGTGCATGCATGAATTGACTCACTAAGCTCACTGCATAGGAAATATCAGGTCGTGTAATGGCGAGATAAATCAACTTACCAACAAGGCGCTGATAGACACTGATATCTGCAAGAGGAGATCCTTTGGCATCTAACTTGAGTTTACTATCAAGAGGAGTACGTGCTGGTTTACAATCTTGAAGATTTGCTTCATTAAGAAGATCAAGGACATACTTGCGTTGGTTGAGAAAGAGGCCTTTGGAAGAGGTGGCCATTTCTATCCCAAGGAAATATTTCAAGACTCCAAGGTCCTTGATGGCAAACTTCGTATGCAAGGCTGACTTGAGTGATGTGATCTCTTCTGCATTGTCACCCGTGATGATGAGATAATCCACATACACACGTACCACTAGAGTACCAGCTTGGCCATTTTGTACGAACAAGGAAGAGTCAGCACTACTTCTTTTAAAACCAGAAGCCAAGAACACAGAACTCAATTTCGAGTACCAGGCTCGAAGAGATTGCTTCAGACCATAGATGACTTTGTGAAGTTTACATATCATGCCCGGCTCGTGTTCTTGGGAATGGCCAGAAGGCAGTTTCATGTACACTTCGTCTTCAAGATCACCATGCAAGAAGGCATTTTTAACATCCATTTGATAAAGGGACCATTTCAAATTCACAGCAACTGACAGGAGTACTCTAACAGTGTTCATCTTTGCAACTGGGGCAAAGGTCTCCTTGTAGTCCACGCCAAACGTTTGAGTGAACCCTCGTGCCACTAGCCTGGCCTTATATCGTTCTATGGTTCCATCAGAATTGAACTTGGTTTTGAAAATCCACCTGCTGCCCATGACTTTCTTTCCTTTGGGAAGCTTGACCACACTCCATGTATTATTGTTATCTAAGGCTTGAAGTTCTTCATGCATGGCTTTCTTCCATGCTGGTAACATGCAAGCTTTGTGAAAATTGAGTGGTTCAGCAACACTTGTTATTTTGCTCAAGAAGGCACGATGTGATGAAGACAGATTGTTGTAGTTGACATGTTGAGAGAGTGGATACCTGGAAGCATATTTAGTAACATATTCTTGAAGTCGTGTGAGAGGATGTCTGTCACGAGGAGAATTTCTTCGAGGTTCTTGTGGAACTGCAGGAAGGCTTGAAAATGTCTCTTGGGTATTTGATTCTTCTTGTGCACCTTCATTAGTTTCCAGATTTACAGCTGGTACCTCATGTGCAATTTCATTTGTTTCAGGTTCCTTATCAACGGGAGAGCCCTTAATGAGATCTGTGAGTATTGGAACTGGAAAAGGTTGAAAGATTTCCTCCCCCTGTTGACCTTTCTCAGAATGCTGTGAGAAGAAACTATGAGAATCATCAAACTTGACATCCCAAGAGACTAGCAACTTCCTCATGTCTGGATTGTAGCATTTATATCCCTTCTGTGTAGATGAATATCCCAGAAACAAACAGTTAGATGCTCTAAGGTCTAGCTTGTCTCTCTGAGAAGACTGAATGTGCACAAAGCAAGTACACCCAAACAACCGAAGATGAGAAATGTCCATCTTTCTGCTTTTTAAGACTTCATATGGTGATTTGAAGTTAAGAACACTGCTTGGCAGTCTCTTAATGACATATGCAGCGGTAAGAATGCCTTGAGACCAGAATTTCTTGGGAACATTTGTTTGGAACATCAAGACTCTAGCTTTCTCAAGAAGATCTCTATTTTTCCTCTCGGCAACTCCATTTTGCTGTGGAGTTCCTACATAACTGGTCTGATGAATAATACCATGAGTGCTCAAGTAATCAATCATGTTATTAGATGTATATTCAGTGCCATTGTCTGATATGAGAATGCAGATTTTTGATGAAAAATGATTGACAACAAGATTATGAAAATTCTTGAAAGCATTGAAAACTTCACTTTTAAATTTCAAAAGGTACAACCATGTGGTTCTTGAGAAATCATCCACAAAGGTTACATAAAATCGATAACCATCAAAGGATTCTAAAGGAGCTGGCCTCCAAACATCAGAGTGCACCATTTCAAAACACTTAGTTGTCCTAGATTGGGAAGTTGGAAATGGAAGTCTAGTGAACTTAGACACATGACAGGTCTCACACTCATGTGAGGTTTTACAAAACTTTGGAAACAAAGTGGATAACACTTGTGCAGAAGGATGACCAAGACGTTGATGCCACAATAGTTGTTCTTGAACAGACGTGGAACCGGCTTGAAAACATTTTGAAATTATTGACTTCTTTGACAGATAATACAGACCATTCAAGAAAAAACCTTCACCAATCGTCTTCTTGGTGACTCGATCCTGAAACACAACACCATGAGAAGAAAAAGTGACTAGACATTCCAATGAGTTTGTTATTTGTCCAACGGACATGAGTTGAAATGGAAATGAAGGTACAAACAAGACTGTAGACTTAATATTATTTGATATGAGGTTGATTTTTCCCTTTCCAACTACTGGAAACCTCTTCCCATTTGCAACAGAAACACGGGATGGTTGTGAGAATTTTTTAAATCAGTTAATTTATTTGTCATGTGATCAGAGGCACCTGAATCTACAATCCAAAAATCACTAGAATGACTGATATTTATAGCAGGTGAGAAAACACTCACAATACCTGGTACATCAGTTGAGAACGCACTCACAATACCTGGTGTGTCTTCTCGGGTTACCGAGTTTGTGTCTGCTAGAAACCCTGCAAACTTACCAAGCAATGCAGTTGTGTTTCCAGTTGTCTTCTCACTGCCTTTCTCTTTCTTCTTTTCAAGGTATGCAGCAAATTCATTGATCAAGGCAGCATGATTTGACATGAAGTCTTTCATACCTTCAGTCACGGGTTCAGAGATTGGCTCGGGGACTGAAACGGTAAGGACCCTTGTTGTTCCTTGGGTTTCTTTGTTCTCTATTGAACTTTGGCTTCATTTCTGGGTACAAACCCAACATCTTTCTCTTGTATGACCAATTCCTTCTCGACCTATACTTTCACAGTGTGAGCATTTTAGGTCTGGTCTCTTTCCTTTGTACATCTTGTCACTAGAGGCTTTTCTATTTACTGCAAAAGCCCTAGCTTCTGACACGCCAACTTTCACCTCCAAGTTCATGACCTTGCGTCGTGTTTCTTCACGTTGGATGGCATTGCAGACAGTGGCAAAGGAAGGTAATTCTGGATTCATCAAGAGATGACTTCTGAGATCCTCATACTTAGACCCCAAGCTTACCAGTAGTTGAACTACCTTGTCCTCATCTGCCCTCTTCAGTAATATCTTGGCATCAGTTGTTTGAGGTATGTACATGCCGAGTTCATTCCACATTGTCTTCAATCTTCCAAGGTGTTGGACAAAGGAGTTTCTCCTTGCTGTATACTTGCCAGATCTCTTTTAAGTTGAAACACTCGAGCTGCATTATTTTGGTTTCCATACATATCTTTGACGTCATTCCAGAGAACACGAGAAGACTCAGAATCACTAAATATTTCTGTGATTCTGGGTTCCATGGAGTTGAGGAGCCACGACATAATCAGCTGGTCTTAAGACATCCAAGCTTCATAGTTTTGAGAAGAGACATCTGGAGCCTCACTTCTTCCATTGATAAAGTTCAGCTTGGATCTTCGATCGAGAGCAAGTGATATAGCTCTCGACCATGGAAGATAATTGAACTCGTTCAGTAATACTGAACTTAAACGCTGGTTTGGATTTGGATTTCCATCAGCTTCAGGTATGATTGAAACACTAGCAGCTTGAGAACTTTCAACCTCTATGTTGAAAGGGTCCGCCATTTTAGTAATGACGATGAAGACGATATGCAGAAGCAGTACCAGTTATGGTTCCTGCTCTGATACCATAAAGAATTTTAATGTTGGTATATTGTATTCATCATGAATTGTAAGTACAATGGAAGATAAATATATAGAAGATTACACATTAGGTTAAGATCCAATGGAAACAAGCCATGGACCTCCACCCTTAATGTACGCCCTAATTTCTGGTCTTGGAACTAATTACAAGGCAATCAGCCACCAAATATGAGTAAGTAAGTGGTTAACCCAGAAACATAGCTCTAAGCTAGTTAGAAAAGATAATAACCTACAACCCTAGCTCCTACCCGATGAATACAAGGATGGTCTGACCAACCCGACGGATAGAAGACTAACCCAACGGATACAAGGCTAACCCGACGGGACCAACCCGATGGAGTTCAACAAATCCGATGAGTTGATTTCTTCAATACCAACCATGAAAGATGTCACACATATATCTTGATACATTTATTATCCTTATTCAAATAACTTCCTGCATACAAAAGAGGATATATATTGAAATTAGGTAATAAACTTAGTCCTGTTTTCCAATTCCTCCTAGTTTCAGATACGATTCTCTAATTGCCTTCATTTTGTTGACAACAACGCCTATTGGCATCCGCTCTCCTGGTGATACCGTAGAGCATGAGAGTCCTATTTGCATCACTGAAACCATGCACTCCTCTGATCTTCTTCCTTCGACTGGGCCTCCATCCTGATATACTGCAACTCGTTTTTTTTTTATGTCATTGCTGGATATGTCACCATCAGGATCGGCACCTTCTCTTTCAATGGCCAAAGAAGGGTCAACTATGTCCATGATACGATCAGGCATTGCCATTGCAGTGAATTGGTGAATATTTAGACCATCTCCGAACATTTCATCTGTAGGTCTTTTTCCCGTGAACATTTCTAACAACAGTATTCCAAAGCTATAAATATCTCCTAGTACAGAAACTTGGCCTCCCATGCCATACTCTGTCATTCAATACATAAATTAAGACGTCACAATCAAATATTTAGGATTTAAATCTTATTTCAAAAAGAAAAATAGGCAGTTACGGTTTTTCTGATCAGTAGAGACTTAAGTTGGCTTGGCAGTAAATATGACTTATGGAATCCCTTACCAAGCTTTCATGGAAATAAGTTATTAAAAATGATAAATCTCATACCTGGAGGAATATAGCCTATGGAGCCCTTTAGCCCAGCTGACATGGTCTGACTTTGGGAGCGATTATCCGATGCTTCCAATAGGAACCTTGCTAAACCAAAGTCACCAACATGGGATACCATATCTTCATCAAGTAGAACATTACTTGGCTTCAGATCACAATGAATAACGGACGTTTCACAGTCATTGTGGAGATAATCCAATGCCGAAGCAACGTCAATTGCAATATCGAGTCTTTGAATAAGGCTTAATGTCTTACTTTGAGATTGCTCATCATCTTTTGGATGCAGCAACACGTCTAGACTTCCATTTTCCATGTACTCGAAAACTAGACATTTGAAGTCATTACCCTGATTATCAATGCCAGAGCAAGCAGTTATGATCTTGAGAAGATTACGATGCCTTATACTTCTTAGCAATTTGCATTCGTGGATGAAACTCTTGGAAGCTCCTTTTTGTTGAAGGTTTAATACCTTAACAGCAACTACCATTCCATTACTAGGGAGTACTCCTTTATACACAAATCCAAAACTTCCTGAACCAATTAGATTGTCCACAGAGAACCCATCAGTTGATTCGGCGAGTTCTGAATAAGATACACCTGATTTCCAATCCTTACGAAAACCAGAAGTTACAGGAATACCTCTTTGATTTTTCTGCTTTGATCGGGCAACAATGAAGCATGACAGAGTAACTATGACTGCAATTGCACAACCTACAGGGATGACTACTTTTCGGGAAAGTAGTCCTCGAGATGAATGACGCTTTATGCTGGAGCACGGTGGTAGAAGTAATTGTGGGATGCCACCACAGAGCCTATCATTTCCGAGAATTGAGAGACCGCTTGCATTTGAAAAGATCCCTTCTTTAGGCAATTCACCCTCAAAATCATTATGAGAAAGATTGAGATACTTAAGAAATGTTAACTTGCCTAAGAATTCAGGAATGTATCCGGATAAGTTATTGCACGAAAGATGAATTTCTTCCAAGCTTCTTAAATTCTTAAGAGATTGAGGAATTGTTCCTTCAAATTCATTAGCATCCATGTCCAGAATAACCAAACTAGTACAACTGCCAAGGGTTTCAGGGATTTCACCTGATAACTTGTTTCTTGATACATAAAGTTCTCCGAGATTCACCAAATTACTCACTTCAGATGGTAGTGATCCTGTCAAAGAGTTGTTAGACAAGGCCAAATAAATTAAAGGGGATGAAAGCCGGATAAGATCTTGAGGTATGGTGCTTGTTAGATTGTTGCTAGAAAGGTCAAGTATCAGAAGATGTTGGCAGTTTCCTAGACTCGGAGGTATTCTTCCCTCAAACCTGTTGTGGTCCATGAAGAGCTTTGCCAATACAGTCATGTTACCTAGGGACGACGGTATTGGCCCAGAAAATTTGTTGATGTCCAAATATAGTTCCACTAACTGATTAAGATTCCCCATTTCTTCAGGGAGACTACCACCGAGATAGTTATTCTCCATATCAAGAAGGGTCAAGTTTACAAGATTAACAATGCCAATAGGGATGCTTCCATGTATCAAGTTTCCCCCCAGATAAAGATATTTTAGTTGGGTGGAAAGGTTGGCTATGGATCCAGGCAATTCTCCTCCAAATTGATTTTTGGAAAGAACCAACATCGCCAGACTTGTACAATTAGCCAAGAAGCTGATAAAATTCAGGTCGCCGCCTTTCCCACTTCCCAGTCTGTTCTCATTAAAGTTTAGTCTAGCTAAGCTTTGCAAGCTTCCAAGATTTTCAGCAGGAAGCGTTCCAGTGAGACCATTTGCAGCAAAATCAACCATCCGGAGTCTAGACGCATTTGACAATGATACAGGAATATTTCCTGTGAATTTATTGACACCACCAAAAAACATTTGGAGATTAGGAAGTGTTATGCCGACGTTTGGTGGTAGCTCTCCCTGCAGCTTGTTCTGTTCAACACTGAAAGCACGTATGGAAGTGATATTATAGATTGAAGAAGGGACGACACCAGAGATATTATTGTTTCCAATTGCAAACTCTAGCAAGCTTGTTAAGCGCCCGAGATCATTGGGTATGTTTCCTTGAAAATTGTTGCTTACAAGATAAAGACTATACAAAGAAGAAAAGTTTCCTATCCAACCTGGGATGGTTCCAGAGAGATTGTTACGTTGGAGCCATATATGGTTTAAATTCAACATTGAACCGAGCTGGTCCGGAACTGACCCAATAAGCTCATTGTTAAAAAGACTGAGGACTCTAAGTTGTGTACAGTAAGATATATTACTTGGAATTTTCCCGCTGAAGGAATTGTCAGATAGGTTGAGATATTGCAGGCTTCGTAGACGACCCATTTCTTGAGGAATTTCACCATGAAAGCTGTTGTTTCTCATGTTGATTCCTGTAAGATAAGTAAGATTTCCAATAGAAGGTGATAAGGAGCCTACCAGTCTTTGAGAATTCAAGTCCAAGATCAAGACTCGTTCGGTGGATTGGTTGCATGTCACGCCAGCCCACATGCAGAAACCGATGGAATCATTCCACGCGCTCATGATTTGGAGAGGATCTCGAGTGATTCTTTTCTTGAAGTCGAGCAGCGCCAGGCGATCAGTTTCATTTCCGAGAGTAGTGCTACTGCTGGGGAGTGTTGCAGATTCCGGACCTGTGGCGCTCATACATAAAAGAAGAAAGCCATGAAAGAGTTTAAACATAATCAGCCCACCATGAGTACGAGGTGAAAGCGCCATCCTTTTTTTTTTTTTTTTAATTCAGAGTAAATCAGAAACCAAGTTTGGTCTACACGGATGCTTAACAAAGAAGAACTTATATTTATTTTTTTGGTCGTGAACAAAGAAGAACTGTATAACCTGGAAATTGTGGTGATCACTTCATAGCTAGCTCCGGATAAATATATAATTGTGTCAGCATCAAAAGAGTTTTGAGGAAATTAATTTTAGCCGTTATCCTAGACTTTTTAGGATTACAACGAAGTTTTGGCTCACAAATCAACATATATTTAGCTCGTGAAAGACAAATGTGAATGGGACAAAATTGATGACAATGGTTTGGTTGTTGAGTACTTGAATGTTGAATTACCAGACAAGAGGAGTGTTTTTCTTAGTTTTTTGGCTCCCTATTTCAAATGCCCTGTGGCCTATATATATTTTTAATGAATTATTTAAACCAAACAATGACTTTATATTTTTATTCTAAATTAGAAAAATCTTAGATGGTACGTATCATTCAATAGTCCAGCCATTAAATTATCTCAAATTAATTTGCGGTGAACTTCAAATTAATTTTGAACCATTCAATGATTGGACCATTGAACGGTACGTACCACCCAAGTTTGACCCTTCTAAACTACGGAAAAGACTTTTGACTAGTTGAGATGTTGAAAAGTGTGAAATGTTTTAAATTACTTGCCTGTAATGTTGGTACCAAATTTCTAAGGATAAATCACTTGATCAGGACAGACATCAACTCTTTAATGTTTTTATTCTTATTTTTCTTAATCAAGAGTTGTCGTCTATGAACTTTGAATTCAAGACTCCAACAACGAATTGGAGATTGGATGATGAAAGACAAAACGTACAACTCCATAATAATATGTTGTTAATCATGAAGTTTTGAGTGGAGTCTGCATAAACAGGAAAGTTTTGAGTGGGATGGACAAAAAATTCAAACAATTATGAAACTTAGTGCGAGTGTTAGAAAAAATTTAGTGAAGGAACAAAAAATTCAACTATTTTGGAAAGCACTTCACCACAATCTTAATTCTAAAAGCACTTTGGTACGACTTTTGGGAGGGCAAAAATCACTTCTGGGAAGAAGCACATTAGATGCGCTTCTCCATAAATTGCGGATTACCTGCAAAATAACCACTAACCATAGATAGTAGTACAAGAAAAAGAAGAGTCTCTGTTTCAAAATTTGGAATAATAATAGCGTGTAATGTTTTTGGACAATTGACTAAAATAATGAAAAACTAAATCTTCATTGCCATTGATCTTTTTGTAACCTATTTCGCTTCTTAATAATAACATGTAATATTTTCTTGCATATCGTTAGCTCCATCGTGAATTCAGAAATGAATCTCTAGTTGCCTTCATTCTGTTGACAACAACATCCATGAGAATCCTCTGTCCTAGTGCTATTGCAGAGCATGAGAGTCCTATTCGCATGACGGAAACCAAACACTCCTGCAATCTTCTTCCTTGGACGCGGCTGCGATCCTGAAAACCTTGTACTTACTGCTATACAAACATTTGAACAATATTTGAGCACTGTCATAATAGTGCTGTACAAGACTCCATACCACGCAATACTCAAACTTTTTAATCTACAAAATTGGATCGTTTCTGCCTAGGTAGACTTTAAAGAACTTTTAAGTGCACCGGCAAGATAGACAGCTTCAGCGTGCAGTCCTAAGCAGAAGTTAAATTGATTCACTATTTTAATTTACAGCAGGTCAACATCTATTTTGATTCACTTGGTAAACATTAAAAACAGCACAATGCAGAAAATAGAAAACTATAAAAAGATTGAGTTTCCGAACATAAACTTATAAAAATGAAATTGAGTTGTGTTTGAGTATGCCAAGACAGAGAAGGACATGCATAAGTGGAATAAAACATTCTTCGTTATTCTGTAGAATAAGCTGAGTTCAACCTTCGTCACACACATTGATACATATGATATCCTTATTCAAATAGTTTCTGGCATATAGATATAATGAGTTTATGTATCAAACTTAACCCATCTTTTATACATTATTACTCCCTTCATCTCAAATCAAGATATGAAGCTCTAATTGTCTTCAACTTTTCTACAACGACATCAATATGCATCCGCTCTGTCCGTGATATTGCAGAGCATGAGAGCCCTATCTGCATCACTGAATCCAAACATTCCTCCAATCTTCTTGTTTGGACTGTGCAGCCGTCCTGATATTTTGCAATTGATTTTTCTTGTATGCCATTCTCGTATCTGCCATCATCAGCATCTGCATCTTCTTTTTCAATGACCAATGAAGGGTCAACTATGTCCGTGACATGGTCAGGCATTGCCATGGCTGCGAATCGGTGAATAGTTAGACCATCTATGAACATTTCATTAGTAGGCCGTTTTCCTATGAACATTTCTAGCAGCAATATTCCAAAGCTGTAAATGTCTCCCAGCACCGAAACTTGTCCTCCCATGCCATACTCTGCCATTCCATACATACATTATTAGGTGTCAATTATATTTCAGATTTTCTTTTAATCAACCGAAACTGAAGTTGGCTCAATAAGTGAAGAATGATAGGAACTCATACCTGGAGGAATGTAGCCAATGGAACCCTTTAACTTATCTAAAATTGTTTGACTTTTGGAGGGATCATTTGACGCTTCTAAGAACCTTGCTAAACCAAAGTCACCAACATGGGCTACCATATCTTCATCAAGAAGAACATTGCTCGACTTTAGATCACAATGAACAATAGGCATCTCACAATAGTTGTGGAGGTAATCTAATGCTGAAGCAACATCAATTGCAATATTGAGTCTTTGGATAAAGCTCAATCTCTTACTTTGAGATTGTTCATCATCTCTTGAATGCAACCACGGGTCTAGACTTCCATTTTCCATGAACTCAAAAACTAAACTTTTGAAGTCAGTACCTTGATTATCAATGCTAGAGCAAGCAGTTATGATCTTGAGAAGATTACGGTGACGTATACTGCTTAAAGCTTTGCATTCATCAATGAAACTCTTGGAAGCTCCTTCTTGTTGAAGGTTTAATACCTTAACAGCAACTACATTTCCATTGCTAGGCAATACTCCTTTGTAAACAGAGCCAAAACTTCCTGAACCAATCAAATTGTCTATAGAGAACCCGTTAGTTGACTCAACCAGCTCAGAGTACGAGATCCGTGATCTCCAATAATTGTCAGAACATGAAATCACAGGTCTACCTCTCGACTTTTTCACTTTTGAACAAGCAGCGATGCACGACATAGAAATTATAAGTGCAAGTGTACAAGCTACTGGGATGATTACTTTTCGGGCAAGTAATCCTTGAGATGAATTAGGCTTTTTGATGGAGCATTCATGTAGAAGTAATTGTGGGATGCCACCACAGAGCCTATGATTTCCAAGAATTGAGAGACCACTAACATTTGAAAAGATCCCTTCTTTAGGCAACTCACCCTCAAAATCATTGTGAGAAAGATTGAGAAGCTTAAGAAATTTTAGGTTGCCAAAAAATTTAGGAATTTGGCCAGAAAAATTATTGAGCGAAATGTCTATTTCTTCCAAGCTTTTTAAACTGGTGAGAGATTGAGGAATTGTTCCTTCAAATTCATTACCTTCCATATGCAGTTGCACCAACATAATACAATTGCCTAGGGTACTAGGAATATCACCTGATAACTGATTTCTAGATACATCTAGCTCCGCAAGATTTACCAAATCACCAATTTCTGATGGTAGTGAACCAGTCAAATAATTGTTAGACATGCTCAGAGAAATTGAAAGAGATGAAAGCCCAACAAGCTCTTTAGGTATGGTGCCTGTTAGATTGTTACTCGAAAGATTAAGTATCAATAGAATTTGGCAGTTTGCAAGAGTCGGAGGAATACTTCCTTCAAACCTATTCTCATTCATGTGGAGCCTTGTCAATGAAGTCAAGTTTCCAAGGGAGGATGGGATTCGTCCCGAAAACGTGTTGTTATTCAAATACAGTTCCCCTAACTTCTTAAGCTTCCCAATTTCATCAGGTAGATTACCACTCAAATAGCTATTATCCACTCCCATAGCAGTCAAGCCTATAAGATTTCCAATGCCGATAGGGAGGCTTCCCTGTATCAAATTGCCACCTATAGCAAGAACTTGAAGACGTGTAGAAAGGTTGGCTATGGATATTGGCAATTCTCCTCCAAAATTATTAGATGAAAGACCCAAAACCTCCAAACTAGTACAATTAGCCAAGAAGCTGAGAAAATTCAGATCACCATTTTTCCCACTTCCTAGTCTATTGCCAGCAAAGTTTAGGTTAACTAAGCTTTGCAAGTTTCCAAGATTTGCAGGGATTGTCCCAGTGAAGCCATTTATAGAAAAATCAAGAACCGAAAGTCTAGAAGCATTTGACAACGAGATAGGAATATTACCTGTGAATTTGTTTGAAGGACCGTAAAATGCTTCGAGATTTGGAAGAGTAATACCGACATTTGGGGGTAGCTCGCCTTGCAGTTGGTTTTGAGTGACTCCGTACATCCTTATAGAAGAAATATTATAGATTGAAGGAGGGACCACACCAGACAAATTATTTTCGGAAAGTATAAATTCTTGCAAGCCTGTTAGACGACCAAGCTCATTAGGTATGCTTCCGTGAAAATTGTTGCGGATAAGGTAAAGACTATACAAAGCAGAAAAGTTTCCTATCCACTCCGGGATGCTTCCGGTGAGATTGTTACGAGCAAGCATTAGGTCAGTCAATTTCAACAAGGAACTGAGTTCGTTCGGGATTGACCCGATAAGCTCATTGGAGCGCACATCGAGCACACTTAGCTGCTTACAGTGAGATATATTAGCTGGAATTTTCCCATCGAAGGAATTGAAAGATAGATTAAGATATTGCATGCTCAGTAGACGACCCATTTCTTGAGGAATTTCACCAT
The DNA here is from genome assembly GCA_018257905.1 of Gillenia trifoliata. Classification (NCBI taxonomy): domain Eukaryota; kingdom Viridiplantae; phylum Streptophyta; class Magnoliopsida; order Rosales; family Rosaceae; genus Gillenia; species Gillenia trifoliata. The sequence continues at coordinate 12,268,737 of CM031084.1, read as the reverse complement.
GAAAGCGGTTGTTTATTAGGTTGATTCCTGTCAGATAGGTGAGGTTTCCTATAGAAGCTGGAATAGAGCCTGCCAGTTTTCGAGAGTTAAGTTTCAAAATCAAGACTCTTTTGGTGGAGCGGTTGCATGTAACTGTTGGAGAACAATTCAGAAATAAATAAAATAACAGAAATTGAAATACTTTATTGAAAAAAATACTTGCTTACTACAAAATAAATAACAAAAAACAAATACAGTAAAAAACGAAATTGATACTAACTTGATTGATCACAGGTAGAGGCTAGCGTAAAAGCTATGTCCTTCGAACAGTATTTCCGTCCCACTCTTGTGCTTGTGGTTCTACAACGTCTGCTCGACCAGGATACAACTACCTAATTCTACAATCCGCACTAGATTATAGAATTCTAGCGAATTGTGTTTTTGTGTGTTTACTCTCTGAAATTCGTACAGAAGAGAAGGAAGGAATAAAAGATATGCAGATGGAACTGAGGACTTGAATTATATATAGGCTCTTTCATACCTCTTCAAATACCTTTTGGATGTATCTGAAGCTATACAACTCTTCAAAGAGTTGTGTCTTTTAATCAAAACGTTTTAATTAAAATTTAATTCGGAAATTAAAAACTAATTGATTAATTAATATTAATTAATCTTATTATTATGGTATTATAATCATCAAGCCTAATCCACATAATTTGAGGCCCAAACCTCAATCCTCATTCCATTTGGCCCAAGCCCTAACTACTTTTGTAGAGGGAAGAAGATATATAAGGTGTATTGGAAATTTGGTTTTCACCAATGTGGGACAAGGAGTCTCAAAACTCCAACACCGTCAACCGTTGGTAACATGACATCCATGACACTTCTCTACCTTGATGGGAATAAATTTGACGGAAGCATACCTCCAAGTCTTGCGAAGTGCCAAAATCAGCTTTCATCCCTTTCAATCCTTCTGGCCATGTCTAACAATCATTTAACTGGTTCACTGCCACTTGAAGTGGGTCATTTGGTAAATCTCGCAGAGCTAGATGTATCAGGAAACAATTTATCAGGTGAAATCCCCACAAGCCTTGGCAGTTGTACAAGTTTGGTGCGCCTGTATATGGAGGGTAATAATTTCCAAGGAACAATTCCTTCATCTCTTAAAGACTTAAAAGGCTTGGAAGAAATAGATATTTCAGACAATAACTTATCAGGGCATATTCCTGAATTTCTAGGCAAGTTTAAATTTCTCAAGTATCTCAATCTTTCTCACAATGATTTTGAGGGTGAATTGCCAAAAGAAGGGATCTTTTCAAATGCAAGCGGTGTTTCAGTACTAGGAAATCATAGGCTATGCGGTGGCATACCACTATTGCTTCTACCTGCTTGCCCCAACATGATACCTCATTCGTCTCGACGACTACTTGCCCCAACAGTAGTCATCCCTGTAGCTTGTGCAATTGCCGTCATAATTTCTCTGTCATGCTTCTTTTTTGCTCCTGCAAAGGTGAAGTCAAGAGGTGGACCTGTAACTTCACGTTTTTATAAGGATTGGAAATCAGGTGTTTCTTACTCAGAACTCAATGAATCAACTAATGGGTTCTCAGTGGACAGTCTGATTGGTTCTGGAAGTTTTGGTTCTGTTTACAAAGGAGTAGTCCCTGGTGATGGAACGGTAGTTGCCATTAAGGTATTAAACCTTCAACAGCGAGGAGCCTCCAAGATTTTCATAGATGAATGCAAAGTTTTAAGGAATCTTCTAAAGATCATAACTGCTTGCTCAAGCATTGACAATCAGGGAAATGACTTCAAAAGTCTAGTTTTTGAGTTCATGAAAAATGAAAATGTATATCAGTGGCTGCACCAAAGAGATGATAAGCAATCTGGAAGTAAGAGTTTGAGCCTTATCCAAAAACTCAATATTGCCATTGATGTTGGTTCTGCATTGGATTACCTTCACCACCATGGCGATGTGTCGATTGTTCATTGTGATCTAAAGCCAAGCAATGTTCTTCTAGATGAAGATATGGTGGCTCATGTTGGTGACTTTGGTTTAGCAAAGTTTCTCTTGGAAGCATCAAATAATCCTTCCGAACGTCAGACGATATCAGCTGGGCTAAAGGGTTCCATTGACTACATTCCTTCAGGCATGAGCTCCTTTGATTTTCATTTTTCTCTTCCTATTAACTTATTACTAGTCAACTTAAGTCTCTATTGATAAAGATAAAAAATAAGAATAAACTGCCTCTATTTTCTAGAATAGATGGATTACTATGACATCTTAATGAAAATATTGAATGGCCGGCAGAGTATGGTACGGGAGGCCAAGTATCCGTACTAGGAGATATATATAGCTTTGGAATATTGTTGCTAGAAATGTTCACTGGGAAAAGACCTACAGAAGACATGTTCAAAGATGGTCTAAGCTCTGGATAACAGTCAGAATGGATTGGACCATTAAACAAACTTGACTCGATTACTCCGAGGGTGCTATCACTAAAATTAGTGAATCGCGCATCTCGAAGGCATAGCAATACTAAAGCATTTAAGCCTTTTCTTGTCAGGGGTTTGACTGCAACTTGTACTAAACAAATGTGTAAGAAATTACTATTATCTTTCTTATGTTTTTTAATTGACTCAAGATTGAATAATTGACAAGTTTCGTGTTCTTTACTAAGAGCATAGACTTGCTCTACTGTTTTGACATGGGTTGCACAGGAGAATGCAGAAAGAAAATTTCTTTCTATATATTTATGCAGTGAGAACTTTGAGAATATTCCATTCGTTTAAATCAAGGATTACGTACCTAAAACCCCCCAAACTTTTGGTGTCATTCCAATTTGGTCTTAACGTTTTTAAACATTCCAAATAAGTATCGAACCTATTGAAAATGTCACATCTGTTTAGTCCCAGTTAACTTTTCAGTTAAAAATTAACTAGGAATTACTTTATCTCCAAAATCGTTAGAAGAAATACTAATATATAATATATATAATATAGTAGTACTAGTACAAGGTCATGAAAGCATACCATTCACCCACTAACGGTCACCACCACCCCCATTAGGCCATCACCTCCAAACCCAATCCACAACCACCAACTCCACCCTACAACTCAAGCTACCAACACGGAGAAGAAAGTCATGGAGGTTGCTGCAATGGTATATGGTGAGTAGATTTTATATTATATATTTATCCCTATTCTTATATTTTGGTTAATGTTTTGGAAGAATTTTGATACTTTGAATTGTATTTTCAATATAGGACTTTCAACTTCCTCTAGAGCAAAACATAATCAAATGGACGAATTTTGGAGTAATTCCTGTTGGAAGAAGTTTGTGAGTCGCTGAGCGTGATTGTATCAAAATATCAAATTTTCCACCAAATAGTTATCTTTTGGCAATAAAATGAAGGAGTAGTGCGCGGTGCTGGAAAGTCACGTTTTTTGGTTTAAATTGCGTTTTTGGAGCCCAAGATGACCTCAAATGGATTCGTGGCCTTCTGAAGTTCTGTTTAGAACGTTCTTATCTTTAAAACAAGCTATCTTGGGCCGGATTTGGAGGAGATTTGAGGCTAAAACGTGGCTGGACATTTTCTGTGTAGATTCTTCTAGATTAATTAGGAATCTATTTTCTAAGTTATTTTATTATTATTTAGTTTCCTAGTTGGAACGAAAGACTATTATTTAGGGTTTGTGCTATGGCATAGCAGTATATATTGCTTTTCCGTTGACAATTGTGGGGGACGGATATACTTATTCAACTTTAGGGTTCTTGGAGACTCTCTATCTTAAGGTGTTTTCATTTCTTTTCTTAATAATATTTTCTATGATTTCAATTATGGATATGCGTAACTAATTTCCATTGGCTAGGGTGAAGCCTTAAGCCTTAGCATGAATATGTAATTTTTATTTAATTGCTTATGATTGATTGTATGCACACTTTGAATTATTGATCACTGTTTTAAAGTATCTAATTGTCTTGATGACTGGCCACCATTAGGATGTTTAGACAAGTAATTGGATGCAATTCCGTTGGAATATCACCGGAGGATTGAGTATTGCTTCTTGTGATTGATAATTGTAATTTCACTTAAGGCGAATATCATGCTTTTAGGGGTTACATGGTTTTTCAAAAGGTTTTCATAGAACTTAATGAGTCTTGCATGTTTATATTTGATCTGAATATCACAGACGGATTGCATGTTAGATATACGTTCTTGCTTGAATATCACGAGGAGAATATATATTAGGAAAACCTAACCTTCAAAGTGGCATGTGTAGATCATAAGTAATTGGTAGAAATTCATAAGATTGCTAGGTGATGGTGGAACCTTAGTGCTTATATAAATTGGTTTTTAAAACTCTTTTCTTTTATTATATTTGTTTTTAATTAAAATTCATTTTTTTAATATTACCTAAAATCATAATCTCTTTTCTCAATTTTCAACTCTAAGTAGTTAACTAGGAATTGTTTCTACAAAAATTATCCAAATAGTCCTTGAGGAGAACTACCTTGCATGAGCATCTATACTACAATATCCTTGTATGCTTGCAAGTATTTCATGTGATTTTGAGCCTATTTGCATAGACGTTAAATATCATATCAGTATATGGAGTGCCATGATGCGGCCACCACCATCTTCAATGCCCACAAAAAAGAACTAGAATCTTTATGAGGCGAGAATCGGTGAATGAGGAAATCGCATGAGCAGAAGGAGATTACCCTCATAATGTAAAGCAATTTGGGTCTATTTTCAATTCAGTTCAATACCATTTTGATCATTGGGTTCCATATTACATAATCTATGTTTGAAATTTAGATTTGGAGGCAACTAATATTATTGTTGACCATGAAAAACCCAGTTGGTGGGTTTTCAATAAGGTTTGGTTGGGGTTTCAGTGGTGGTAGATTGAGCTTGGAGGTGGCGGGGGCTTGATTTTTCTCGATCTTAATTTCTGTTTTGAAGTTATTTTTATTATTACTTAGTGTCCAAGTAAGCTAAACAGTCGAACTCGTTGTTGCCACATGTACATTTAACGGAAAAGTTAACTGGGGCTTAATGTATGTGACATTTTCAATAGGTTGAGTACTTGTTTGGAATGTTTAAAAAGGTTAAGACCAATTTGAAATGATATTAAAAGGTTGGGGAGTTTTAGGTACTTAATCCTTAAATCAATGTTATCATTTGACTGGTACTCAACTTGTTCTTCATTAATGGTTTCTGGGATTTGACTAAAACTGGATTTAGAACGGTTACTTGTGGTAGAGTTACTTCTAAACAGACAACTCATTCTGACGAATTGACTGAGTTTTTCTCTAAACAGCAAGATGAACAACTTATGAATCTACCGTTGATTCATTGTTACATGGTAACTTATTGGCTCTCTCCCGTCTCCGCCCATCCTTCTATTTCAAACTTATTAAATAAGAGAAAAATATTACAAACTTGTTCCGCTATAACATTTCAAGCTTACAAGTTATCACACACAATGATACATATAATATCTATTATTCAAATAAATTCTTGCTTAAATATGAGCCTATGTATATTGCCAGCTCTCATTTCTTCTTAAAACCAGATATGAGTCTCTTATTCCATTCATTTTGTTGACAACGGCATCCATATGCATCCGCTCTCCTGGTGATATCGCACAGCACGAGAGTCCTATCTGCATCACTGAAATGAAGCATTCCTCCAACCTTCTTCCTTGGACCAGGCTGCGATCTTGATATATTGTAATTGATTGTTCTTGTACGTCATTGTCGCAGCTGTCATCATCAGTATCTGCATCTTCTTTTTCGATGACCAATAATGAAGGGTCAACTATGTCCATGGCATGGTCAGGCAATGCCATAGATGTGAATTGGTGAATGCTTAGACGATCTCCAAACATGTCATCTGTAGGTCTTTTTCCTGTGAACATTTCTAGCAGCAATACTCCAAAGCTATAAACATCTCCGAGTTTGGAGACTTGGCCTCCCATGCCATACTCTGCCATTGGATACATTAGGATGTCAAAGTCAAATGTTTAGAGTTCAAAAACTATTTCAGAGTTTGTTGATGATTTTCTAGAACAAAGAGGCAGTTATCATTTTCTTTTTCTTGTTGTTTTTGTTTTTTATCAATAGAGAATTAGGTTGGCAATTATTCGGAAGAGACAAAGAAAATCTTAGAACCACATACCTGGAGGAATGTAGCCTATGGAACCCTTTAATCCAGCGGACATCGTTTGACTTTGGGAGGGATGATTTGATGCTTCCAAGAGGAACCTTGCTAAACCAAAGTCACCAACATGGGCTACCATATCTTCATCGAGTAGAACATTACTTGGCTTCATATCACAATGAACAATCGAAGTTTCACAATGGTGGTGGAGATAATCCAATGCAGAAGCAACATCAATTGCAATATTCAGTCTTTGGATAAGGCTCAATCTCTTACTCTCAGATTCCTCATCCTTCGGATGCAGCCACGCGTCTAGACTTCCATGTACCATGTACTCAAAAACTATACTTTTGAAGTCATTTCCCTTATTGTCGATGCTTGAGCAGGCAGTTATAATTTTCAGAAGATTACGGTGCCTTATACTACTTAAAGTTTTGCATTCCTGTATGAAACTCTTGAAAGCTCCTGGTTGTTGAAGGTTTAATACCTTAACAGCAACTACAGTTCCATCACTAGGGAGTACTCCTTTGTAGACTGAACCAAAACTTCCTGAACCAATCAAATTGTCCACAGAGAACCCATTAGTTGATTCAACGAGTTCAGAGTAAGAGACGCCTGATTTCCAATCCTTACAAGAAAGTGAAGTTACAAATACAGCTCTTGATTTTTTCAGCATTAAACGGCCAACAACGAAGCAGGACAGAGCACTTACGAATGCAAGTGCACAAGCTACAGGAATGATTACTTTGGGGGCAAGTATTCCTCGAGATGAATGAGTTTTTATTTTGGGGCATGCAGGTAGATGCAATTGCGAGATGCCACCACAAAGTTTGTCATTTCCGAGAATTGAGAGACCACTTGCATTAAGAAAAATCCCTTCTTTAGGCAATTCACCCACAAAATCGTTGTGAGAAAGATTGAGATGCTTGAGAAATGTCAACTTGCCTAGAAATTCAGGAATATGACCTGATAAGTTATTTCCCGAAATATCAATTTCCTCCAAGCCTCTTAGATTCATAAGAGATTGAGGAATTGTTCCTTGAAATTCATTACCACCCAATTTTAGTACCACCAAACTAGCACAACTGCCAAGGGTGATTGGGATTTTACCTGATAATTTGTTTCCTGACGCATCTAGTTCCCCCAGATTTACCAAACGACCCACTTCAGATGGTAGTGAACCTGTCAAAAAGTTGTTAGACATGTCCAAATAGATTGAAAGGGACGAAAGCCCAAGAAGCTCTGTAGGTATGGTGCCCATTAGATTGTTACTAGAAAGGTCAAGTAATATGAGATTTTGACAGTTCCCAAGACTTGGAGGTATCGTGCCGTTGAACCTATTCTTGTTGATGTAGATTGTTATCGCTGAAGTCAAGTTGCCCATCATGGGCGGGATTGGCCCTGAAAATTTGTTATAATCCAAAGCAAGTATCTTTAACTTCTGAAGCTTCCCAATGCCATCAGGGAGACCACCACCCAAGTAATTATCTTCCACTTCTAGACCGGTCAAGTTTACAAGATTTTCAATACCGTCAGGGATGCTTCCATGAATCAAGTTGCTTCCGAAAGTAAGAATAGTCAGCTGAGTGGAAAGATTGGCTATAGATACTGGCAGTTCTCCTCCAAATTGATTATTGTCAAGACCCAATACCTCAAGGTTAGTACAATTAGTCAAGAAGCTGAGAGAATTCAGATTTCCATTTTCCCCACTTCCCAATCGATTGCGACCAAAGTTTATTTTAACCAAGCTTCGCAAGCTTCCAAGATTTTCAGCAGGGAGTGGTCCAGAGAAACCATTTATTGCAAAATCGAGGATCTGGAGTCTAGAAGCATTTGAGAATGATGCAGGAATAGATCCTGTGAAGTTGTTTGCACCACAGTAAAATGCTTGGAGATTAGGAAGAGTAACACCGACATTTGGTGGTAGCTCTCCATGCATATGGTTGCCAACAACACTGAAAATGTACAGGGAAGAAATATTATAGATAGAAGAAGGGACCATACCAGTCAAATTATTCTCCCCGAGCGAGAAGTTCTGCAAGGCTGTTAGATACCCCAGTTCATTGGGTATGTTCCCCTGAAAATTGTTTCGGGAAAGAAAGAGACTTCTCAAAGATGAAAAGTTTCCTATCCAACCTGGGATTGTTCCACTGAGATTGTTACCATCAAGCAGTAGAAGATTCAACTTCAACAATGAACTGAGCTGGTCCGGAATCGAACCAATAAGCTGATTGACAGCTAGACGGAGCGTTCTAAGTCGTGTACAATAAGATATATTAGCTGGAATTTTCCCTCCGAATGAATTGTAAGACAGGTTGAGATGTTGCAGGTTTCGTAGAAGACTGATTTCTTGAGGAATTTCACCACTAAAGTTGTTGTCCATCAGATTGATTCCAGTAAGATGAGTAAGATTTCCTATAGAGGGTGGTAAGGAGCCTACCAATTTTTGAGACTTGAGATTCAGAATCACAACTCTTTGGGTGGGACGGTTGCATGTAACGCCAACCCAACTGCAGAAATCGACGGAATCATTCCATGATCTCATGACATGGAGAGGATCTTGAGTGATTCTTTTCTTGAAGTCGAGCAGTGCCAGGCGATCAGTTTCATTCCCAAGAGTAGTAAGTGTTGCAGATTGCAGACATGTGCTCATGCATAAAAGAATGAACCCATGTACGAACCTAAACAAAATCCGCCTGCCATGAGTACCACGTGAAAGCTCCATCCTTTTTCTTTCTTTTCTCTAAGTACAGAGAATATCAGAAACCAAGTTTCATTACACGAACGCATAACAAAGACGAAATCTTATAACACTACTCAAGATAAACTATATAATTATGTCAACATAGAAAGACTAACTAGGGAAGCTCAATAAACGCATTTTTTTACTTAAAAACGTATATTTAAGTTCCTAAGCATATATTCCCCTTGTTGAATACAGCATTACAAGTAATATATATGTATATGTGTATATATATATATATACCTATATATATCTACTATCATATATATATATATACCTATATATATTACAAGTAATATATATGTACATATATATCTACTATCAAAACTACTTGAAAGTCTAAGGTGTGCCAGTCAATGAATGTTAACTGATGACTTTTCTGACTAGTTGAGATGTTGAAATGTTCTGACCATAATTCAGATGACTAAAGACAGACAGCAACATCCTAAATAATGTTGGTTTTAATTTACAATTGTCACTTATGAAATTTGATCTCGAGACGGCTCCAACAAAGTAGAGAGTGGATGCTGCAAAATAGTCATGTGCAGCTTTGAACCTACAACCATTTCTGCAAAATCCCCATTGACAAAGAAGCAATCCCACATTAACAATATGTACCGTACTACAATTCGCAAGCACATTAGATATAAACAGAAACCAACAGGGGAAGTTCACTATTTCAGCACAGAACATCAAACTCACTTTCCTTCTATCTATAATTGCAGATACTAAGACAAGTTAAACAAAATCTTAAATTTCACTCATCGATGTGCAAGATTCTTAATACTTTTATGTTGGAACCAAAATTGCGCACCGCCGTAGATGGGGGTTGTCTGCAAATCCGGCCACCTATAAGAAAAGAGAACAACCTTGAATAGTTTAAGGTACCGGTGGAATACCGGTCAAAGGCTCTCCGACGGTCAATTAGTAAGCAACATTAAGACTCAAGCAGTGGACGAAGAATATGCAAAGAACTAAGTACGTGTAAATTGCATTACCAGCGATATGCTATGGGTGAGGGTATTTATAGTAGTCGAGAGAGAAACCTTTTAGGATATTTAATCCGTATTAAACCGGGAGAATCCCAGAGAATATCTAGCAGCGGATATTGTTTCCTCTTTGGAGTGTGATTACTTGCGGTGCACGCCAATCCCTAGATTATAGAAATCTCTAAGAATATAGGAAACAGATCAAATCTCCAGTCAAATCCACATCGCTATGCCGTTTAAGCAGCTTACTCCGACAAGCGGAGCTATTGAGTCCATGACTGGACTTCCATGGTATGCGTAGTCCAATCCGCCTTACTCCGGCCCTGGAAAATTCATGGTCCCACAAATGCCCCTAACTTTGCTTTTGAAAGAGCATTCCCCTTGAGGATGGATAGTTATCCAAAGACCATGCCTTTGAGAGTATTATCCAAAGACCATGCCTTTTAAAGTAAATCAAAATACCAACCGTTTGATTTCATTTGTCACATGTTAATTGTGCCTGAAACCGCTGCAAGGAAGTTGAGCCATTCTGGATTGCGACGTGCAACCTTGAGTGTTGTGCTTTTGTGACAGCAATTATGAGAGACATGTGCGCACCATGATCAATAGACAACATTTCTTCTCCCCAAGGATTTCTATCACCAAGATTGTCCATCTCGAGATACACCGCTCCCATCGGACTGGAGGCCATAACGACGTTGTCCACAAGGGTATCCCCTTTTTGCCTTCTCATGGGCCTTGTGGCTGCTTAATGTTACCCAATCGGATTTCCTCATTCTGCATATGTCTATTAAGTTTATTTTTGCTTTTATTTTTGTTTGTTATAGTAAAAACACTTAAGACTTTTCACCTTTTGCTTCAAAGTCGAGGAATATAGTTTAATCCGACAATTATTTTAGAGTTAGCTAACTGTGTAGGACCCTGATTTTTAGATCAACGGATCAAGGTCAATAAAGTGCTGAAGGCCGGATCTCTAAGGTTCAAATATGCGGATCATCTTGGATCATGACCCCAAGACTTTATGTCTATGGTTGGATCTATAAGGTCAGAATGACTTACATGATCCGTTTTGGATCTTATGGCATTCTCTGAGTAATACACTCTGATACGTACTGGAAGGGTAGCAAGGTCCGCCCTTGTCGTAGAATGACCTACTTGGCCCTCAAGAAACGTATCTTCTAGAATCCTTTGGATTTGGAGAGAATCTTGGGAATTCCTAATATTTATGGGAATTAGCTTGCGCTCCAAATAATCATACACTTAATAGGAAGGATACCTTATGCCATATTTCCTAAGGACCCTTTCCAAATACTATAAGATAACCCTGATCGTCAGAGGGTCCTTGGTCAGCACCTCACCAGTGCCTTGGTTCTTTTACAATCTGTTTCTTTGTTGTCTTATAGGTTTTCGGCGATTGTTCACACACAGACGGTTGTGAGCAAATTTGGTTCCAATAATCGGTGCTTTCATTGAGAGTTAAATTCATGTGCTTCCGTGAGCAATCCGCTGGCAACCATGAGCAACAACGCAGGACACAACTTGTTGTACCCTTCCTTTGTCAACCAAACTGGGGGAGCCAGTAACTCCATTTACGTTTAGGCATCTGATTAACACGGTGGAACTCCCCCCCCCCCCCCCCTTCAGATCCTTTGATAAAGATGCTAAGTAAAATCAACTCCACCATCGAATCCATGAAAAAGTGCACTGCGGACTCGCGAGCGGAGACACGAGTGACACTTCGTGAAATAGAGAAGAGGATCTACGACCTGGAAAAGAATGGTGGTGAAGCCTCCGAAGACCCAATCACACCACGTGATTTGGGTTTCCTGAGTTCTTGGAAAGAAAGAGGTCCAGAACCCAACACTCTGGTTAGATCCAACACCAGAACGCCTCCAATTGGATAAACCCAAAGCAGGCAGGTGCCACCAGATCAAGACCCAGTCTGGCCATCAATAGGAGCAGAGGCTAGCATCGGAACTCTAAGAGTTCGCTTTTAATTTGGAGAACCTGAAGGAAAGATTTTGTCCTAGCTAAGAACATTTGAGAATATTTGAACACATATGCAAACTAAAAACACTTTAAAGTAGGCATGCATTCAAAAACAATTCATAAAACCCATGACTTTCAAAGCCTAGAGAATGGTGAACCATAAGACTCTTTAACAATATTAAAGAGAAGGAAGTTTTGAGATTCATTACCCTTGAAGCTCATCCTTGTTTACACAAGGGATTCACCCAAGTGGAGGGCCTTCAAGTCACCTCCTAGCTCCTTGGATTTTCCTTGTGATTTCCTTCCTTTTGATGCTCCTTTGCTACTTGAAGATGTGAGGAAAGGATCTCCAAAACACCAAAGGTTTGGTGTCTCTAAGTCTCCACACCAAGGATGAGGTGTGAAGATGAAATGGATGACTTAGAGAAGAAAAGATTGCTAGCTAAATCTTCTCTAAGTGGCCGGCCTCCCTTGAAGAAAAGGAGAGAAAAGTTCAACTCTTTTCCTTAAGAAAAACCCCTAAAGGATAATGGCTATAAAGTTGTCTTTATACCACCTCACATGTGAGTGGCAACTTGCAATTAACCCAAGTTTGCTACCACTCACCCTAGGCCGGTTTTGACTTTGTTTTTGGGTTAATTTCCATTTAGTTTTAGTTGTCACACAACCTAAACTCAATAGGCCTTGTGGACCAAAAACCCTTTTGGGCCCCGAAACCCAAAACCAACTTAAAAGCCCAATAAGAACCTTTATATCTTGACCATTCTCTAAAAGCCCAATTTGAGAAGGAAATCCCTATCAAATTTTGGGCAGAAGCAGTTGGAACTGCAGTATATCTGCAGAATAGATGTTATACCACTATAGTCAATGGTAAAACACCATTTGAAACATTCACAGGGAGGAAACCAGGTGTAAAACACCTGAGAGTATTTGGAAGCATATGCTACAGCCACATTCCATCGAATCTAAAGCAGAAGCTTGATGACAAAGCAAGCAAGGGAATCTTTATGGGATACGGTAGCTGCGAGAAGGGCTACAGAATCTTTAATCTTCAAACTGAGAAGATCATACTTTCAAGAAGTGTTACATTCGATGAGAACAAGTCCTGGAATTGGGAAAGCAAGCAAGTAGAAACTGTTTTCATGCCTCTCACTCTTGGAAATGAAGTTTCTGCAACAGCTAGAATTGAAGAATCTGCTCATGAAGCTTATGGGATTAACTCCCCGAATGTCACTCAATCAGCTGCAGAAAGTCAACATGTTTCTGGAAGTACTAGCACCAGTCAAGGTTCATCACCAAGCAACACTCCAGTAAAGCTAAAAAGCTTGGAGGATATTTATGCAAGATGTCACATGACCATCATTGAACCTGAAACCTACCATGAAGCTATTGAAGACAATGCATGGAAGGAAGCAATGAATGCTAAGATCGAGACCATTGAGAAGAATGGAACTTGGGAGCTAATGGATAGACCTACAGACAAACCTGTCATAGGATTCAAATGGGTGTTCAAGACCAAGCTGAATCTGGATGGAACTGTTCAGAAACACAAGGCAAGACTCATGGCAAAAGGATATGCCCAGAAACCAGGTACTGACTACAATGAAACCTTTGCTCTAGTGGCAAGGTTAGATACAATCAGAACTCTTATTGCTCTTGCAGCACAGAAGGGTTGGAAGCTGTTTCAATTAGACGTTAAGTCAGCCTTCTTGAATGGAGTGCTTGAGGAGGAGGTTTACACTGAGCAGCCAGAAGGTTTTGAAGTTGAAAATGCAAGCCACAAGGTTTATAAGCTGAAGAAAGCCCTTTATGGCTTGAAGCAAGCACCCAGAGCATGGTACAGCGAGATTGACAATTATCTCATTAACTGCAACTTCAAAAGGAACACCAGTGAAGCCACTCTGTATACCAGAACCGATGAAGAAGGAAAACTGATCATTGTCTCTATATATGTTGATGATATTGTGTACACTGGTAGCAGCAATACATTGCTCAGTGATTTCAAAAGAGACATGATGCTGAAGTATGAGATGACTGATTTAGGACTCTTACATCATTTCTTGGGAATGGGAGTTCTACAATCGGATAAAGGTGTGTTTATACATCAAAGCAAATATGCAAAGTCTCTACTTGTGAAGTTTGGTTTGGAGGATTGCAAGTTAGTAGCAATTCCTCTACCTACTGGTGAGAAACTGAAGAAAGTTGACAGAAGTGAATTGGCTGATGAAGTTTTGTTCAGGAAAATTGTTGGCAGCGTGTTGTATCTAACTACAACCAGGCCTGATATAATGTATGCAGCTAGTCTGTTATCAAGATTCATGCATGGCCCGACGAAGAAACACATGGGTGTAGCTAAGAGGGTTCTCAAATACATTCAGGGTACTCTCAGCTATGACATTGAGTTCACAAGAGATAAGGATGCTCTGTTGATTGGATTTTGTGACTCGGATTGGGGCGGTAGTGAAGATGACAGCAGAAGCACATCTGGATATGCATTCAGCTTTGGAAGTGGCACATTTTCATGGGCCTCAGTCAAGCAAAACACAATTGTATTGTCAACTACAGAAGCTGAGTATGTATCATCAGCCGAGGCAACAGCTCAAGCTATTTGGCTAAGATTTGTGTTGGATGATTTTGGCGAAATGCAACCAGAAGCAACACCATTGTTTTGTGACAACATGTCAGCAATTTCGATGGTCAGAAATCTAGTCTTTCATCAAAAAACCAAACATATAAACCGAAAGTATCATTTCATTAGAGAAGCATTGCAGCAAGGATCTATTGATGTGAAGTATTGCCGGAGTGAAGAACAGTTGGCAGACATATTTACAAAGGCATTGCCTAAGGATCGTTTTAATTATCTAAGAATGAAGTTAGGGGTGAAGCCAGTAAGCAGCTTAGGAGAGGCTGTTGAGAATTAAGCTGCTTTCTAGCTTAGTTCCAAACCTGCAGATGATAATCCTGCAGATGAAGTTGAAGGGAGCAATCCGATGAAAGCCAGAGAGCATCCCGATGGAAGCCAATGAGCAATCTAATGGAGTCAGAGCAACCCGATACTTTACAAATGAAGCAAGAAGTTGAGATTTGACGTTTGATGTTTTTAGTAGAGCGTGCAACAACTAGTTTGTTTAGTCGTTTGTTTCTTTTCTGTTTTAGACAGCTACATCTGTTGGTTTTTGTCATGTATACAGCTGTTAGTTTGTCTTGTCACTTTCATGGTCTGCTTGAACAGAACTGTGTCTGTGTCCTTTGTGCAGGACCACCAATGCTTGCAGATGTAATAGGATATATGCATTGTAATTCTCATTGTTCAAAATATCAAGAAAGATACAGACTCTTGCTCCTCTTTCACTCTCTCTAAAAAAATACATTTTCATTCTCTGTAAAATACATTTTGAAAGCTTAAAGCTTTATCAACCAAACAATATATGTCTGGTACCATTTTCTACAAAATACAGAGCAAACACAAAAGTTTATTTCTTTCTTTTTTCTTTTGGCTATGAAAATAAGAAATCGATTGTCATTTACATGAACACATACAAATGAAGATACATCATATATATAGAAAAATAATTAAGCTCCCACAACCACCGTGTCTAGTAAGGAGTTGAAAAACCATATACAACCGCAGCTCCAGCTGGGAACTTTTCCGCATTCAAGATGTCCTTGCTCATGACTATTTTTCGTGTTATTCTAGTGTTTCGACAATAGCCTCTACACACAGATGGCCCGGCAACAGAAAAATATCACAAGAGCAGTTTTCATGCCTTCAATTTTATACTCATTGTGATTTTATTATCGCTAATTTGTGTTTTATAAATTGATTATTGTTACTCTCTCCCTTTCTGTGGATGAATAAAAAAATTCAAGCAATTTTCAACTGTATAAAAAAAATTTTAAAAAAATTCAAACAATTATGAAAGTGTAGAGAAATGAATGGAATCATTCCATGAGCTCATGTTTCGGAGAGGATCTTGAATTATTCTTCTCTTGAAGTCAAGCAGTTGCACGCGATTAGTTTCATTTACAAAATATTAGGGCAACTTGTATTTGCATTCGAATTCACATCCTAGTATATATAGAGCTAGCGAGAACCTACAGGTGCAACTTGTATAGGAAAACCCGATTCCGACCAATTTCAAGCCGAAAAGCTCCTTAACATTCCGTCGCCCGAAATTCCAAAATCCGAAAAGAGTTGGATATGAATTGGAATATATTTAAAAATTCCGAATGCGATCAAAAAAAATTCTGAAACTTACCTAACTTATATGCTTAATTTGTTATCTGTCAATAATATAATCAAATATGTAATTTACACGAATGCATATATACCAAAGAACAGATCTTATCACATAGAAAAAGTCTTATAACATAGAATGTGGTATGGAGCCTACCAATTTCTGAGACTGCAGCTCCAAAGTCAAGACTCTTTTAGTGGAATGTGGTTGCATGTAACACCACCCCAACTGCAGAAATGGACGGAATCATTCCACGAGCTCATGAATTGGAGTCGAGCAGCACCATGCGATCAGTTTCATTTTCAAGACTGGCGACACCTGTGGTGCTCATGCATAAAAGAACGAAGCCAAGAAAGAGTTTAGACAAAATCAGACTACCACGAGTACTACGTGAATGCTCCATCCTTTTTTAAAATAAAAAGCAAAGAAGAAACCAAGTTTCTTTCCTTCTTTTTTTCAGTGAAGATAAGAAAACAAGTTTAGTTTACACGAATACATAAGAAAGAAGAGATCTTATCACATATAAATTAAAAACAAAAAAAGTTGAGATAGCTAGTAACTGTGAGAACCAAAATTAGTCAAGCTCCCACCAACACCGTGTCTAGTAGGGAATCGGAAGACCAGATTATCCCGCAGCTCCCGCGCTGGGTCGTTTTCCTCACATTGAAGTTGTGCTTGATCATCACAACTATTTCTCCGTGAAATTTTAGTCATTCAACAATAACCACTAAACACAGATGGTCCAGCAACATACAAAAGATGAACTGGAGAAATCGATTGCAGTGATTTGATTGAACCGCTCTGATTTTAACATCTTCAGGCCCTACCAGTTGTGCTGTTGTCAATGAATAGTTGCAATTTTGTGAGGACAATCTTATTAGTTCTTCGTACTAACCAAATCCTATGCAGCACCTAAGCTCTGTCTTAACCAAACAAATTATTAAGATGTCACAGTTTTCTACCTAGCGTTTTACTTTAGAGTTTGCTAAAGTGTGATTATTAGGTATTTGTAACTTTTGAAAAACAATTAACCAAATAAGTTAGTTAGTAATTGAAATTAAGTTGTTTTTAATATCTTAACCATCAAAATCTCATCCCAAACTGCCTAATAAAATTTGAGCATTGTAATATACTCTAGTCTCTTGCTGATTAATAAACTTTTTTATAGAAAGCTGTTTAATTAGTAAAATGTAAGAAAACCGAATACGGATCTGTTTTAGAAAATAAAACCTGCTTACTCAAATCTTGATCAGTGCATGAATGCCGAAAATAGATTTGCAGTCTTAAGCAGCACCGGAAAACTAGACAGTGTCATCGTGCGGTCTTAAGCTTAAGTTCCGCTCCATCTATTTTGATGCACTTGGTAAACATTAGAAACATTTCAAACAAGATATAATCAAATAGGTTTAACTGCCCTATCCGCTCGATACAGAAAATAAAAGACGTGCATAAATAGAATATAACATTCTTCCTTGTTATAATTATAAAATGGAGGATTCAACCGTACATGATGTCACAAGCAATGTTACATATAACATCTTTATTCGAATACGTTATCTCATATATATGAGGGCAGGTTATAATATGCAGATATTGAAGCCATATATTAAGATGAGGTAAAAATACATAGCATGTCTTGTATACTGCTATCTTCATCTTCTTGAATTCAGATACGAGTCTCTAATTGCGTTCATTTTGTTGACAACAACATCCATAAGCATCCGCTCCGTCGGTGATGTTGCAGAGCATGAGAGTCCTATCTGCATCACAGAAACCAAACATTCCTCCAAGCTTCTTCCTAGGACTGATCTGTGATCCTGAAATTTTGTAATTGGTCTTCCTTGTGTGTTGCCTTATGTGTCATCATCAGCATCTTCATCTGCATCTGCATCTTCACCTTCATTGAGCAATGAAGGGTCAACTATTGTTGAAATACATAAATAAACAGCTGCATGGTACATCGGGATGATCGGCATGCACATCGGGATGGTTTGAATGATGTATCGGGTTGCTGTTTTCTCATCGGGTTGGCTGTATAACCCTCATCCGGTTGGCTCCTCTGTCCACTGAACTACTGCATGCTCTCTGCTGCGCTGACTTTTCTGTACATGAGTGTTCTGTTGTCTGTACCAGTCATCTTCCCTTGATTAAAGGAAGATGACTGATTAGTGGCGTGTATTGGTATTAGTGTAATCTCCTTAATTTAAGGATTAGATTAAAGCGTAGGTTTACCCGGTCACTAGAAGTCATTCTGGTAACTGAGCGTAGGTTTACCCGGTCACTAGAAGTCATTCGGGTAACTGGGTTGTTTCTTTCTTTTCTATATGTAAAGCATACTTGTGTAAATTGAAATCCAAGAAATACAAAACAATTTATTGTGAAGATTTCTTCATGGTATCAGAGCAGGTTCAATCTTAACCTGACTCTAAAATTTTTTTTTTTCTTTTTCCGCTGTAAAATTATTTCGTCAAAATGGCTGAGGAAGGATCTGTAAATTAGAGAGGGGAAAACTCAAATGCTCCCCCCTCAAATAGTACCTACTCAGATACCTCAGAATTTGAGGTAAACACCAACCAACGACTGTGTTCAATTCTTTTGAACGAGTTTAATTATCTACCATGGTCTCGAGCTGTCTCATTGGCCCTTGGAGGTAAGGGAAAGCTCAGTTTCATAAATGGAGGCATGGAAGTTCCAGACGTCTCTTCACCTTTGTACAGTGGATGGCTGTGCAAAGATCAACTGGTTATGTCTCTCCTACTTAACACCATGGAGAAGCATATAGCTGAGATTTTCAGCTATTCTAATTCCTCTCAAGAATTATGGACAAGCTTGAAGGAAATGTACGGAAACCAAAACAATTATGCGCGAGTGTTCCAGCTAAAGAAAGACACTGCCAGCCTCCAGCAAGAAGGTAAATCCTTTGTTCAACATCTCGGAAAGCTCAAAACCCTGTGGAATGAGCTGGATGTGTATCTTCCACATACCACTGACCCTGCAGTGCTACTCAAAAGAGCAGAGGAAGACAGAATCTACCAGTTGCTGGGAAGTTTGAGCCCAGACTACGAGGACTTGAGAAGCCACATTCTGATGAGCCAAGAATTACCTTCCTTCAACAATGTTTGTGCTATAATTCAGAGAGAGGAAGCACGAAGGAAGGTAATGAGCATTGAACAAAGCCCAAGGATGACGGAGTCTCGTGCATACGTGTCTCATGCCAAGCATACTGAAGCAAAGGTGTACAAGGGCAGATTCCCACACCTAAAGTGCAAACACTGCAATGCTGTTGGGCATACTGAAGATAAGTGTTGGGAACTCCATCCAGAGCTCAAACCCAAGTTCACCAAAGAAGGAAAAATCATACCGCGGTCCTCTCAACAAAGTCACTTCAGGGCTCAAGTTGCTGTTGTTCAACCTTCTTCCTCCACATCCCATGGATCAGTTGAGTTCATGACCAATCCGCTTACTCTCCTCAATGAGTTTGCGAACTACTTACATGAGAAGGGACGTGGAGGTGCTTCTAGGTCAGCTAATGGTGAAAGAGACCAACATACAGCTATGTTGGGAAAATTTGCGGAATTCCTTTCTGGAAATCAGAGAATACCGAGTAAAGAGGCACCAGGTATTCTACAAGCTTTTTCTACTGCATTATTAACTAGTATTGAAAAAGATTGTTGGATAATTGATTCTGGTGCCACTGATCATATGACAAACAAAATCAAAAATTTAAAGGTTTTTAAATCTTTTTCAAAACCATCACATGTGTCTGTTGCGAATGGAAAAACTGTTCCTGTTCTAGGCACTGGAGAAATTAACATTTTTTTCAACCAAAACACCTTTCAGTGCCTTATATGTACCATCTTTTCCGTTCCAATTGTTGTCTGTTGGGAAAATCACCAAAAATTTAAATTGTCGTGCAATTTTTTCATCCAATGATATAATATTTCAGGATATTATCACCAAGAAGACGATTGGTGATGGGGTCTTCATAAATGGACTTTATTATCTGTGCAAAAACCACACAAAAAATCAAGCCTTGCACGCCAAGTTAAAGTCCATAGATGAAAACCAGTTATGGCATAAGAGACTAGCTCACCCCTCGGAGTTTGTAATGTCAAAAATCTTTCCAAATGTTTGTAAGCCCCTCACTGACTGTGAAACATGTAAATTGTCGAAATCCACCAGATTGTCATTCGGCAAATCCCAAACTTCAACATGTAAGCCATTTGAACTTATACACAGTGATGTGTGGGGTCCTACTATTGAATCAATGGAAGATTTTAGATACTTTGTCTTATTTGTGGATGACTTTACCAGAATTAGCTTTGTTTATCTAATGAAGTCAAAAAATGAAGTCTTCAATATCTTCAAGGATTTTCACATTCACATTAAAACCCAATTTCAATCAAATGTCAAAATTTTCCGATCAGATAATGGCACTGAGTTCATGTCAAACAATATGTTTCAATATCTAAGTGAACATGGCATCATCCATCAAACAAGCTGTGTAGGTACTCCTCAACAGAATGGTGTTGCAGAAAGAAAAAACAGGGATCTCTTGGAAAAAACTCGATCCCTCATGATACATATGAGTATTCCAAAGAGGTTCTGGGCATCTGCTATCCTTACGGCAACTTACCTCATCAACAGGCTGCCAAGTTCAGTGTTAGGGTTCAAATCTCCCTATGAAGTGCTAAAAGGCAGGAAAATTGACTTGACTCACCTCAAAGTATTTGGCTGTGTTTGTTACGTACACATTCAAGCCAAAAATCGAGATAAGCTTGATGCCAGGGCAACTAAATGCATATTCATTGGGTATTCCTCCACTCAAAAGGGATATAAATGCTTTGATCTAGTCACCAAGAAATGCATTGTTTCTAAGGATGTCCAATTTGAAGAAAACAATTCTTATTTTGAGCATGCTACAACTCAGGGGGAGGAAGTACTCAATTTGTTACCACTGCCTCAAACCTTTACCGATCCAGTGATACAAGAAGATTCTACAACTAATCTACAGGAGTTGAGAGAACCCCAAGATGAATTAAGCACTTCGGAGCAATATGACAATAGTACAGAGAATGAAGAGATCAATTCCAATCAAGAAGCCCAAGTGATCAGGAGAAACCCTCCCCGTGCAAGAAAGCCTCCGACAAAATTACAAGATTATGTGACTTATGCTTCACGGTATCCAGTCACATGTAATTTTAGTGCAATGTCTCCTTCCCATGTTGCCTTTGTAAGTGCGTTAGACGAGCATTGTGAACCAACGACCTACCAGGAAGCAGCTCTTCTTCCTTCGTGGAAACAAGCAATGGGAGAAGAGCTCAAGGCTTTGGAAGATAACGGCACGTGGAGTCTTGTTCCGCTTCCTCAAGGAAAGAAGACTGTTGGAAGCCGATGGATATACAAAATTAAGTTCAAAGTTGATGGCTCTATAGAAAGGTATAAGGCTCGTCTTGTGGCTCGCGGCTTCACTCAGACTTATGGGGTCGACTATAAAGAAACATTTGCTCCTGTTGCCAAGATGAACACCATGAGGGTTCTTCTCTCTGTGGCGATAAATAGTGGATGGTCTCTCTACCTAATGGATGTAAAAAATGCATTCCTTCATGGAGAACTTCAAGAAGAAGTCTACATGCAACTTCCTCCAGGATATGGTCCTCTAAAGGATAACTTGGTGTGTAAACTGCACAAGGCAATATATGGGTTGAAGCAATCACCTCGAGCTTGGTCTGCCAAGCTTAGCTCTGTGTTGACCACGATCGGTTTCACACACAGTAATGCTGATTCTTCCCTGTTTGTCCGCACAAATAGGAAAGGGAAACTTGTGGTTCTTATATATGTTGATGATTTGATCATCACTGGAGATAGTGCTGTAGAAATCGCAGACCTGAAGCAGACACTACAGCAAACCTTTGCCATCAAGGATTTGGGGAGGTTGAAGTACTTTCTGGGAATAGAGATGGTAACTTCCTCTAAAGGACTGTTTATCCATCAACGAAAGTATGTGATGGATCTACTCAAGGAAGAAAAAATGCTTGATTGCAAGCCTGCCACCACACCAGTTGACTGCAAACTGAAGCTCAACGTTGATGGAGAGGCCATACCGGATGTAAAGCACTATCAAAGACTGGTGGAACAACTCATTTATCTCACAATCACTCGACCAGATATTACCTATGTTGTTAGCATGGTCAGTCAGTTCATGCATGCACCTACTGTGCATCATATGCACATTGTCAAAAGAATCTTGCGTTATCTCAAAGGTTCCATCGGTCGAGGAATTCTCATGAAGAACAATCAGTCTACTAATATTTCCGGCTATACAGATGCAGATTGGGCAGAGAATGAAGTCGATAGAAAATCTACAACTGGCTACTGTACATTTGTTGGTGGAAATCTCGTCACCTAGAAGAGCAAGAAACAACAAGTTGTTGCTCGCTCAAGTGCAGAGGCGGAATATCGGGCAATGGCGGTCACGGCGTGCGAATTAATATGGCTTAAAGGTTTGCTCTCTGACCTAGGCTTTCCTAGTTCTGCACCCATGTTTCTTATGTGTGACAATCAGGCAGCCATTCACATTGCTGCTAATCCTGTGTTCCACGAGAGAACCAAGCATATTGAGGTGGATTGCCATTTCATTTGGAATCAAGTTCAATCTCAAGTTATCAGCACTGTTTTTACAAGAAGTCATGATCAGCTTGCAGATCTTTTCACCAAACCACTGTCCTCAGTTCATCTACATCGTCTTTTAAGCAAGCTTGGATCTACTAACTTACTAGATCCAGCTTGAGGGGGAGTGTTGAAATACATAAATAAACAGATGCATGGTACATCGGGATGATCGGCATGCACATCGGGATGGTTTGAATGATGTATCGGGTTGCTGTTTTCTCATCGAGTTGGCTGTATAACCCTCATCCGGTTGGCTCCTCTGTCCACTGAACTACTGCATGCTCTCTGCTGTGCTGACTTTTCTGTACATGAGTGTTCTGTTGTCTGTACCAGTCATCTTCCCTTGATTAAAGGAAGATGACTGATTAGTGGCGTGTATTGGTATTAGTGTAATCTCCTTAATTTAAGAATTAGATTAAAGCGTAGGTTTACCCGGTCACTAGAAGTCATTCTGGTAACTGGGTTGTTTCTTTCTTTTCTATATGTAAAGCATACTTGTGTAAATTGAAATCCAAGAAATACAAAACAATTTATTGTGAAGATTTCTTCAACTATATCCACGGAATGGTCTGGCATCGCCATGGCTGTGAATTTATGGATACTTAAACCATCTCCAAACATTCCATCAGTAGGTCGTTTTCCTGTGAACATTTCTAGCAACAATATTCTAAAGCTATAAACATCTCCTAGTGTCGAGACTTGGCCTCCCATGCCAAACTCTGCCATTCAATACTCACATTAGGATGTCACAATTGAAATGTTCAGAATTCAAATCCTATTTCAGAGTTTGCTGATGCTACTTTTCAAGGGCAAAGAGACAGTTCTCCTTTTCTGTTTTCCTTTTTACCAGTAGAGACTTCAGTTCGCTAGTAATAAGTTATTAAGAAGAAGAAAAAAATTAGAATCACATAAATGCATACCTGGAGGAATGTAGCCGATGGAACCCTTTAAGCCAGCTGACATGGTTTGGAGTTGGGAGGCACTGTCTGTTGCTTCCAAGAGGAAACTTGCTAAACCAAAGTCACCAACATGAGCCACCATATCTTCATCCAGAAGAACATTGCTCGGATTTAGATCACAATGAACAACTGATGTTTCACAATGGCAGTGGAGATAATCTAAAGCTGAAGCAACATCAATTGCAATATTGAGTCTTTGAATTAGACTCAATTTCTTGCTTTGAAATTGCTCATCGTCTCTCGGATGCAGCCACACATCTAGACTTCCATTTACCATGAACTCGAATACTAGACTTTTGAAATCATTGCCCTGATTATCAATGCTTGAGCAGCCCGTTATGATCTTGAGAAGATTGCGGTGCCTTGTACTTCTTAAAGCTTTGCATTCGTCAATGAAACTCTTAGAAGCTCCATGTTGTTGAAGCTTTCATACTTTTACAGCAACTACCATTCCATCACTAGGGAGTACTCCTTTATAAACTGAACCAAAACTTCCAGAACCAATCAGGTTTTCCACCGAGAAGCCGTTAGTTGATTCAACAAGCTCTGAATAAGTGAAACCTGATTTCAAATCCTTATAAGAGCGTGAAGATACAGCTCTGCTTCTCTACTTTTTCTTGATTGAATAAGCAACGATACAGCACAACACCGCAATTAGGACTGCAAGTGCACAAGTTATAGGGATGACTACTTTAAGTAGTCCATGAGATGAATGAGGCTTTTTGCTGGAGCATGCGGGTAGAAGTAATTGCGGGACGCCACCACAAACCCTATCATTTCCGAGAATTGAAATACCACTTGCATTTAAAAAGATCCCTTCTTTAGGCAATTCACCCAGATAAGTCATTGCGTGAAATATCTATTTCTTCCAAGCTTTGAGTGCTTTTAGAGATTGAGGAGTTGTTCCTTCAAATTCATTACCTTCCCAATACAGGCGCAGCAAACTAGTGCAACTGCCAAGAGTTACAAGAATTTCACCTGATAACTTGTTTCCTGATACATCTAGCTCCACAAGAAGATTTACCAAATAACCCACTTCAGAAGGTAGCGAACCAGTCAAATAATTGTAAGACATAATCAAGGAAATGTGCCAGTTAAACTATTACTGGAAAGGTTAAGTATCAGCAGATTTTTGCAGTTTCCGAGGCTTGGTGGTATGCTTCCTTCAAACTGATTCCCATCCATGAAAAGCTTCGTCAATGAAGTAAAATTACCGACTAAGGACAGGATTGGCCTAGAAAATATATTAGAACCCAAATACAGTGCCTCTAACTTCCAGAGCTTCCCAATTCCTTCAGGGAAACTACCATCAAATTCATTATATTCTAGTACTAGAAGGATCAAGTTTACAAGATTTCCGATACCATTGGGGATGCTTCCATGTAACAAGTTTTTCCCCACAGTAAGATATCTTAGATGGGTGGAAAGGTTGGCTATTGATCCTGGTATAACTCTCCACCGAAACGATTACCATAAAGACCCAACATCTCCAAACTGGTGCAATTAGCCAAGAACCTGAGAAAATTCAAGTCACCAATTTTCCCACTTCCCAATCTATTTCTCTCAACGTTTAGCCAAACTAAGCTTTGCAAGCTTCCAAGACTTTCAGCAGGTAGTGTCCCGGTGAGGCCATTCAAAGAAATATCAAGACTCTGAAGTCTAGAGGCATTGGCCAATGACACAGGAATTGCTCCAGTAAATTTGTTGAGAGAAACGTAAAATTGTTTGAGATTAGGAAGAGTAATCCCGACATTTGGTGGTAGCTCTCCATGCAGCTGGTTTTGAGTAACATCGAAAACGTATATGGAAGAAATATTATAGATGGAAGAAGGAACTATACCAGACAGATTATTCAACCCAAGCACGAATTTTCCCAAGCTAGTTAGACGTCCGAGCTCATTGGGTATGCTTCCTTGAAAATTGTTGGTGTCAAGATAAAGAGTACGCAAAGAAGAAAAGTTTCCTATCCAACTTGGGATGGTCCCCGTGAGATTGTTACCATAAACCCATAGATGAGTTAAATTCAACAAAGAACTGAGTTGGTCGGGAATCCACCCAATAATCTCATTGGAACTAACATCAAGCATTTTTAGTTGTGTGCAATAAGATATATCAGTCAGAATTTTCCCGCCAAAGGAATTGTAAGACATGTTAAGAGCATCTCCAAAGGAGTAGTCAAAATGTTCAAATCAGCACCAACAGTTAAAAAAGACAGCAACAATGTTTTCCAACTGACAAGCCAAACCTAATGTGGCATGACATGGATTGGCAACACTCACCCTTGTTGCCAAACTTGACAGCAGCTTCAAATCTTTTTTAATTGATTATTAAATGCATTTTATTAACTTTATTTTTGTTTTTTGATTGAAAACATTTATGAAAAAAGAAAAATGTAATAAAATAATAGTTTAATTTGACATATCGGGGGGAGAGTAAAACTTTAAAAGATGCCAAAGTGCCACATAAGCTGTCAAATTTAAATTTTATGTTTAAAATTTGACATCTCCTTTTGGAGATGCTCTAAGATATTGCAGGCTTTGGAGACGCCCCATTTCTTGGGGAATTTCACCACGAAAGTGGTTGTATCTCAAGTTGATTCCAGTAAGATAAGTAAGTTGCCTATAGAATGTGGTAAGGAACCTACCAATTCTTGAGCTTCAAGTCCAAAATCATGACTCTTTTGGTGTAACGTGAGCAGGTGACGCCAACCCAACTGCAGAAATCGACGGCATCATTCCATGAGCTCATGATTCGGAGAGGATCTTAGGTTATCCTTTTCTTCAAGTAGAGCAGCGCCAGGCGGTCAGTTTCATTTCCGAATGTAGTGTTGGCCAGACCTGCTCTCAGGCACGAATCTAGCCTTGGCTGGGGTATGTTGTAGCCCATCCGAGATTTGAGACGCAAAAAATTATATAGGCAGTTAACCCGTTCAACCATCTTGCTATACATCTACAGCCCACTCGATATCGCTCTTATCAATTCATCTCTTACTTTTTTGTCAATGTTTTGTATAAATAAACTTTATATACACCCAATATATATTATATATGATTCTTTTATGAGTGTTGTTGAAAATGTAGAAATAAATAATACAAGGTTTAACCGGTGTATAAAATTTTTATAAAAAAAAAATCATAAAAGCATATGAGACTTTGCTAAAAGTGTTAAGCGAGAAAAAATTAGTTAAAAGTTCAGCTCACCCCATTTTTTTAATCATGGATCCGTGTGAGCCTGCACTCATGCATGAAATCAGAACGAACACATGAAGGAATTTACGCAAAATGGGCCTACCATGACAATGTGAACTCTCTATTTGTTGGAACTCTGTTATCCTATATCGGTCAGAGGGCCAAAGAGAAAGTAGTTTAAATAGAAATAGCCCTTTCTAACTAACACCGAGACCTTTTGTGATAAAACCCCACACCTGAGGATTGTGCAGGTGGTTAAGTGGAGACAATATTGGTGTTGTTGGAGTGGGCCCTCGGCCCGTCGACCTGAAAATTTCCACACCATTGTTCTAAACACAGAAAATCGAAATTCGAAAACAGTGTGTGATTTACATGAATGCAGTAGAAAGAACATACCTTATGAATGATTGCACGGCCAGAACTGTGAGGACTAAATAGTGAGATTCCGCCGGTCCTTTTCGGTATCAAAACACTGCTGCCCTCCACTAGATGACATGAGTGAACATAGAATGGCGGAAAGTTGCAACTCGAGCGCAATGACCATTTTCGGAAATTAGTAGCCGAAGGTTTTGAAAAACGAGGTAGCAAGGACTAGGAGGACTGGAGGAGGACTGGAGGAGGACCACCGAAACAGCAACCTCCTTGTCCTAGTATCCGTCACCAATTGAAGCTCAACGCTTTACAAATTCCTGAAACTTTTTGCTCCTGAAAGATAAGTATCTGTTTCTTAATTTGGAATAATAATGTGCATTTTCCCTTTAAATTTCGTTGATGGAGATTGGATTTTCAACTAATTGGGAAGCAAATATTGCCCCACCAAAAGAAGAAAAAGTTACTGATTTTTATCTTCACCCCTTTCCATTAGGACAATACTTCAACCTACCACACGTTTGCACCTCTTTGTCCATCCCAGTTTGTCCATCCATTTGTGATTGACGTATTTTAATTGTACAAATATCATAATAACAACCATTCATTTTCGTCTCTACCAAAAAAAAGACAATCAAATTGGCGATTGTTTACGTTTAATTATCTACATCTATCCACCAACTGAATGGTTCATAGTAAGAATGTTAGTTATTATCAAAACCGTTGACTTGGATAACTAAACGATAACCAATTTTGTTGCTTTTTGAAAAAGATGATTTTAATATGATGATAAAGAAAATAAAATAAAAACTTTATTGCATTTGTACAGTTAAAATACATTATAATGAGGTGCACTCTTGCTGATGGCCTCTTAGGCCAAAAGTAAAAGATATAATGGGCCAATTCAGTTTTAATTTAGCTCCCTTCCATTAATCTTGTGGAGGTTTGCTCACCCAGGCACCTGGGTTGTGCGTAAGATTCGGGAACTCGGGTAGATAGTGTATTGACAACGTATCACCACCATATTAATAGTATATAGATAGTGTATCGTTATTATACTAATATCTTCACGTATTGACAACAGCATTTGTGTAATCTTGTGCCATGTTTTCATCTTTTCCAAGGTGATTGCATCTGCAAAACTGCCTTCATTTCTGCACCAGCTGGGTAGGCATCGTGCAGCGTTAACCACAAGTTAAAAAGCAGTCCGTCAGGCCAACATCTACTTTGATTCACTCGGTAGTTCATTAAAAACAGTTCAAATCAGATATAATCATATGCATTTTTGCTGCCTATCTGCTCACTGCAAAAAATGAGCACAATAACGAAAGAGATCGTCTCTTACGCCAGTCCTCAGCTAACTAACCACTAACTATCACGCCCGAGAGTAGTGAAGGAACAGAAAAGATCTCAAGCAAGGGAATGGAAGCTTCATTAAGTAAGAAAGTATAAAGGATACATAGACTTGCCAGTTGCCATGACATCAGAAAGAACAATATTGCAGTAGAGACCATAAAAACGATGCGATGTAAATCTCCATTTGTTCCAGAATATATCCAATCCATAATCCATATCAGAATATGCTACAAATTATACAAACACACAAATAAATCATCATAATTGTCAACGACTTAACATCTCCACCACCTTATAGTATGCGAATTTTGTGCATTATATAAACCAAAACCAATCCATTAACTACTACAAGCTATATTGAAACTTGAATTTCTAAGTCACTAATGCAAAGTGATCACACACCCTTTCATGTTAAGAACATTCACACCAAGTTCAACCCTTAATGAGATGTGGAACGGCTTTGAACCAAGCACAACATGATTGGCCGCACATATTACTCAAAAATAAAACAGCGCTAAAGGCTTTTTCTGAAACAAAATTTGACTGCATAACAATATTGAATGTAACTGACACTGCTACCAATACTTGGGAACCAGGTCCGACCATGTGAAAGTTACATAAAGGATATATTAGTAGTACATGCCAAGGAAATCAATGAACTGAAATGGCATACTACATAATTTACGAAGGTGTCACATGCAGCAGGGCTAGAGTCGAAGAAGTGAAAACCAGAACTTGTTGTGTACGATTAATCTGAATTACGGGATACAGTTGTCAAAGTGTTTTTTTATCAGTAAAGATTATTACAACCATTTCTGCAGCAGTCCCATTGGCAAAGAAACATTCCTACAATTAACTATATGCACCATACAATTAGCCTTATGGGACATAGCAAAGCATGCTCTTGAGCTACGAACAAATTGAACCAATACGAGATGTTATTCATTTCAGCATCAGCACATCAAAAACAGTTTCATTCCAGGTATAACTTCAAATATTGAGACAAAAATGGTTCAACAAGATATTAAATTTCACTGATCGATGCGCAGATAGCTCTACATTCTGAAAAGTACTTTTACTACGATGACTTCTACTAAAATTACCTACAGTTTGAGTGAACACTGCTAACCAAAGCATTAACCAAAAACAGAGGCAGAGAGAAACCATGAGGCAACTGCCACATTACAGAAACCAGCCGCCACAATGAGCTAAAACTCAGCAAGCACAATTCCCTCAGACGTTCGACGCTGCTCTCTCCCTCTCCACCTTCTGCCCGAAAAGCTTTGTAGCAAACATATTGTCATCGAAATACTCTTTATAGGGGTGGTTCTTTGGAACAAGCTTCCTGAACTTTTCAAACTGTTTCTCAGCCTCATTAGTCTTCCTCAACATTGTATAAATTATTCCTTGACACAGATAAGGCCTGAAATCTCTCGGTTCTTCCCTCACAAGCTCCTGATAAAGCTTCAAAGCGTCTGAATACTTTGACTCCATCACGCGAATTTGCGCGATCAACAGCTTAAAATCCCTCACATCCGACATGTTCCCCTCCTTCTTACACTTCACCACTGCCTCCTCCACCCTCTTCATCACACTCTTCAATTTCTCCGGGGATTGCGAAGAGGACATTACAAGGCCATGAAAGGCCTCAACTTTGAAAGGGTCTTTCGACAAAATGTCCTCGAACTCGGCGTTAGCGAGTTCGACCTCACCGATGTAGCTATGAACATTGGCCTTCAGCAATTGCCACTCGAAGTCTTCGGGTTCCAGCTCGATCAAGCGTTCCAACACCTGAATTGCTTCGGTCAGCTTGTGGGATTTGATCCTGGCCTCCATTAAATTCCTAAGAGCTTCGACATCGTCCAGGTTCTGGGCCAATTGCTCTTCAAGAACCCTCTCTTTCTCTTCATACGGAACGCTGTCAGTTGACGATTCTTGTTCCATTGGCTCCACCGTGGAAGGTGCGACTGCGGTGGCGGCCATGGCGGTTCGGTGATTGAACCTCATAAAGAAGAATGCGGCGGCGGCGATGGCGGCGCAGGTCGTCTTGATGATAGGCGCGGCGAGAGGAGCTAGGGTTTTGAAAGAGGAAATGGGTTTAGGGTTTTGGGGGTTTTGGTGAGGTGGGTCGGCGGCGGATGGCGGAGGCGACGAGGATGAGGCCCTGACAGTGAGGGAGGTGAACTTGAAGGGCGACGATTGGCGCGAGGGTCTGAAGCAAGAAATGGGCTTTGGGAAAGATGGACGGTGGGGATTGAGCGAGAGGGTGAGGGGTTGGTGGCGGCGGTGAAGTTTGGTGAGAGATTCCATGGATTAAGAGAGAATTAGGGTTTTGTAAAACCCTGCAGTGGAGGTGAGTACTGAGTAGGATGGAAGAGATGGAGGAGGAGGAAGAGATGGAGGAAACAGGGGAAAGTTCAAAACGCTTAGAGAATATACCGTTTAGGCATGTTGGTCCAAGAGAACAAAATTATTCGACATGGAGGCGAGAAACGGTGTCGTAGAGGTAGCTGGGCTTTTTCTTCAGCTGGAATAACGGAATTTCCCAAATTTGGTATTAGGTTGAACTTTCGTTTTCCTTTTTGTTCGGGTTTTGAAGTGGGTTCACTAGAGGAGGGATTCTATAATACACATGATATTTGCACATTTTCTTCTCATCCGTTAGATTAATCTAAACGGCCGATATTAAAACCTGAACTTAAGCTACAACCGGGTCTTTTTGACCCAAAAAATGTTAAAACCCGACATCTTTTCTCTCCTTGGTGTCTCCAACTTTCTGATCGCCACCTCAACTCCCTCCCCCTTTCCATTTCTCTCTCTCTCCTCTGCCAAAACCAGCCGCCTTCTCACCAGCGCCAACGTCGGTCAACACCATTTTCCCAATTAACACCAACCCATTGTACAACTCATCCTCACCTCCATTCCTCGTCACCTGTGAAAAAGAAACTGATTCACGATGCTTAGATTTGGGGAATGCTCTGTCAATGGATTAAGACATATCTCAGATGAGGCACCCCCAACAAACATGTAATTGTTTCTCTTGTTTTCTACAGTCATTTGGACAGTAACTTTTTATAAGTTTTTCCCTACACCGGCTCGAGCTTTGTTGTGGAAAATTGAGCACATGTTTTGTGTGGGTTTTTAGGGAGATGAGGGAGAGAGAAAATACAAGGTGCATGCTTTGCCGCCGTCCACGGTGTCGCAGGTCGTCGCACAGGATGTTTTATGGGCTGGAGGGAGAGACGAGTTTGAAAGATAGAGGGACAATGGGTAAGTGCATTTCTGTTTCGGGTTCTTTGACCCAGTTGTAACGTAAACAATAGTTTTGATCGCATCCATTCATTTTAACCTAACGGTTCATGTGTACATGTGTAAATAACATGTGTATTTAGTGATGTGCATTACACTATGATTGGATGAGGGTGAAGGAAAAATGTTGTCCTAGCTAAGAACATTTGAGAATATTTGAACACACATGCAAACTAATAACACTTTAAAGTAGCCATGCATTCAAAACAATTCATAAAACTCATGATTTTCAAAGCCTAGAGAATGGTGAACCAAAAGACTCTTTAACAATAATAAAGAGAGGGAAGTTTTGAGATTCATTACCCTTGAAGCTCATTCTTGTTTACACAAGGGATTCACCCAAGTGGAGGGCCTTCAAGTCACCTCCTAGCTCCTTGTATTCTCCTTGTGATTTCCTTCCTTTTGATGCTCCTTTGCTCCTTGAGGATGTGAGGAAAGGATCTCCAAAAAACACCAAAGGTTTGGTGTCTCTAAGTCTCCACACCAAGGATGAGGTGTGAAGATGAAATGGATGACTTAGAGAAGAAAAGATTGCTAGCTATCTCTTCTCTAAGTAGCCGGCCTCCCTTGAAGAAATTGAGAGAAAATGTTTCTCTTATTTGCCTCAAGAAAACCCTTGAGAGATTATGGCTATAAAGTTGCCTTTATACCACCTCACAAGTGAGTGGCAAACTTGCAATTAACCCAAGTTTGCTTCCACTCACCCTAGGCCGGTTTTTGACTTTGTTTTTGGGTTAAATTCCATTTAGTTTTAGTTGTCACACAACCTAAACTCAATGGGCCTTATGGACCAAAAACCCTTTTGGGCCCCGAAACCCAAAACCAACTTAAAAGTCCAATACGAACCTTTAGTATAATTAATTAACTAATTAATTAATCTTGACCATTCTCAATTAAACAATTTAATTGATTATCCATCCCTTTATATCTACACTTTCATCCTTACTCGGTGTACGACCCATTAGGTTCCAATTAGCGAGGCAGTGGGCGATTGTTACTCTTAACGATCGATTGTGAATTGAAACTACATTTCAATTCTCCCTTTGATGAAGATTAGTGTTTGCTAATCCTCAGGGCTTCCACAAACCATGAGTGACACCTAGCAGTATGTCATGGCTACCCAAGCTAAGTAGAAGTGGTTGGAGAACCTATCCAGTTACAATTACAACGCAATACGGTCCTTCTCTAATACAATACTCCTAATCACATTGTTTGAGTGATAGTTAGTTTCATGTCTACTATCCAATGTGATACTTCTCTATATGATTCATTTGAATATGATTTGAAACAAACTTCCAAAGTCATATTCATATGTTTTGGCCAAAGACTCTCGAATCATATCTCAGAGTATTCTCCTTCCACCATGGAAGGTTAGAGATCCCTTGTTGTGCATTCATATGCCTACATGACTAGATAGTTTGACACCAACAATGCCGTGGACACTCTCAATGGAATGCCTTTGACATGATCAAAGATCAAGGATATAATCATTAGACATCTATGATGCCTCAGGTCAAAGGACTACATTGCATATTGCAACTTACAAGTTCTTACATGACATGTATGTTCGAACTCTCTTTTTTATCGTGGTTCAGTGTACTCAATTACCTTTTGAGCACCTATGTGTTTGTCTCAGTGTCTAACACTAAATGACTTGAGACTAGTCATACTCAAGCTTGAGTTAACATAACACATACTAACCTTAGCGGATTGTCAATGCCCAATTGGCAATCCTATGGCTAGGAACGTTTTAGGAATGAACATAAGAGAGAGGTCTCGTTAATCTAACTTACTTAGATCACTTATCTCTTAGATTAAATACATTCCTAGGATTCCCTCATTGCTTAAACACATCATACAATAAATAGTGATTAACAATAAGCTTTGCCCTTTCATTAAACAAATAATAGTTTAATACAATAAGTATTCCAAAAGCTATTACATCAAATGAGTGGCTTTGTGGGCATACTTCCAACAGAAGGAAATAAACTTGAAATTTGGACAAAAGTCAGAATTTATAAATTGACATGCACAAATTCCCTTGTTTGGATTTATAAACATAAAAATTTAGAATTTTCGTGTGAACAAAAAAAAATTTTGAAATTTGGAACCTCTAATTTCCAAGTTTAAATTCCATGTAAATAGACGTCATTTCCAAATCTCTATGAGTGAGAGTTTAAAAAAAAAACAACTTAACCGTGAGTGGCCATCACCACCACATGTCGTCTCCACCACCCACCATTATCATCACCATCACGACTGCAGCTAGCACCCACCATCATCATAGTCATCGCCACCGCCACTACTAGCACATTTCATAACTACTAAGTCTAGATCAGCTTCTGAGAGACTTACTGCTATAAAAGTGGAAAAGGAAGTCCTTCGCCTGGGAAAGAAGATTCAGCTACTATAGAGGCGCCAAAACATGCTCCTCTTATTGTTGTCGCGCATGTGCTACCGTACAAAGTTGATGCTGCTCCTACTGCAGTTCCACCTGCCAAGAAGAATGAAACTGCCCCCGAGAGCAACTACATTATGCACCCGTGGATTTCTCTGTCATTTGTTCGATGCTCATTGCTAACTTGTTGGCAGACACAACTGCTTGCTCCAGGTTCGCTGAGTGTGTTGGGAAGACAGTGGGTATGGGTGCCTTTTCAAAACGATCTCCTGATGAAAGAAGATATTTCATTCTCACCACTATGCAAAGGACTTTGATTATAACTGCTAAGAGTATGTGCCTGGATAAGGTTGTGATCCATTCTTTCTAGGAAGGTGAACCAGTTTCGGCTGCCAAAGCTCGCTCTACTGCGAAAAAAATTAAAAATCTAGAGGCCGATCTTACTAAATTGAAGGGGTCCCTTGCGCCTGCCCCTATTTATATGCAACTGGAAGCAACTCTCCAAGAAAATGAGGAATCAAAACTGAAACTTGTCACTGCTAGGTCATTGTTGGAAACTGTACTGAAGGAAAGATAATTAGACATACTGAGAATCCAGAAGCTGGAAAAGGTTAACTCTAAGCTTCGCTATGCTTCTTTTGCCAAGGATCAAGACATTATAGCTTTTTCCAACAAGATCATTGATGTGATAAAAGCTAACACACAATTTAAAACCCTATAATGTAATCGTAGTATGCATAAGTAGGGATCGTTCTAGGCCGGGAATTAGAGGGATTTGCTAATCACTTAAAACAAACAAAAACTAAACTAATTAAAACAAATAACAAACGAATGGGGGATTGGTTTGAAACAAAATTAACTAAAATTAAAACTGAATTCAAAAGCAAATTTGACAATTAAAAACGACAAGGTTGGTGATAATGGTGAAAAGCTAGCTAAAGGATCCTTCTCCACACATGACACATATGCATACAAATCGATTTCCAGTTATTCTTCCTATAAACCACAAATGACAATGCCCCAAGTTAACCGTGAACTGCACAAATTAACCCTCAGATTTTTCTAAGTTCATTGAATTGGACTCAGCGACGCAACCAAATTACTCTTATCAAGTTATCTAACTATGAAACGCATGACAAATAAACATATCAAAGATCATTAAGCTTTGTGAAAATCATAAGCATTGACTAGACAATTGTAACTATAAAACGCATGATACTATTGCCTAGGATTTTACTTAACACAACCGATGTCCCTTCGATTTTTACTACTTATGAACATAAGCTCATAACGATTAGGTGAAATTCACTTATATTCTAGCTCCAAACCCTAGCATGCAAACTAAGTTGATCACCGTAATAAACATACAAGGATAAGTTCTCTATAAAACAGATAAGTAAATCACATTCAAAATTTATGAAACAATAACTGGATGTAATCAATTCATATCACATATATGTTCATGGCTTTGAATTCACCTCTAGCTATAAAACAAATTAGTTCCTCATGTTTGCAATTAAACAGAGGCAATTAAAATTAAACATTGAAAACAAAAGATAGAATACACCTAGAAACACTTCAACAATCCAAAGGTCTTGAATGGCAGGAACGGCTCCAAGTTTCTCATTCCTCTGCAAAGCTGGGGCACAAAATGTGTTTTTCTGATTTTAGGCTCTTATGTGCGGTTGTTTTGAATGGTGCTTCTTTTATGTACTTATGCATCTTCAAGAGCTTGAATCATCGAAAGACTCCAAGGGCACGATTTAGGAAGAGTTTAGACATCCTTAGGACTCCTTATTTCATCTTAATTAAGTGTAAAAACACGCACAAAACAGGTACCACGTTTTTTCCTTGAAACCCAATCCAACTAGGACTCTACTGCCTGTTTCGACCTTTCATCACTAAAACAGTGATAACTAATTATAGAAGCATTATAATTGAGATTGGTAAAATCCTGTGGAAACTAGACATCCAAAGCTTTCCATCGATATATAGCATGACATGTAATTCATCCTGAGGAATTCTAGGTGCTATGTCGAAGTTGGCAGTTCTGCACAGCACTGTCCAAATCTCACTCGGATTCCACCTTTTTGCAATTTCCTTGTCTTCCAAGCTTCTATCTTCACCCTTTTAGGAGAAAGTAAGGACATTTAGAAATCAAGTTCTTAAATTTCATAACATGAAAATAACTCCCCCTTGCAGCTGGAATTCAGGTAGAATAGGATTAGGATAAGGTTAGGATAAGATAAGATAAGGCTTTGGATGATGTTCCTTCCTTATAGTTGATTCCTTATCTTCTATGTCTTGAATTAATTTCTTCATCTCTTTAGCACATTCCTTGCCTCTTTTGAACTTCAAAAACGTCCATCCACCTTGCTCCATGCATGTGCTATCCATTCTAAGCCCAACACTGCTCTTAAATTCTCCAAAATGCCATTTCTTGCCAACTTTGTCATTTTGACCTACAAACACACGAAAATAGCTTAAAACACTCTAATAAATAGAATCTAACTGAGTAAATGCATGCAAAATAGACTAACAAAGTCACATAAATATGCTTCTATCAATCATTTGCTTTCAGCTTCTTACCTTTGATCTTGAATCCAAAGATGAGGAGCTAAAGGGTGTACTGCTTGCCAATGAGCACTTGAAAAAAAACTTGGACGACCTACGAAAATCCAACGAAGATGTTGTTGGGGTGCATGAGCAGCTGAAGAACAAAAAAGTGAACCATGAAGGTGAGCTCAAGCTCAGGCCGACTTCTACAAGCTGGGCTATGTTGATCGTCTTCAAGGGAGGTCGCCTGATTATGAGTTATCTGAAGAAGACTTCAAGACTTTCTTCATCTCCTAAGAGGACCTGCTCAAATTTGACTTCTCAGTTGCTGTAGATAGAGCAATTGAGGATAAAGCTGTGAAGATTGGAACTGCTGAAGATGAAATGGTGAAAGCACGTGTTGTTGAATGCGATGTGGTTATTGATGAGCCAGAGGTTGTCCAAGTTGCTGATGAGTAGCTTGATTCTAAGACTTAGAGAATATTCTTTTTTCTCTTCTAGACTTTAGTTTCTCTTTGTTTAATCAATTTGTGTTGGATTTTGGTCACGTTCGTGTCAATTTATTAATTCGCTAGAAATTTAATAAATTATTCATTTTACTTCATCTTTGTCTTTTTAATTGCCTTGAATGTTCTTGAAATTTAGCTTGCTTTGTATCTTTGGATGTTTGGAGCGTGTCACAAAATCTCTTAGCTATAGAAGTGCAAACTATTTGAGCGGCTTTGATGAAATCAAAGCATGCGCTCCTAGCAGGCATGTCTAGGCAGCATGTTTTGGCTCTTCGGGGCCTGAGCTGCTGAGTTCATCATTGAAGGCTTCTCTGCGGGTAGTGATAAAAGCTACTCTGCTTATCTTGTACGGAACTTCCCAGATGGGATCCATATTCTTCGAGCCTTTTTTGCGGGCAGTGATAAAGGCTTTTCTCAGGACTAGGTCTTTAGAGATGAGTTGTTGTTGATAAGCAGCTATTTGGGTGATCACCTTCTTGAGTTCTTCCTCTGCCAGATTTAGGTTAATGGGCATTCCCTTCTTGTTCTCCTCAAGATCTAGCAGTTTTGTGCAAATGGTTGGTACAACGATATTGGGAGGAATAATCGCTTTTGTACCAAACGCCAATGAGAAGAGGGTCTCACCGATAGCTTGTCTTTTAGCGGTACGATATGTTCGGAAGCTCGTCTGGCCATTTTTCCTTCTTGTCTATAAGAGACTTTTTGAAGCAATCCAAGATGGTCTTGTTGGATGCCTCAGCCTGCCTATTGCCCTAGGGGTATACTTGTTGATAGTTGATATTCTTCGAGATGAATCTTTCTATGTTTGCTTGAGTGATTGTCGTCATGGGCTCAGCTTCGACCAGTTTTGTAAAGTAGTTGGTGACAATGGAATGCGAGATTCCAAATCGATAGATGATGTTCTTCCAAATAAATCTTTCTATGTCCACTTGAGTGATGGTTGTCATGGGCTCAACTTCGACCCATTTTATAAAGTAGTTGGTCGCCACTATCATCATGCCTCTGCCCCAGGTAGCAGTCGACATTGGTTCTACCAGGTCGATCGCCCACTACATAAATGGCCAATGGCTCGTTTGCAGATGAAGTTCATTGGCAGGCAGTGCTGGTACTGGTTTGAAGCCCTGGCAACTATATACCCTCTCAGAAATCCTTAGCGTTTTGATGCATGGTTGGCCAGTAGTAGCATGCATTAAAAGCTTTTAGGGCTAAGAAGCGGCATCTAGAGTGATTGTTTCAAACCCCTTCATGGATGAGGCTTAGCACTTTAAAATTGTTTAGAGGCTTCAGGCAGTGAAGGTGAGGTCCAGTAAAGGACCTTTGAACAAGCATGTTGTTCCACATCTAATAGCATGATGCTTTCAATTGGAGCTTTCTCTATTCCAGCCTATCATCGGGGAGTGTTCCTTTTGATTAGGTAGTCAATGATGTGATCTTTCCAACTTGGGGCAATGTTGAATTACGCCACCTCTGATGCTAGTTTCTTGTCTATGCTTGGCTTCTTCAAGTAATCAACTGAAATGGAGCGTCTGAACTAGTGGTCCAGAGCAGAGCCTAGACTTGCCAATGCACCAACGTGAGCGTTCTCTGCTCGTAGAACCTGTTTGAGGGTGTATGTGGGGAATGCCTTGAGCATTTCCCAAAATTTGTCCAAATATTCCATCATCCTTAGATGTTTCACAGTGTACTCTCCTGAGGCTTGGTTGGTGATCAGTTGAGAATCTGAGTGAATTGCTAACTTCTTCACTACTAAGTCCTTTATTAGTCGGAGGCCATCTAACAAAGCCTCGTATTCTACTTCGTTGTTGAATGCCTTGAAGCCTAGAGTGATGAACTGCTCCAACATGGATCCGTCTGGGTAATGAGAACAAGTCATGCCTCGCTCCTTGATGGTTGGAGGATCCGTCAACATGCAAATGCCAAAAGTTTCATGCAAGCTGGTCTGGTATGCTCTCCTGGTGCTCGCCTGCCTTCAACGTGCCATCGGGCTAAGTTGTTGCTTTAGTCGGAGTAGGAGTAAACTCCACTATGAAATCTGCTAGTGCCTAGGCCTTAATTGTCATGCGAGGACGGTTATTAGGTCGTATTAACTAAGTTCAAAAGCCCACTTCATTACTCCTTGAGAAGCGTCTGGACTATGTAAAACTAATCGCAATGGGTACTCCGTCATAACAATGATTGTATGCACATGAAAATATGGTCTAAGTTTCCTAGCTACAACAACTAGCACCAAAATCAGCTTTTCAATTTTTGGGTATCTGGTTTTCACATCGAGGAGAGTTTTTGGAGTGTATAATACAGGCAGTTGTGTCCCCAACTCTTCTCGTATGATGGCAGAGCTCATTATTGCTTCAGATACTGCCAAGTAGATAAATAAGTCATTCTTTGTTTTCGACTTGGATAGTAAGGTAGGTGAAGTCAGGTACTGCTTCAATTTTTGGAATGCCTTATCACACTCATTGTCCCACTTGTTCCCCTGCGCCTTCTTCAGAGCCTTGAAAAAAGGTCTACATCAATCGATTGATCTGGAGAAGAATTTGTTCAGAGCTGGAAATTGTCGGTAGTGTGGCATGGTCCCCAAATGCGCAATATTTCAACTGATCTAGCTTAGTAAGATTACATTTCATAGGTGGTGGCAGCTTGAACCAAGGTTCATTCTTGAACTTTGGGAGAATCTGGTTGATTGAAACTGCAAACTTGGTGTATGTCTTGGGAATCGAGCCTTCCTTTGCTAGGGAACGGTTCCTGCACTTGCTAACTAACTTGCTTTTGTTGGACCGCTTCTCGTTCGTCTTTTTCTAGGCTGCTTCTGAGTCCTTTCAAGATTGCTCAGAAGCTTTTTTAGGTTGCTTGGCTTCGTCTCAAAGTGCATGATTTTATGCCAAAGCATATGAGGCTGATAGGGTCAAATCCTCGCTCATGATCAACTCTCTAAAAAGGGCGTGTTCAGCTGGAAGCCCTTTCCTAAACGATGTTATTGTTATCACATCGTCACAGCCGACAATCTTTGTTTTTTTTTTACCTTGAACCTCTTGATATAGTTGCGGATTGACTCCTTTAGATCCTTCTTGAGGTTGAAAAAATGCTCAGACTTCTTCTTGATCAAGCAATATGACGAGTACTCCTTAGTGAAGACCAAAGAAAGTTCGTCAAAGTTTCGGATCGATCGTGGCACCAGGGTGTGAAACCAGTCTTGCGCCTCGCCTTGCAAGGTTGTTGCAAATATCTTGCACACAGTGCTTGAGGTGTCTTTCTAAATCTTCGTCTCCTCAGAATTGGGTGAAGTATGGCATGGTAAACTTGCAGGGTGGATTGGTTCTGACACACCCCCCCTCGATACCCACGTGGATACCGAATGCGGGCGTGCTGGCTGACACTCGTGAGTGACGAAGCCATTAAATGCATGACAACACTTAGTGGAAACAAAATTAAAATATTATTAAGTTTGCGGAAATCAATGTCAATATGCATATAGTTCAGAGCGTACTAATTTTGAAACAGCGGAAACCAAATAATAAAATAAGTTCCTAGAATCTCTATCCATAACAGGGATGGATATTATTATAGAAACTGAAAAGAAAAGACAAATCCCTACATGGTCGGGATAGATGATCAGAGCTGCCACGCAGATGCCTCGACTTCGCCGGATGCACTATCACTATGTCCTGAAGGGGGCGCAAAAACAAAAGGTGTGAGTGGACAAAAATCAAAGTTTTCGCAAAACCTTTCTCTTTTCAATATACTAACCCCCTGTTTGAAATCCAATATAATCGTAGAAACATACTATCATAATATAGTTCAAAAGGTACTTCATGAGTATAACTCAAACACTTAAAAGTATAATATTCGTAAATCACAATTCGTAATTCCAATAAAATATATAAGGGAAAACCAACACAGGGTATATGTGCAATCACCCATGTACGGATTGAGGAACAGCCTCTCAATCACCGTACAAGCACTTTACGTTATCCATTAATTTGTACTCCTAGTACCACACACATGTAAGCACTTGCGCCGCAGCGCGTCACACCCGAGTCCTTACGTAGTAGGGCCATTTTCCCCATAAACAAAAATAAACGTAAGACAAGCTTGCACTAAGGTATTTACCGGACAATACCCCTGGAGTACAGTGCGTGTGACCCAAACATGTGAGACTTGTCCTACGGCCGTGAGACGGTACTACAACGCAGTGAAAGCATACCAAGTGTGTTTGAAAACATACATACATACTCATGTGTTTAGATATAGGATACAAGATTCCTTTCATAATTCCCAAATATTTAATATTGCATAGATAATATCTTTTCTCGAAATCACATATCAAATACCATTTCATATTTATGCAAAAATAAGATCATAGTGTAAACCATTTCATAAGGTATATCCATACTTTGGTATAAAACCACAATCACCATTTAAATCCATTTCCCAATTTATAACCATAAATAAATTAAATATGATTGCACAAACAATTATCAACATGTATATATATTTAAAAATAAATATATATAAATAAACATGTTTCGAAAACCATTTTAAACCATATAGAAATCAAATCCATAAACATTTTCAATCATAAAAACCATTTAATAAAGCAAAAGTCCACTCACAGGTGATCGGGAGTGAAATCTCCCTCGGTGTTGCCCTCCTCGGTGTGCGGGGTCGAAGAATTACCTATTTAATATTAGGGAACAAATTAGAACTTCCCTAAAATAAACTAAAATAGGCCCTATAGAAAAATATTCCAAAAATAATACTATTTTAGCGAAAACGGGCTTGAAAAATGATTTTCGGAGCCCGAAAACCCTACAGCCGCCGTCCACCGCCGCCGGGAGGTGGCCTCACGCGCCGGCCATGCGCCGGGAAACGGTCGGACGCGCCGCCACGCGCCGGGAGGTGGCCTCACGCGCCAGCCACGCGCTGGCACGCGCTGGCATGTGTCGCCACGCGCTGGCACGTGTCCCCCACGCGCTGCACGCGCCTGCTGACGTGTCCCCCACGCGCGGCTGACGTCAGCCACGCGCCTGCTGACGTCAGCACCATTAAAGTTAACGGAATAAACCTTTCTGGACGGAATATGCTGACGCCGTCAGGAATATTTCGTTACCGTTAACGGAATATTCCTCTGTCCTCTTCCTTGCGCCGGTCGCCGGAGCCGCCGCCTTCCGCCGCCGCCTGGTTCGCCAGAATTCTGGAAAAATTTTCCGAAAATGTCCAAAACTTTAAAAATTCATATCTTCTTCGTTCTTTGGCCAAAATCAACGTACCATATATCAAAATGAAGGTATTGACGAGTAGAATATTTTCATACCAATTTGAGGCCGGAAAAATGGCCGGAGAAAGCCTGAAATTGGCCGGGAAGCTTCGGGAAACCCTAATTCCGTTCTCCTTCAAAACTGCACCAAATTGGACGTTCTTTATATCTATTTGAACCTACTCAATCCAATAAAACCCATGGAAATGGTTTCGAGGCTTACCTATGTCAGGATTGTACAGAAACTTGAATGGCAGTTCGTCGTTTTCGTTCTGGCGTCGGTTTGGACGATTGGGCTCGAGTTTGGAGATTATAAAATCACAGCCTCGTCCAGAATGACGAGACGATCGAGATGGTATGGATTTTGGGCAACGGTTTGACGGTTTTGTGATTTGTCCAAAGGTTAGGGTTTCGGTATGTTTTTGGCTTAGAGAGAAAACTGAGAGAGAAAGAGAGGAAGAGGGAAAAAAACGTGCAGAAAATAATGGGGAGGGTTGGCTGCTGTGCAGTCAGCCAAAAACCCTAATTCCCACACACGGAGTGAAAAATTACTAAAA
Organism: Gillenia trifoliata; assembly: GCA_018257905.1. NCBI lineage: Eukaryota > Viridiplantae > Streptophyta > Magnoliopsida > Rosales > Rosaceae > Gillenia > Gillenia trifoliata. The sequence goes on along the minus strand of CM031084.1, from coordinate 12,225,502 downwards.
TGCCCCTACACTTTAAAACTTCGTAGAATGTTCGTTTTAACTCCGAATTGAGTTCCGCTTGCGTCCACACTTTCGTATCGACGAGTACATTAAGAATATGTAAAGAAATAAATTTTCACAAGTCGTCCCGAAAAGTCAACAAAAGTCAACATTGACACTAGAGGTATTTTGGTAATTTCACATAAATTTTGGGACGGGTTGTAACAGGTTCTCTCAATTTCATCGTTGGGTGGTAACCTACTCATGTTAACCATGTCATGCTGGAGTCTTCATCTGTAGTCTTGATGCGCTGGAAACCGTACAATTGCTTGTTGATGAGCATTTTCACCTCCTATTGGATTTGCCTTTGTTGGGGTGGTTGTGCCCCCTGCAGCGGCATGCACACTCGTTCTACTCCCTACGGTGACCTGCCCGTTCGTGCTACTGTTGTGGAGCACGTTGTTTTCCTTTAGCAAGTGAGTGAGCTTCTTCCTCATCCTTGCGCTATATGCTCTGGTGTGAGATTAAAGGATTTCCCAACGAGCCAAGCCGTGAATGAACAATGCGCGTAGGCTCAGGTCTTGAATGTCCTTCAGAGCATGGACCCAACCTCGAGTGCGCACTCACCGAAGGGCCAAGGCAAGAATGAACGTTACCCCAAGTGCCAAGGCGGGAGTGTACGTTTTGTCGCGGGGCGAGGCGAGAATGCACGCTGTTAGAACGCCCGTTTCTAGGCTTGTTGAGTCGCTGCCTTCGAGGATGTCTCTGAAAAGTGGGCTCTTCTTCAACTCATATCCTGCTTCGGGACTCCTTTTAAGAAGCACGCTGCGTCTTAATTCACTTGAGAAGTTGGCTCACCAAAGTGGTTTGTTACGCGACAGTACTAATCAGGTATGTGATTTGCCAGGATAGGTTTGTCTCACCATTCAGAGTATAGGGGCTATGTTGGTAGGCATCTCTACTAGTAGTGGATATGTAGTGGATGACGTGAATTTCCCTAACCTAATAGTAATACTAATACTAATGATAAAAGGAATAGTTATTGGCGATATAAAATTCTCATTTTTCACTCCAAAATTTTTTATATTTAAAAAAAATATATACGTGAAGTATGCAAAATGAAATTTTTCTCATAATAAATTGTAGACAAATTAAATATAAATTCATAACTGCGCAGCGCAGGTATGCAAAGATTCTAGTACATTTCAAACGTTGATGTCACAGTCTTTCTCCACCGAACTCAAACGAAAAAGTACGATGGCAACAAATTCAAATGACCCACACACAAAATTATTGGAGAAAACAAACAAAACATCCATGATATTAATACGTATTCTCAGGAGAAAAAATAAAATAAAATAGCCCAATAAACCAAAGCTGCCTGAACAATAAAATTTAGGGAGTGGTAGATTGATCAGGTAGTGAGGATCTTCTTCTACGTTTGAGTTCTAACTTTTTTCCCATTTCCTCGAGTATAAATATCTTGGTAAATCAAACGAATAATTTGAAAATGAGTAGTTATTTCTGTACAAACTTTTTCTTCCCTGCACGCGTTATTTTTATGAAATAATTTAAAGGGCTTAAGCCACAAAAACAACGAGGAAAAAAAGAATTTGCAGAACTCATTGCTCTTAGATTTAATTAAAATTTACAAATCAGTACAGCATCTGCATGGGAGACACACACAATGGAGGCCAATGGAGCACATCGGGCTCTGCCACGTGTGCGCCACGTAAGCTAACCCCAGCCACCCACGCACTCTCAACGGTTTACAAATCACACTTCTATTGATGACCTACACAACGACGTCGTATGCGCCGTCCGTATTTGCCCTTGTTTTGTGCTGGACAACTTGTTATTTTGCCTATCGTTTTTAGCAACTTTTTCACCGATGTAACAGATCAATAGCTAGCATTTAAAGCCAAAAAAGCCATCTCCTATCGATCGTTTTCTGCATAAAAAATCAAAGGGACTACTACTAGTCATCAGATTCATCGCCGTCGTCATCGGTGGTGGTGGAACTGTCTCCTCTTTGAGAAAGATCAAAAAGCGTCTTCTGGATTCTTTGCTTTGTGACCATCTCAGAGAATCTTGCTTCCCTGCTCTTTGTGTAGGCCTCAAAGAACTCCTTGTTCTCCTTCTCCAACTCCTTCCACACTGCAGTTAATCAGTTAATCCATTAATTAGCTAACCATCCAATTCCATGCAAAGACAATTGTAACATATAATATACATACATATATATAAATATATATATATATATATATAGAGAGAGAGAGAGAGAGAGAGAGACCTGTGGAGGTAATGATGGGTTTGATATTTGCATGCTTAGAGAGGGCTTCCATGCACTCCTCCTTGCTCATGTTGAATATGATGCACTCCTCGATTAAGTGGTGCACCTAATTATAATCATAATCGTGCATGTCAGCACCATTAATTTTCATCACCACAAACTCTCAAATAATAAAACTACCACACTTCAAAAAAAATTATAAAGCGCCGTACATTCATAAAAACATGAGAAAAACTAAATTTTTTAGAATTGACTAATATTTTTTGGAATGCTAATAACAACTCCTAAATAATATATATAAATTATAACTAGGCTTACCAAGTGGATGTATGAAGCAGAAGAGTCGCCCATCTTCTTGTAGTAATTTTTGTAATGGTTATATTTACTCCAATATATAAGATCTAATTTCCCCTAAACCCTTTTAACTGATGTATATAAATAGCTAAAGTTCTTGCTACCCAGCTGCAGAAAATTTGGAGGACAACGAAGAATTTGAAAGGAGAATTCAAAAGAAGAAGGGGAAGAGAGAGAGATTTCGAGAGGCAAGAGGCAGCTGCTGGATCGATGATCATATGAAGTGAACACTGATAGGTTAAAGTTAAAGAAAAATCATGAGGGTGGATCATATAAATAAACAAATAAAAAGTGCAGGGTGAGTTCTTTGCTGATGTCATTGGGGTTGGGTGTGGGGCTCCAATGCCCACGTGGGGGGACGACGATGATTGGTGGAGAGGGGATTAGAGGAGATTCTACAAGCAGCCCTTTGCTTGTCTCTTCTACGTGGCCACTGAGCCATTGTCCACGGGACACGTGGGGTCCTTCTGCCTACTACACATGCTAGTATGTTACCTGCCTAAACCCTAAACCATGCACCTTGCGCCCCCCCACACTCATTCAGCAGGTCTATACCTCCTCTCCTAATTACGTCATAGCCTTTCAAGATTCTAACACATAACCATTTGGTCTAGAGGGATTTCTAGTTTCAAATTATTGGAGAAGAATCGGAGTTAAGCTTCATAGACGAAATTGTTGGTTCCGAAAATTGTTAGTAAAGTTTCATGACATATATGTTTCCTTCGAATGACTAATGTTCTTTTGTCAAATTTATGCGTTTCGTAGATTTTTATCGTGTAAACTATAGCTGGACTCATTGATCATGTAGATTTGTGCATATAATTGTGTGTTAAGTACTTAATTAGGCTCCAAGTCTAGGTAACTGGCAACTTAGTTATGATATCACAGTCAGGGAAATAATATAAATATCTAAAGACTTATCTTGCTATAGCAGAAAAGTATGGCAAGATGAATATATAGAATATCACAATGGCGCTTGAATATATTATAATTACTGAAAAATTTATGGGCACACATAGCAGAAGAAGAGCTTTCTGATCGATAATTTTACTACTGAGCTCGCTCTTGATGTTTTGTTGGGCATTTCGATCGGTGCATTTTGTATTCTTTTGCATTTTTATTTGTTGTTTTGCATTCAGTCAGTTTTGTTTGCATGTTTGCATGGTTATGGAATAATGGATAACGTATATAATCCATAAAAATGTATATCGTTTCATTATATAGCAATCGAATATGTTAATGCTCCTTAAAAGATAATTAAACTAGAAAAAGATCAACAAATTAGGGAAGTTAAATGAGAAAATTAATGCTAATTGGGCGGCGGAAGGTGCTCCATTTTTGTCTATATACACAACGTGATTGTAATCAGGCAACATATCTATACTAGCTAAGAATGCGTTTTTGCATCTTGATGACTTTCATGGTTGGTGCATTTTTAACTGTTGTTTTATTATCTAGTGTACTCTGATCTTTAATTTCGAGGAAAAAAAAAGAGAAAATACCAATTAATTTCATGTGAAAATAAAAACCCATCAAAATATAACGTAAATTCATATTAGATACCAAGTTGGGTATAGGTTTTAAGGGAAAATACCATATTTAAGGAAAAATACCAAGTCTAATTAAATATTTTATGATAAGCCACAAACTTTATTGCAAGTGATCGTATGACTAAATAAAAGATATGAGATATTACTATATTGTTCTCAAGTTTATTTCTTTTAGAATTTTTTAAGGTCTTTAGAGCTCGGGGTTAACTTTGAGGGTTTAGGGTTTTAAAAGGTCGGTCAAGGTTTGGGGTTGATCATTTTGGGTTTAGGGTTTTAGAATGTCCTTGGGAGGAGCTTAGGGATTAGGGTGTAGGTCTCGGGTTTTGGGCAAAACCCAAAATCCGAGAACTAGACCCTACGCCCTAAGCGATTAACGTAATAAAAACAAATTCTTCTAAAAAAATTCATACTCATGCTTGTTAGTTACAATTCATTGAGAAGGTTAATGGCTATGACTTTGTGATGGTAGGGTTGGACATTATTGTCATTTTAACTAGCAAATTAGTTTGACTTTTCAACTAGTACCTAAACTGAAAATATAATATTTTAACTTAAAGTTATTTTGAATTTGGTATTTAAACTAAAAAGTCCAAAGTGAATATGATTGTGCAAATCACATGCCTCCCATGCATCAGAAATCTCTTCTGCAATGAATCTCTCAATCCATTGCCTGTCTTTAGCACAGTACTGCTTTGAATTGAAGCTGTGGACTTGACAAAATAAAAAATAAAAAATTGAAGCTGTGGACCTAACTGCATGTGATTTCATTTTCACTTTCGAGTACCTATTTTTTGAATTAAGACAAAGTTTTCCCAACCGGACACAGCACACAGGACACTGTTTGTCCCTCCAACACCAAAGTATAATGGAAGAAAATTTTTTGGTCAAATTTTAATGGTATGTACTGTTAAATAGTTTAAGATTTATTTGAGGTCCACTGCAAATTAATCTGGGATCATTTAATGGGAGGACCATTGAATGGTACGTACCACCCAAAATTTTTTCCAAATTTCTCCCTTTCAATCCTCTTATTTTCGGTATGATTGAATAAGTTTTCTTCTATAGTTATCTATCTCCTACCTTCTATTTGATCACAATTTTTTTTAATTTTTTTTAATATACCTTGAAAATAGTAATTTATCCATTACATTCAATTATCTATACCAAACCAGGCTATAGATTACAGATCGACGGGTAATAAATATGATTTTATATAATAATTATCCTTATCCCAAAAGCATTGACAGAACTTGGGCAAGAAATCCTCTTTGTCCACCAGTGTAAATAATCGTCCTTGGCTGCATAGCGCGTCAAATTGTATTGTTGTTACCAAATCTCTTCCAATTTGTGTCTTAGAATATCATCCAATGGCATTGTCACATGATTGCTTCGTCGACTTTAATCTTCTATGCGAGGATTAATATTATATCATTAATGCTACACCGATATTTATTAGTATAGTATGATATTTGTTAGTGCAATTACAGCTACAAATGATAATGACATGGTCACGGTTTGTCACTGCCTACTCCTTTTGTGTTATTTAATTTTTTTTTATTACAAGCTATATTACTTTTCTAGAGTCCGGTTCTTCTAGACTCTAGTGATCAAGAAAATAGTGATCACTTACCATTATATTTAATCCAATAGTATACAAAAAAGTATAATAAAAAAGTTAAATAAGCACTAACAATTAGATTAAAATTTAACGGTTAGTTACTACCATTTTCTTGGTCAATGGAATCTAAGAGAACCGCACTCTACTCCTCTAAGCTATATTAAGATGAGAGAAAATAATTTGAACGCGCAACACTATAAGTCAAGAAATATCCTATCCACTAGTACAATCTACCACTTGTCACTGCCAACTCAGATGATTCTTCAACATAATTATTAAAAAAAACATTTACTCGGAAAAATCTTGCAAACAAGATTTTGTATTCAATTCTGCCCTCTTCCACCATCGCTTCTGTGAAAAAAAATAGTATACCAAAAGCAGACATTATTACAAGTCACGTTACCACAATGCAACAAGAGACACAGATCAAATCATCAAACAATAATTCAACGGGAATGTTTTAATATTCTTTATAATACTGCTACGAATCTAGCTATATAGTAGAGGTTTGAAAGAGAATAAGCCCTTCCAGTCTATAGGAGCTGGTCAGCAACTTGAAAGTGTACATTAGTAAATTCGAATACCCAACCCTCCAACGCGATAGACAATTATTTGTCAGTGCCACTAAGACCATATCTGAAGTCTATAACGCATAACAAGTAACGGACTTAATATACTGTCACAGTAACATTACAAATGTACGTTTATCTCCTAATTGAGAATCCCACTTTTAGAACGAAACTTTTGGATTTTAATTTGGAAAAATTCTTCCACACTATCCAAACCATTGGATGGCATGAATTGGTTTGAATATAGTCTCGTGAATCCAAACCATCCTCGTGAATCCAAACCATCCAACGCTGAACCCTTGAATTTGGGTAAGAATGGCACATCGAACAAAACACAAAAACAACATGCAAGTTATATTTATGTTTTCTGGTCAAGCTGAAAATCATGAAAAAGCAATACCAGAAGCTATCGCTATTGAGCAAGACAACCAGTATAAGAAATTGTAGGGAGACTGGGAGAGAGGTATGGGGTGCTTTACTATACATTAACAATCGTACAATCGAAAAACCCACAACTGGGTTTTCAACTCATTTGACTCGTTTATATCTTTCAAGCTTTTCTGGTAAGCTCATGCTCATGATCGATATAGATGAGAGCCGTTGATTACAAGGGGTAGCCACCCCTTCTCATATCTCTAGTGAAGAAGGGATGTCTTAGTGCTTCCCTAGCCTTGAGGCGCTCTGCCGGGTCGTATCTTAGGAGCCCTTGCAAGAGTTCAATCAAATCACCGGCAGAGTGGTCCACATGCTGCATTATTAGGTTCTACAAAGGATGGTTCAAAATAATGGCAAAGTCAGATGATGCCTACCGGTGTACTGGCTAAAAATAAGACAGATCTCAACTTCTGAATCCTTACCGGAAGCCGGGGCAATTTACAAACTGCTCTCATGCTTTCTCTAGAAGTTGCACCGTCAGGCCAATCCAGTCGTGCTCCCCTTCTAAAATATTTGTCAGCACGACGGCTGCAAAAATCAAGCACAGTATGAGCTCCACACATCATACAAAAGAATGGGGGACTATGTGCAGTATGACTCTTACTCGGCTCTGACCACCATATGTTGTGGTAGTGGCCCCAAAACCCTCTCCATCATGGCAAGATGCTCCAAGTTTTCATGTGTTTGAAAAAGGGCCTCACCCTGTTAAAAGACAATATAGGAGGCAAAACTAGTGTGAACAAAAAAACTCTGGCACTCCCTAGAAAATAAAAAATTTACTTTGAACTTTAAATAAAAACGACTCAACTACAGATGATGGGCCCATATGAACTCAATGGTACTTACCGAGCAAAGTTCAACAAGTATGCAGCCCACACTCCATATATCACAAGGATAATTCCATCCAAGACCTGCAGGTAACACCAGATGACTGTCATCTAAATAAGTAAAAGTGTGAAATCAAGATATCGCTGGAGTAGCCTAGAACTGTATTTACCCAAAATGACCTCCGGTGCACGATAATGGCGTGTTGACACCACATAGCTGTGATCCTGATGTTCAAATGTTGTACTCCCAAAATCAATGAGCTTAATGGCACTTGACTTGGGCAGATTCTTGAAATAGGAACCCTCTTTAGTCGAACGTGATAGAAACTTGATTGAAATTAAGAAGAAAAAACACAAGAAATAAAAGTGTCAGGACTTTTGAGCTTTACTAATTACCAGGCTAAGAGGGACAAGACCTCTAGATGGCTTGGGATAAAAAAATATGACATAAAATGATGCTGCGCCAACTTACCAGGACATACGGGACTAACAATTAAGAGTTACTGATAAAACATAAAATGCCTTTTGCATATCCATGAGGGGCATATTAATGTAATGAGAAACAAAAGTAAAATATAGAAAAATGCTATGAGACCAAAAGCATGATTTAGAAATAATACCTTATAGTCTGGCACTTTGATGTAGTCAGAGGACACAAGCAGAATATTTTCTGGCTTCAAATCAGTATGAATAAGGCGTAAATCATGCATAACTGCAAAAACAAACCAGCAAACCATTATTGTCATCAAATGCATGCTATAGATGCATGTCATGCAATAATCATACGAAGTTTACAAAATTGTACAGATCGATTGGAAACAATTATGCATCATGCCCAGAATTCAGCTTTATACTTAAAAGTTTGAGCATCATGTTGCAAGAATTTAGATAAAATGGCAAGAATTGTCCACACACATGCTACAGACTCCAAAAGTTGTCTGCCAAGCTCCCGAACAAGATCAATGGGAAATGAACGATAGCTGTTTTTGCGAAGAAAATCGTATAAGCTAGGTCCAAGCCTCTCAAACACCTGTTGAAACCATTTCAACCCATCCGCAAGTTTTTTTTAACTCACAGAAAATTCAGGCACAAAGGGACATATATTGCCCCTCCAAACTAATTAAATAAAAAGTACCAATAAATACTTACAATACAAATATGATTACGATAGTCAAACCAATTCCGTATTTGCACACAACTGCAAAGAATAAAACCACTTATACCACCATCACTTTAAACTTCTACAAACCAATAAGGGGGTCAACAATAAAAATATCCTTACCGAGTGCCACCAATATCATGCCTTCCAAGCCTTTGTAGGACATCAATTTCAATCATCGCAGCTTCACGATACTTATGTATGGAACGGACAATTTTGATTGCCACAAGTTCTTTCTTTTCGTTGTCAATACACTCTAACACTTGCCCAAAAGTCCCTGGAAAGTCATAGCCAAGATATCAAAATTATTCTGAGGAATTGAAAAGAGATATGTATCCCTTCTAGCTGAAGGTGAATTTTGCACCCAAGAAAGCAAGAAATACCAACCCTCTCCCATTTTGCTGAGAATTCTGTCTGCAAGTATGATGAGGAAAAGGTATGAATAAGTGAACAAATAATAAGTATAATTGATAACCAACGAATAAAATTAGTCAATTCATGAATAATTAACAAATAATTAGCAACTTGAATGCAGAAACCTAATGTGTGATTCTATATATGGAAGGGCAAATGCACTGTATCATTAACATACATGTTGGATTCCCGTCGTCTATTCACTCAAATTCAAAATTTCAAATTGAGACTCCGAACATTTACATAGGCTACAAAAGCACCTACACTCTTTATTTCGTAAATGATTACCTAATCATGACATTAGAATCACGAACTTGTATCATGAACATACATGTTGATGAGATACCTTTTCAAAAGTCACAAACCTCCTCAGTTATCCCAATCGTGGAACATCTTACGAATGCAAACCAACATTACCAAATAAGCCCACATAGTTGCAAACATGAATGAATTACCAACCAAGCAAAAGAGGTCAAACAAAATTTCAACTTGATGTAATGCAATCTCACCTACTTACATAGAACAAGAACTACACTATGCAATGGTTAAAGGGACTTACATCGAGGGGTTAGATTTTCTCCGATGCCAAACACGTAATGACCATCTTTATCATCAGGTCTCCACGGAGGGGAAGCATTTCGAGGCACTCCCCCATAAAACATAGACGTATATGTGTAATTCGGGATCGGCCCATTCCCGAACTCCTGCCCGCAGTAAAACGCCGGGAGCATCTGCAAAACATATTAAGCGTAATCAAATAATTGCATCACAGATACATTCACATTCACATAATTTAAGAAAATTAATTCCTAAAATTCAAATTAATTCCGTCCCTAAAACGCAAAAACTTCAAACAATCACCAAGATTGAGACTTTTTACATAAAAATTAAAATAAAATTGCGATTAAATAACAAATTTTAATAAAATTGAAAATTGCGATTTTGAAAAATAATGAGAGATAAACCTCGGGAGGAGGAAGAGGAGGGGGCATATCCCATGCTAATCGAGGTCTCTTCCTCGGCCGCTTATCCATATTCTTGTGAGGAAATTCCATTATCCTCTGCGTCTCCATTCTTCCCCTAATCTTTTCGCTTCCTCAGCCAAACACAAATTCTCTCTCTTGAGAGATCAAAAAATTTCAACGAATCAGAAATTCAGGACCTAATTAGGGTTCCGCGAATTCAAATTTGAAAATTTGAGATAGGATTTGAGGAAATTGATATAAGATTTGGGGGAAATTGAGAGGGGATTTTTTTTAGCTCTGAAAACCCTAATCTTGGATCTGAAGCTCTAAACCATGGGATGCGGACGGAAACTAACCCTGGTTAAGGGATTGGGTTAAAGGTTAACTGGGCAACGAAGACGATGAGTAGATCGCTCCGATTTTCCAACTGTGGTTATATAAATGGGCCCCGCAGATTTTGATTTGCTGAGGCGCGTGCGGTCCCCGCCCGACCGGTTTTTTGTGTCGTGCGCGCCTTTCTGTTGCGTTTAGCTGACACGTGTTGATAAGTGGACCCGTGAGAAGTCACGCGTATATTCGAATTTTATTGATTTGGGTTTTTATTTCTTGAAGGGACCGACCCACAAGTTGTACCGAGAAGCCCAAATGGGTTGTTGTTTTGATTAATTTTAATTTTTATTAGGAATGTTTTTTTTACTAATAATGTAGCAATGCATTCTTCCAATTTGACCTCTCGACTAAAACGTGGATGTTACATCTAGTTCCTATTGTATATTATTCCCCAAAGTTGTAATTTTACAAAAATGTTCTTGTTGGGCTAAGTAGAATCCTATATAAACATTTGAGCTCTTTTTATATTTTTGTCCTTTTCTTGTGTCATTTGACTAGTACTCTTCGTTACGAACGCATGAGCGCAAACGGGACGTCATTCGGACTTGTAACGAACAAGTTACGTACATATGTGGGTTGAGTTCTTTATGTGTGCTTGCATGGAAACCCGAGTGTGTTCTGCACACTCTGAAAATTTGATTCAAGTTGTACAGCTGGAAAAAAAAACCCCATGCAAATTATTTCAGTTATTTCTTACCATTAAAATGAGTGTTTCCCGTAGGGGATTCCACCCCAACTCAAATTCAGCCCTCTCTCTCTCCTCACTCAGTCACTTTTTTTTTCTCTCTGTCTCCCTGTGTTCTGCAACACACACACACACACACACATTTTCATACACAATCAAGGTTAGCCGCCACCACCACTTGTTTTCATGACGAACAACCACCATAGCCATCATTTTTTTCTCAACTCGCCACCACAAACTCAAAACCAAGCCCTGCATCTCGAAACTTCAAACCTTTGAGCTTGCATAGTAACTCCGCGCGAAGATTCGAAATTTTTTCAACGAGATGCTCGACGTTTCAGACTCCGATTGATCTTGTTTTCTTCACCAAACGACTCCGCTTGAGTCTTAGATTGAGATTTAGGCCATGCATGCAAGGATCCACCTCGGTTTCAACTAAAGTCAAAAACTTCATTTTAGCTGAGAACTTTTGAGGCAATTTCAGACCATCTTCGGCCGTCTTTCAAGCCTCTCTTAGGTAAAAATGGTTTCCTATTATCTCAAGCTTCATTTTGATAGCTTATACGTCGAAATTGGTTGAAAAATGGCCGAGTTGCAATGGTGGCGAACGGCAGCCGAGAACTACAAAACCCACCGGAGGCTAACGTCAGCAAACCCCGTTCTGATGTTAACAGATCTAGTCCTGACGTCATCAAACTCGGTCCAGCTTTAGTTGGACTAGGAATATTCTGAGGTATATTCCTTCCTTTGACTAACTGTGGCAACAAAATATTCTATAACGTCATTAGAATATTCTATTAAATTGTTAGAATATTCAAGCACACCGTTAACTTTAACTGTGCGTGTAACCAGCGCTTGGCCGACGCTTGAGGGCGTGTGACGGCGCGTGAGCCACTTTTTCAACACTTTAAACTCCTGAAACGAGCAAACAAAGGGTATTTCAAGTCTTTTCTTGAGTGAACTTAGAACTTGACTTGTATAATGAGTAGTTTAGTGGTTTCTTATATAGGTGAGGCCTATCCCGAGGAGTATCGAGACCAAGCTAGGCACGATGGCTACGACTCGGCGACTTATCAGTGAGTAGGCTTGTTGTTTTAAAATATATTATAGTATGTGTACCCTTAAATGTGTTTTATGAGATGTTCGCATGTCATGCCTTGTTTCTTAGAAATGATTTTATTAAACTCACTTACCTTGATTTATGAGTTTTGAAAAGTACTATTGGCATGATCATACATTTATTACTGTTGCTTATCATATATGCTCGCACGGGTGTTAGTATTGTCCGGGCCAGGACTAACTTCACGTGTATGTTCACATTGCAACAACATGCTCAAATTGGATCCATCGTAGGTGTCAACCTGTTCTAGTTGTTTTTACATCTAGGACTCGTTGTGATGCTCTTAGCGCTAGCTTCACATGCATATGGTACTAGAGCGTAATTATAACACCCAGCATGTTTATCTAGCTACTTTCTATGTCGACTCGTGTACTTGTAGTTTATTGATAAGCAAATTTATTTATTTCTGCTGAGTTATTATTTTGCTCGCCCTTATCCTTTACAGAGTTGTTTTTATGACACATCCCGATCCCGGACAAGTCAGGTGTCGAGAAGTGTTGGCCGACACGTGTAATGTGACGAAAGCCAATTATGCAAGAATTAAGTGAAAGGTAGAAATATTAAGAGTTGAGTGCGGAAGTAGAAGTGTGGTGAGGGTTAAAAACCCATAATACAGGATGCATAACAGTCAGAGCTAAGTAAATAGTACAGGAATATAAAAACATTCACATCCCCGTGAGGATGGATAATTAAAAGTTAACTACAAGTAGGAGTGAATCCTACATAGTTCGAAGATATGTCAGAACCGTCGACCACCGCCGAAGAGAGCCCTCGAATCACCCTGAACTGAACCGTCACTAGGTCCTGGAGGGGCGCAAAACATAAAACGGTGAGTGGGTCAAAAAGCAAAGTTTGATAAAACCGTTGTTTTCAAGAGTTTACTAACCCCTCACTGGAAAACAAGTATAATTGAGAAAAATACGTCATACCCGTAGGCATGAACCTCAAAATACTATCATGAAAACATTCGGGTACTCCCCGATAATAATGTACTGACATGCTCACCCATATGTAAACACACAAGTCCACGTGGCTAAACCACAATGAACAGGCTAGGTATATAAGTAATACGCTGAGTACTACAATGACGCGAGTCTAACGCTAAGCGCTGGTGCACAAAGTGCAGTCACACAAGTCCGAGTTGCCTAGTGCAACCTAAGACAGGCTAGTACCTACAATGGATCCAAAGCTGCGTAACGGTACAGATAATGACTACTCCAAACGTCAAGGCTAGTCCTGGCCACAAGACTGAGTACTAATACCTGGGGTGTATACATCTAATGATGAGCAACAGTATCACACATGTATGGCAATATAATACGAATGTTCTACCTCCAACAAACGTATATGATATGAATTATGCTAACAGTTTGAAGAAAGCATTGAAAACCATACGTATATACATTTATCAAAACAAAGACCCACTCACTCACCTGTAGGTAGCCGGGTCGTAGCCCCCCGGTCCTGGGTAGCCCCGGTAGTCCTCTGGATAGGTCTCACCTATATGAGATATCACTGTAATAATGATTAAACTCATAAAGGTTACCAAATAACTAATTAAATACACCTATCCCTTGTTTGCTCAACCAGGAGGTTCAAAACACCTCGAAAAATATCATACGTACTGCCCCTAGGTAGTACGCGTCGTCACGAGTCGCCTCGCGAAGACGAAATCGAAAAAGGACCTTCCACGCGCCCCCACGCACGGCTTGAAGATTGGAGCCTACACCTCCATGCGCAGCTCCACGCGCGGCTCACGCGCGAGCTGGTCAATTGAGCCGGTGAGCCGGTCAACTCGGCTCGGCTCAAGCCGGTCAACACGGCTCGGCTCAAGCCGTCAACACGGCTCGGCTCATGCCGGTTTAAGCCGCTGACGTCATCAAGTCCGGTCTGAACCGGTTTTCTGACGTCATCGCTGACGTCAGCGCCGGTCCTCTGGTCTTTTTTCGGTCGCCGGCGCCTCCGCCGGCCGCCGTCGCCGGAATTTTGGCCGGTTTCTGAGTAATTTTTAAAACTTCGTATCTTCTTCATTTCAAGTCCAAAAATTACGTGCCATATATCAAAATGAAGCTGGAGAAGAGTAGAATCACGGTGTACCTTTGGATTGGTCGTACAAGCTCGGGAAATGGCCTGAAATTGCCTCGAAGGTTGCGGTTCACTGTAGCAAATTCGATCTACAACAAAACTCAACCAAATCAGGCAAACGACCTATGAAAATTCATCTACTCACCGAGAGGAACACAATGGTGGTAGTTAGAAACCTCACCTCGGTCTAGATTGGCCGGAAAATGGCCGAGAAGGTCCGGTTCTTCCGGTTGCGTTTCCCGTCAAACGGGTGAGAGTTTGGACGAACGGTTTGCACCGTTGAGTCCACGGCGTCGAGACGAAGGAGGTGGTGATTTTCGTTCGCTTCGATTCGATTCGACGGGTTTCCGTCGGTGTGCACTGTGCACCCACGGAGAGAAAAGGGAGAAAAAGTCAAAAATTCTGGGGAAAAGAAAGTGACAGGGAAGAAGGAAGGGAAAGAAAGAATAAGGAAAAAAAAAAGGGTTTTGGGGGTATTGTGCACCCACCAAAACAGTAAACTTACACGCTCACGTGTACAAAATAAACACGCACGTGTAGAGAATATTCCACAGAAATTATTTTATAACAAACTTTTTACGGGATGTTACATTTTACAACGCCTTGTGATTATTTTATTAGTTTTATCACTAACTTGGTTTTGAAAAATATTACGGGTTTTACAGCGAGGGGTTAATACTTTTGAAAAGCAGAAAAAGATTTCAGAAAACTAATCCTTTATAGCGTTGTTTTTACAACGCCTTGTGATTATTTTATTAGTTTTATCACTAACTTGTTTTTGGAAAATATTACGGGTTTTACAGCGAGGGGTTAATACTTTTGAAAAGCAGAAAAAGATTTCAGAAAACTTGTACTTTTTTAGGCTCACTCACGTTTTCTGTTTTTCTCTTCTCGAGGACTTAGGGATTGAGCTTGGCAGACGAGGATTATTAGCACCAACTGACTTTTACTTCCGTTAAAGTAGGAAGTTATTTCTTTTATTTTGTACTAATATTCATCCTTCTGGATGAGAATATTACCTTCCTTTAATGCACTTTTTTTATGCTCTAACACTGCATGCTTGGTAATAAGGGTTCAACCCCACTCTGCACTCCTTTTGTAGTTTTTCAATTTCAAACTTTTGTTTTAACTTATTCATCCAACTTCTTACGTCATTTGCATGTCTTGACTTACGTCACCCTTTTGGAGTGTCAGTCAGCATGCCTCAATTTTTGGTATTCCCATAAATATTCAGGTCGGGGTGTGTCAATGAAAATATGCGTCCAACTGTTATAAAATAGAAGACAATGAGAGAACCTTTTATTGAGAATTTGCAGTGAGTGCAAGAGTATAGATTTTTTTGGTATAATTCTTTACTCAGATCGGTAGAAGTGGGGTAAATTCTACGTTTACAAGAGTCTCTTTATATATGAAAGTTTACACCCATAAAAGTAAATGATATAAAGTGAAAATCGTCACCCAAATTTATTATTTTATCTTCTTGTTACTATTCTACCTAAAACCTTTAATTGGTGTCATCAAAGTCTAAGGCGACTACTTGCTTCTTCATGTAATTACGTGAGCGTTCACATCAATTTGACAACACCAATGATTATATTTTTCACATTTTTTTTCAGTTTTTTATATGAACAAACATCGCACTCGAATTAATGAAGAAATTGAGATTTGAGAGTAAGTGAAAATTTAAAAACATTTAGGTTTTCGAGCATGTCGATTTTGGATGAGGACTTTGTTTTGGTCTCTAGACTTTGGAAGAGTTTTAGGGTATTTAATGGTTTATTATGATTATTAATATCTTTGAATAAGAGTTTGTGGGTTAATGTTTATGTTGGAAGATGAAGAAGGGGAGTCTGGAAGGAACGACAAAAGAGGAAGAGAAAGAGAAGGACTTTGACTTATTTTTTTATGCTTATTATCTATTTCGAACTTTTCTTCTCGGTGGTTTTCAATTTCAAATATTGCTAATATTCAATTTCTTTTTGTATGCGTATGTTATGATCTTTATAATAGGACATGAATGTTTTAATCTTTATAATTAATACTTTTTTTGTTCATAAATCACCTGAACCCGTACCTGAGAACTCAACAGACTATAGGAGGAAATGGTTTATGGTATGCATAATAATGTAAGGCAATTAATCATTGAAAAACTACTTTCTTATTGTCTAAGAACATTACTATTATTTTCTTCTTATTATAATGTAAAACTGCTTAAGAGCATGAGATGGAACCCCTATTAATGTGAATGTACTTGAAATAGAGAAACCGAAGTACATAACAAGAAAGGGTCAAATAGCAACAAACGTTTTGGGAGTTTGCACTCAAGACTTGCAATTTATATATGTTTTGGCTGGATGGGGAGGGTTCTGCACGTGATAGTCGAGTCCTATACAGATGCTCTTTCTAGGAGAAATAGATTAAAAGTCCCTAATGGTAAATACTCAAAAACCAATATTGTAGTTTGTCTTGTTGAATTACTATTAGAGAATGTTTTATGGATGTTTTTCTTAGTTAAATTTGGCATTGAACATATACTTGTTACGCTAATTAATTTTATACTTGTTTTATTGATGTGGTTGTTTATGAGCCAAGATGATGTAATTTTTTTTTTTGCTTTCACAGTGTCAATGACTGGCTTCATTAAGTATTGCAGACCTTCAATGCCCTGTACTAGATGTTTTGGCTCAAAAAGTGTAGTGGTTTCTAGTTGTAAATCCATGTAAGCATGACTAAGGTGTTATGAAGCATTCGTTTCACCAATGCTTTTGTGTTGCTTTGTTGCGTGCTTATAATTTTTTATTTTATGAAAACATGACTTTCATTAACATGACGAATCAACCAGTACATCGGACAATAAAAAAGGGGATAGTGGCTCCTCTTCAATCCAAGATTGAAAATCATCCGCACGAACATTCGAAACTTTTTCGCCAACATTAATTATTTTTTATTAATTTATTTATGCAAGGGTATACAGTAATCTAGTTGTTTTCTTTCTGACTTATTAGAATTAGTAAACAATAACAGTGAGAATTCATTTTATTTTTAATCTAATTTCATGTGGTTAGTAAACAGGTTAATTAGAATGAGTTTTTCCCATACCAATTCCTTACCTCTTCCCATTCTTAAGTTATCTACTTCTTTATTACGGATAAGTAAACAACGCCTTAAATAAATTTTTTTCTTATTTCTTCAAGGGATAGAAGAATTTTATTAAATGCCGATTGAAGCGTTGCAATCTTCAGCTAAGAAATTGCAAAGCCAATCCGGCACATGAAAAACACCCGAGCTATAGGAAGAACCACCAAAACGGTTAACAAAAGGATGTTACAAGGTGAGCAACAAGAGAAATTTTTCAAAATTTTCAAAGTGTCCGTGTTCGGTTTTCAACCAAGTACTCCACATGTCATAATATAGGTAGAAGGACACCGAAAAATATATTATTTCCCCCACTTATATTATGACATTAGAAAAATCTCTCGAGCAACACGGTTACCCGCTCTCAGGACACGTAGAAATTGCATTGTCATGCACAATACATCCGACAGCCCCATCTGGAATCCGTGCTTGCTTTAAAATTTCGACAACACCTTCGAGTCACCCTCAACCTCAAGTTGTTGGTATCCGGCGACACACATGCTTGGATTCAAAAATCAAACTTGAAAGCAGGTGTTTAACATCTTCTATGATAAATTCGATATACCAATCTGCTGTTACGTTGCAATAGCTTAGAGGTCTTGTAATTGATTGGGAATCTTCTTCCCAAGTTCATGTTCATGCGACTGATATAACATATCAGTCAGAGATGCTCTAAATTTTGGTGATGTACCCTGTCTCCTTGTTTGGCTTTATTCTCCCTTAAATGCTCTATGCAGAATTTTTAACACAGTAAAAATTTCATTCACTTGGGGATGATTTTTATCCCCAGTAACAAATACATGAACTTTGTTCCTGATTTCTATCCAACTGCAGCCCGGAACCCTTTTCAACCCTTTTTCTTTCATTTCTCTCCGTATTGTAGACACACTCTGCCATCTCCCAGCTGCAGAATGTGCATTGGACATCATAACATACGATGACACATCTTCCGGATCCAAATCCAGGATTTTCCTAGCTGCGAACTCCCCCAATTTCGTATTTGAATGGATTTGGCAGCCACCAAGCAACGCCTTCCAAAACCCAATACCCGGTTCAAAAGGTAGATTGCGGATGAACTCCTCAGCTTGTGTGAAACACCCCGAGCGCGAGAGCAAATCAACCATACAAGCATAGTGCTCGGGCTTTAGAATGCTAGAGTCCTCAGTTCTTGCCTGATTGAAATATGAGTAACCTTCATCGACAAGACCAGCATGATTACAAGCCCACAATAAGCCAAGAAGTGTAACACTATTTGGTTTGCAACCAGAAACCCTCATCCTTTCGAAAAAGCTTATGGCTTCCTCTCCTTTACCATTTTGAGCATAGCCACATATCACAGCATTCCAAGAAACAATGTTTCTTCCCCTGAGTTTATCGAAAACCAAGTGACTATCTTCCATGCTCCCACATTTTGCATAAAAGCTTATTAGTGAATTGCCAATAAACACATCGAGCTTACCCAAGAATTTGATAGCACAGGCATGAAAGCTCCTGCCCATTCCCAGTGCTGCTATGTTGGCAGCTGCAATGATAGCACAAGGAAAAGTAGAATGGGTAGGCACCAATCCATCTCTAATCATCTCAACAAAAAGATTCACAGCCTCCTCATTGTGGCCAGTTTGGCTGTACCCTCCAATCATTGCATTCCACGAAACAACATTCGTCTCCGGCATCTCTCGAAAAAGCAACAGAGCATCTTCAAGCTTCCCCTTTTTCAGGTATGCACATATCAACGTCGTATAAGAAACCACATTCGGCTTCTGGGTATCTTCGAAAGTTCTTTGAGCATCTTGGGTAACGCTCAACTTGGCATAAAGATCCAAAATTGCACTTCCCACAAAGACGTTCGAATGCAAACCTGTCTTTGTTGCACAGGCATGAAGCTGCTTGCCTATGTATAGGTCTCCGAGTGCGGTCGACGAATGAATGACAGTGCCGAATGTGAATTCGTTGGGTGTAATACTTAAAACAAGCATTCTAGAAAAGAGATAAATAGCTTCTTCATGACGGTGCTGCCGAGCAAATTGGCCTATTATAGTTGTGGCCGATACCACACTCAAGTCAGGCGTTTCGTCAAACAGTTGGCGTGCATGCCAGAATGCATCCGAGATTCTTGGTTGCAGCGAATGGGTATGAGCTTTCTGGGTTTCAGTAAGAAGGGAGCAAGCTGAAGTGTGAGATTTCCTTGGTATGAAGTGAGAGAAAGGGGACCTGTAAATTAGGGTTTTCATGTGTTTGTGTTTTGGCGGGTAATTTGGGGGATCAAATAGGCATGCTCGAAGGACATATTGGGGTAGCCCAAGAAATGTAACTTCATGTGTCTGAACGCGTTAAAAATTTGGCGGGTTCAGTGCAATTTTTGGCCCAATTGTAATTTTGGGGATCAAATAGTAAGTGTACCATTTTCACCGGAGAGATTCTCTTGTGTGCGGACGCTCTTAAAAATTTCTTTTACATGGCCGTTTGTACGTGCTATCTATCATATCGGGGGATCACGGATGGGCCTAGGTGTTTAAAAATACAGCGGGGATCACATATATGTCTATCCTATTTTGTGCATGTGGCCGCACATACACGTGGTTCGTCGGTCGTACGTTAAAATTTCTCCAGTGAAGAGCAGCAAACTCAAACAAATGGGAGAAATGTGAGGTTAGGTGGGGCCAAATACAGTCGGATCCCCTATTTTTTTTATGAGTATTGGACGACTGATGTGATCAGTGAGATAGATCTCCCCGCAAATATAACTCCCCATGTGATGCGTCAAATAGAAATTATTATGAGACACGAAAGTTTTCCTACCCAAAATGTAACATAGAAGAAATAAAATGCTTTTCCTTCAAGAGATTATAAGTGAATCAAAAGATATCAAATGTTTTAAGCCTAATGAGTTCCCAATTGGATAGAAATTGATTACCACTTGAAGAAAAATTACTTTTTTTTAATACATATGATATTATCTACACAGTCTACTCTAAAGAATATGGGAGTGGGCTAAACCTTACAATGGGCTTGCAATAATAATTTGGTTCGAATTAGTCTTTGGAAAGAATCGAACATAAAACCTCTCACTTATAAGTGAATACAAGTGAAGAGGAATACCAATAAACCGTAGTACTAAGTGGTGAATAAAAATTAATTTTCATAATGAGGTCTCACTATATAGAAATTGTACCGGCCTTATGACATAATTTATTGAAAAATTTAAACTACATCAATGTATGACATACATTGCTGAATGTAACAGTTAAATACAAACATTTCAGAAGTCATAACCGATAGTAATGGAATCCAAACCAAATCCAAAAAACTACGCAGTAATTTATTTTATTCAGAAACCAAGATTTGATTTACACCAGTCTCCAAACCCATTACTTTATTCAGAAACCAACATTTCATTTACAGTCACAAAAGTCCATCTACAAAAAAGAATATATTCTCCTACCACTTCATGATCAAAACCTTCTTCTTTTACCAGTTGCAACCTGAAACTGCACGGCATCTGCATTGTTGTTCCCGAATTGCAATTCCATCCCATTGTTCAAACATGCCGAACCACGAGCGAAATTTAACACAGATGAAGATGGCATCTGAGAAAATCCAGGTGAACTCTCAAGGAATGAAGCAGAACCACTTGACAAACTCTGCGCCGCACGAAACGAATCAAACTCCTCTTTCTGATCCACCAATGAGGCACAATGATCACTTCCATAAACGAGAGCGGGCGGATTCTTGAACGAGGGGAGAGGAGGGGGGTTTCTCCACTTCGGAAGAGGTGCAACAAGAAGAGTTTGAAGCAAAGGGCCAGTTTCCATTATAGCCTGCATCAGTCTTCCTTTTTTGGGTAGTGGCCTCACTCTAGCAATGTTGTCAATAAGAACAGAACCAAAATCGATCTTCGAACCCACGCCACATTCTTGAACAACAGAATTTTTCGTAAACCCCAAGTTGTTCGAATCGGGAAAGTTTGGATTAGGCTGCAGGCCTTGGAAGGAAATAGGAGAACCCAAGTTGCTGTTTGTGGGATATGAACCAAAGGCATGAAAGTTGTAAGCTTGGGAGGGTACTAAAGTACTATCTAATTCCTTGAGCATAGGAGGGTTTAGGGTTTTTTGGGGAATCCGGTTTTCGGTATTGAGTTGTGGTGAGAGGATTGGAGTTTGATCATTTGGTATGGATGATGGCATTAACTCATTCACCAGTTTCTGCAACTGGGTTCTTGCTTCATCTCTTTCTTGGCAAGCAATCTGCAAGAGTTGAAATAACTGCTTCACGATTTCTTCGTTCTTGCTCACCTCCTCTTTCTCCATCATTTTCGCTGTATCTAGTTCGTAAGTTTTGCAGAGAAGCTTGTGTTTCAGTTCATCAACGCTCTGTCAGAGAACAAAGGGACTCAATTTCAGAAATATAAGTAAAAAGAAAAAACCCTAATAATAAACACGCAACTGAAGTTTTCGTTGTTTAGATTAATTTAGTGCAGATTATTACTCGAATCAAATGGTTCCTTCTTCTATAAGTAAGATCTTAATTAAAATGGTTCAAATCCATTCACAACAAATGCTAATCATAAAAACTATTAAAGATTGAAAGGAAAACCCTTCTTTTTTTTATTGGAACATAATCTTCAACACTACTAATTTACTAAATATTAATGTATATATCAAATTGTATAAATTTTCTTCCAAAGCACCAACAAATGAATACCAATCTAGTGGGAAACCGAGCCCCCAAATTCTGCATAAAATTTCATGGGGGCTGCAGTTAAATTTGTTCCACGAAACAAGAAAGCAGTAAAAAAATTCAACTGTGCCTGACATTTTAGACCATCACACATTATTCTAAAACAATGATGAAAAAACAAGACATGAAATTATTATAAATTATGAGTAAAATCACTCACCTCTTTATCACTCCAAATGTAAACCATGCTCTCTCTCTCTCTCTCTCTACACACACAAAAAAAAAAACAAAAGAGAAGCAGACTTGCAGAACAATTAAATGGAAGAGGGAAATGCAGAGACATAAAAAGGGTAAAAAAATGAAGAGGCAGCAAATGGTAGGAAGAGTATAAGGTATGTTTAAAACCTTCTTAAAATTAACCACATTTGGATTTGATCAAAGAATTACAAAAAAGAATTACCAACTGGCAACTGCATTATAATAACTTGTTGTCTCACTTAAAAAACTCACCAAAAATAGCCTCCGTGGTTAAAGGGATTCTGTCTGATCCCAAAACATAAATCTCTCAATCTTTCACTGTCAATCATATATATGGTTTGCTATTCTAGTTAGTGATTAGGATCAAGTCATAGACCCAGTTCTGCTAATGAACCTTGATTAGTGGCAACCATACATCAATTGCTTAGCTAGCATTTCTTTAATTTTGGTATGTGATTTCTCTTTATAATTAATAGCAAATTAAAAAAATATTGAAAACATTACTTTTACAAACTAACCATAAAATTTCTTACTCAATATTTTTTTTTATTCAAGTGATATTGTCGAATCTAAATTACGAGGAGGACAATTCAAACTTAGGTGTATAGATGGAGGACATTGCTCTGGCTAACATGACTATGTCTACCCATGCCATATATAGTCAATAAACTTGGACAAACTTTCCATCCAAAACAAACTAGCGGGGTGTATTGTATATGGAGTTTGATGAACTTTGCTTAACTCTCAAATCTAGATATATTCAATATAGACTTTTATAGAGTCAATAAAAGTCACCCTGTATTGAATAAATACTTTTTCTGAGTTCTAAAAAGTCTATAAAAAAACTTGTGATATTATATTATGACTTTTTGCGAGTTACAAAAGTCTAAGTGTATTCAAAAGTTCATTAATTTTAAATAATTTTAAAAAGTCATAGACTTTCATAGATTTTGAGGCTTTTTATAGTATGTTATTTGTCATAACAAATCCAACCTCTCCCCCTAAGATTTTGATAGACTTTTTTTTTCACTTCTCTAATGATATTCTCCACCGCCCACTATAATGCAATGAGAATCACTATTTTCACTTCCACCACACCATGTGGTCACCACCACTTTAACCATGACCATCCCTACTATCCTATTGTCGACATTGCCACTATCGTTGCCACCGTCATCACCACTGCTACCACAACCACCACCATTATATCACTTCTTCTACCACCACCTTGTCATACCTACCACCATTATATCACTTCTTACTAATTGGTTTCTCAAGTAAAAAAAAAAGTATTATTACGAAGTCTGGTAAATTCTTTTGAACTTTACAAAAGTCTAGCATTAAACTCTAAAAAATCTGTAAAAGTCCAGCATAAAAAATATATGTGGATTTCATGAAGTTTCTAATAGTCAGTAAAACTAAGTCTATAAAATCTACAAAAGTCTATCACATAAAAAATCTATGCAAAAGCCTATATAAATCTGAATACAATACACCACTATCCATGAAAACCCATTACACTGCTGCAGATTGGTTCATAATTTAGCCATTCCTTGAAGTTGATAGATTTTGATTGCATACAAAAATCTAAAAACACCAAAAACCATGAGACTAATCTAAGTTCATGTACTTAGTTAAGGAGTGATACATAAAAAAATTTGCAGACCAAAAGGCAGCCTTTCATCATCAGATAGGATATTGTCCCTTGACCACAATTCACAAAGCTAAGCTTAGATTTGAGAAGCAATTTATGTTCTTTTTTTCACAAGTAAATCAAAAAAGACTGAATTAACTAATCATATAGTTTAGATAAATAAAGTAAAGTTAATATGCAGACTAATACGTGAGTCTTTCTTGCATACCCCGGGGTACGGGGTACTTCGAATTTTTTAACCGTTAGATTTTTGTTTAAAAATATAAAAATTAAAATTCAACGGTTAAAAAATTCGGAATATCCCGTACTCCAGAGCACCCAAGAATTTTTGCTAATACGTTTTGCTTTCTGAGTCAAGAAATGGACGTTATTGTCATCTTGTTTCAACTGTCATGTGCCAGCTAGGCAACTAAGGCTGAAAAGCAAGTAGAAAGTCCTTTAGAAATCCATGCATAAAAGGACAAGTGCCAACTGAAATGGTTTAAAGATAAAATGCTTTGTCATGGCTAATCCATGCCTAAGGGAAAGTGCTATACTTATTTGGGACCTTAGGCCAAAAGATTCTAAGAGTCCGGCTAAATTCGCGTTGTGTTAATGAAAAAAATAGAGGTTCCACCTCAAAATTTATTAGGATTGGGACCTTAGGCCAAAAGATTTCAAGAGTCCGGCTAAATTCGCGTTGTGTTAATGAAAAAAATAGAGGTTCCACCTCAAAATTTATTACTAGTAGGAGGATTGAATCAATTGCTTATAAATTTTTACAAAGTTTCTTAATTTTTTGATGTAACACATGAACAATTCATGAAAAAAGTTGACATTTTACTTCAAAACCAATTGTCATTATGGAGAGTGCAACTCCTAATAAACCCTTACAAGATTTCTGAACTTACCAACTTGAGATTATTTTTCACATCCACACATTCACTTTTCAATTGGAGAGTTTTTCTCTAAAATAAGGAAAGAAAGTAGTGAGTAACAAGAATGCAGAGAGAACAATAACTTTTGTTCATAAGGTATTCAGTTTTTATTTTGTTGAAAGTATTAAGGGAAAAATCTTCAGTGGTACGTACCATTTAATAGTACGGCCATTGAATGACCCAGATTAATTTGCGGTGGGCCCCAAATGAATCTTAAATCATTCAACAGTACGTATCATTGAATGGTACGTGCCATTGAAGTTTGACCCGGTATTAAGTTCAAATTACATTTACAAGTTGTTGATTAAAAAAGATATTTCTTTTCAAATCTCACTTAAAGTATAAAGTCTAAAAAAAAGGTCTGCATTTATCTTCTCATACTTGTTTTTTGGTGACTATAATCGTTGGACTGAATCGATGAAATGTAATATATATCATGGGCTTAACTCATAGGAAGAACTTCCTCGCGATTCAATATACTTGTTTTTTGTGGTATTTCAAGTCAATCACGCAATAATGCATACCCATATAAGAATTTAAGAATACATGACAATGCTTAATTCGACTTGGGATACCATCACTATGACATCTGAAGTGACGGTATATCCCAACCCAATCACGCAATGCCATATTCATGTAAGAATGTTAGAACACATGACAATGGTTTAGTTCGTGATGCGGAATAGAAGTGATGGCTTTCCCAAATTAAAGGGTGTTTTAGTTTTTTAATCTCTAGGGTTTTAGCATTTTAATATCCAGAGTTTTAGTCTTTGGATTTCCTACTTATGAGGATTAAGTTTATTTCCAGTTTGATTAGGATTAGATTTATTTTCTATTCAATTTTGGATTATGATTTCTTTCCTAAAATAGGTTTACTTTCCTGAGTTCATTAGGTTTAAGGTTTTATAAATATCTCTTGTAATTCAGATTAAAAAAGGATGAATTGATGAATACAAAAGTTGTATTTTCTAGAGATTGGAATGCTTATCATGCGATGGGATTATTTTGGTGATGTTAGAATCAAAATTGCGCACCCCCACAGGTGAGGTTTGTATGCAAGTCTGGCCACCTACGAGAAAAGAGAACAACTGTGAATAGTCTAAAGTACCGGTGGTACCGACCAAAGGCTCTCCGACGGTCAAGTTAGTAAGCAATATTAAGACTCAAGCAGTGGGTGAGAGAATATGCAAAGAACTAAGCATGCGTTGATTGCGTTACCAGAGATGTGACAACTCGTTCCTAATTTATTGTATTTTTATTCCCCGAAAGTGTGAATTGACCAAAATGCCCCTGAAAGAGCTAAGTGAAAATCTTACGTGGACTTTTGAGCTCCTTTCATATTTTGTATTATTTCTTGCCATATTCTTGTAGTACTCATTACTACGAACGCATAAGTACAAACGGGACGTAAATCGGACGTGTAACGAATATGTTACATGAGTTCAAAATCTAGGGGCAAAATGGTATTTTGCACCACGGATATTTGTGAACATTCCCGAGTCTTCCTGATTACACCGGAAGATTTTTCTTTCCTGTTTAGGTGTTGGATTATTTATAGCAAGTTTCCCTTTGGGGAAACTCACTCCCACTTAGCTCACCTTTTCACAATGGTTTTGTGAAATTACATTATGCCATGCTTTTACTTACGTTTATAAGTATAAATTGTGTTATTGAGGTTTATTAAATTATGGTGGTATGAACATACGTATTTTATTTGCTCATCATACATGCATACATCCGGTGTCTATTGCTTGTCCAGGGCTAGGATCAGCTTCACGTGTATGTTCACATATGCATCGTTACGCTCACCTTGGATTCATTGTAGGTGCCAGCCTGTACTTGTTTGCATTAGGCAGTTAGGACTCATATGTGACGCACTTAGCGCCAGCTTCACGTGATTGTAATACTCGAGCGGAGATTTATTACACCCAACATGTTTCATGTAGCTACTTTTCGCATGGGCTTGTGTGTCTGCATATTTTGATGAGCATACTGTATTATATGTTGTGATACTTGTGATTTATTCGTATCCTAGGCATAACTACCTTTATATTGTCATAGTGATTTTCATACTATACGTAGTATGATTTTGGAAACTATAAGAGTTTTTACAGTGAAGATTATATTGTTATGAAAACCAAAGGTTTTAGAAATTCTTATTTTTGCCCACTTACACCTTTTGTTTTGCGCCCCTCCATGACTTAGTAGCTGACTTATTAGCAAGTAAACGATCACTGGTGGTTCTGACATCCACTCCAGCTAATGTAGGGAATTTTTTTTCCTATTAGTTGTATATTATCCATCCTACCCAGGATGACAATATTCTTACCTTTATTGTACTTTTAACTATGCTATGACATTAAGTCGGCGGACTTCGCCTACCTTTCTGGAGTACAACAAATGTGGTGGCATCACTGATTCGTTTGAGTAGCTTAATCCGATTGGCGGAGCTGTTTAGTCCATGACTAGACTTCAGAGGTATACGTAGTCCGATCCACCTTACTCCAACCCTAGAAAATTCACGGTCCCACAGTTGAGATGCCAAAATTCTTGATGTGAGGCAAAGAATGTGTGAGATGACCCTGAAGTGATTCCAATTATTCATTATTGTTGTTTTAATTTAAGTTTTATGTATTTTCGCTTCTGCTAAGTTATCTATATTTCACTGCCCTACTCTGTCCTCCATCAAATTGGCACCATAGCAAGGTTACGTTCTTCTTTTAGGGCTAGTAATCTTTGAATATTTTTCCTCTAATAGTATATTATGGATTATGCCTGTATTCTTCAATTGATGGAGGATTTGAAGAAACAAATGTATGATTTTCAAGCCGATCTGACAGAGCAATTGAGACAACAATCTGAGCAATTGGGACAACAATCTGCACAACTTAGATATCAAAATGCTACTACTGATCGTCCTCTTGCTTCGAAACATATATTCGTCAAAAAAAAGGAATTGTGGATAAGGTTGAAGAATCAGATATTGGTTTGATGAACTTCGAATCTAAAGAAAATCAATCAATTGATGAACCGCAAGGTGATGAACGAGGAAAAGATTTTCAAAAGGGTTTTAAGGAGAACCATGAAGAAAAACCAACACATTAAGAAGGTACCGATTCAACCAATAATATGGAAGTGCAACCTTTAATTCAGTTTGAAGAGTCTACAATGGAGAAAACATCTAGTCTTTTGGAAAAGCAAAATTCAAATTTTCCAGCGAGTGATGTTTATATTCAGGAATTTGAAATTATTCCCCATGCTCCTCTTGTCGTGCAACAAACTTTTGGGGATATTGAAGTTGCATATGGTTCACCACTTGTCTTTTACTTTCCTCCATTGAAAGAAAGTTATTTTGGCCAAGCTAAAACTCAATCTGCAGTTTGCAATCTTCCCTGGAAACAACCAATTTTTCCTGCAACTTTTTCACTACTATCACACATTGTTGGCAAGAAAAAAGAACCTGGAGTCCTTTACAATCTTCATCTCTTTGATGTCAAGAATTATCTGTTTAATAATGGCTAGTGTTCGAGTTCTTCACCCAACTCGCCGGAGTTGAGTTTTTTCCAATGGGGAGGGAATGATGTGGAACATAAGTGGTGGCTTTCCTGACACATCCCGATCCTGACACGCCAAGTGTCGGGAAGTGCTGGGCGACACGTGTTATGTGACGAAAGCCAATTATGCATGTGTATGAGAAAAAGTGAGTAGATTTAGAGTTGGAAGCGGAAGTAAGAGTGTGGTGATGGGTAAAACCCATTATTATAGGTGCATAACAGTCAAAACATAGTAAATAGTGCAAGGAATATAAACATTCACATCCTCGTGAGGATGGATAAGTAGAAGTTAACTAAAAGTAGGAGCAAATCCTACATAATCTGGAGAAATTGTCAGAACCACCAACCACAGCTGAAGCAAGCCCACGTCTCACTGGAAATCAAATCCGTTACTAAGTCCTGGAGGAGCGCAAAACATAAAAAGGTGAGTGGGTCAAAAAACAAAGTTTGATAAAACCTTTGTTTTCAAGAGCATATTATCCCCTTGCTGGAAAACATGTATAATTTTTGAAAATACGTCATACTCCCTAGTATGATCCTCAAAATACTATAATAGTAATACGGGTACTCCCCGATAATCAGACTGACTGCTCAAAACACAGGTACTCCCCGAAAATCTTGATTAACTGCTCATCCATATGTAAACACACAAGCCCAAGTAGATAAGCTACGAGGAACATGCTAGGTATATGAGTAATACACAGAGTACTACAATGACGCGAGTCTAACGCTAATCACTGTGCACAAAGTGCGTCACACAAGTTCGAGTTACTTAGTGCAACCTAGAACATGCTAGTACTTACAATGGATCCAAAGTTGCGTATCGATACTGGGAGTGACATCTCCAAACGTCAAGGCTAGTCTTGGACATAGGACTGAGTACTGATACCCGGGGTGTTCTACATCTACTGATGAGCAACAGTATAGAAACATGTATGGCAAATATAATACGAATGTTCTACCTCCAACAATCGCATATGATAAGAGTCATCCTAACAATTTAAAGAAAGCAGTGAAAACCATACATAATAATATATTTATCAAAACAAAGACCCACTCACTCCTGTAAGTAGCCGGGTCGTAGCCCCCTGTCCTGGGTAGCCCCGGTAGTTCTCTAGATAAGTTTCACCTATATGAGATATCACTATAATAATGATTAAACTCATAAAGGTTACTAATTAAACTAATTAACGACACTTATCCCTTGTTTGCTCAACATCGAGGTCTGAAACACTCCAAAAAATACCATACGTACTGCCCCTAGGTAATACATGTCGTCACGAGTGGCATCGCGTCGACGGAAGTCGAAAATAATGCTCCACGCATCCCCACGTGCGGCTCACTCGCGGCACCACGCGCGGCTCACACGTTGGGTCAACGCGCTAGTGTCAGTTGACGGCGTTAGATCTAACGAAATATTCCAGCATCTCCGTTAAACCTAACAGAATATTCCTAACGAATTTAAATGGAATATTCTAGGAATATTCTCGGTTTAGACCGGTTGCTGACATCATCGTTGACGTCACTGCTGACGTCACCGCCCCGTCTGGACCGGGTTCAAGCCAGTCGCCCTGTAACTAGCTCCGGTCGCTGGCGCTACTAATCGCCACTGTCGCCGTCGTCGAAATTTTGGCTGGTTTCTAGAGAATATTTCAAATCTTCATAACTTCTTAATTTCTTAGCCAAATTTCACGTTTTTTTTTATACCAAAATGAAGCTAGAGAGGAGTAGAATGATGGTGTACCTTTGGTTTGGCCGTACAAGCTCAGGAAATGACCTGTAACTGCTTCGAAAAACCGTGGGTACTGTAGCTTTGCCGATCTACGTCAAAACTCAACCAAAACAAGCAAACAATATATGAAAATTCATCTACTCAACGAGAGGAATCCAATTGTGGTAGTTAGAAACCTCACCTCGGTCTAGAATGGCGAGAAAATCACCGGGAAGGTCCAGTTATTTCGTGTGCTTTTCCCGTCAAACGGTTGGGAGTTTGGACGAACGGTTTGCACCGTTGAGTCCAGGGCGTCGAGACGAAGATGGTGGTGATTTTAGTTCGCCTCAGTTCGACTGGTTTTCATCGACGTGCAATATGCACAGACAGTGAGAGAGAGAGAGAGAAGAGAAAAAAGAAATGGGAAAAAAAAATAAGGAAGTGACGGGGAAGAAGAGAAGGAAAATGATATTTTGGATTTTGGGGGTATTGTGCACCCACCAAAATAGTAAAATTACACGATCTTGTGTACAAAATAATCACTCACATGTTCAAAATATCCCCCGAGAATTATTTTATAACAAACTTTTTACGAGATATTACATTTCCTAAATTAAAAAGTGTTTTAGTCTTTTAATCTCTAGAATTTTAGTATTTTAATATACAAGATTTTAGTCTTTGAATTTCCTACTTTTATGAGGATTAAGTTTATTTTCAATTTAATTAGGTTTACTTTCATGCGTTCATTAGGTTTAGTGCTTTATAAATATCTCTTGTAATTCATATTAAAAAAGGATGAATGAAGAGTTGATGAATAGAAAATTTTCAAAAATTAGAATTCTTATCCTGGGATTATTTTGGTGAGATGCCAAAATGGTTATTCTTGAAACATTATTTGCTTAATTATAATATTACGTATTCTAATGCCACGTATCATTCAATGACCTGGTTATTGAATTGTCTCAAACTAATTTGCAGTGGAGTTCAAATGAATCTTGAACGGTTCAATGATTAGACCATTAAATGATATGTACCATGCAAATTTGACCCTAATTTAACTAAAATAATGTGTCTTTGTGTTTTTTAGTTGTGCCCTTTGGGTATTAATTCTCATCTAATTTATTTCTCTAAGTTTAGTCCCGTTGTATTTAACATTTTTAAATTTTTTTTAGAAATAATAATATTTTAATTGGTGAATCCCTACTGCTCCCAAGTTAAGATTTTTTGAGTTTTCATCAGTCTCCGAACCCTCCGCTTCTGAATCCCTGCTCCTGCTTCCACTCTCGTACTCGTGCTTTATAACTTTTTATTAAGGGAAGGGGGGAGGAGAGGATTTCGAATCTAGAATGTATAGATAAAAATCTAACACTCTATTTACTAAAATATTGGAGCACATACGCGCTGCATATCTTAAAAGTGGTGGTACCATCCTTTCCCTCCCGTCAAAGTTGATATCTTTGCTTTGAATAATCAACATATATAATAAAATAATAACTCCACGTTTGTTTTGAAAAATCAAAATCAACATTGTGGGCTACTGTTGCCATCACATCCAAAACCAAAAACAAGAATTTTCCTCATCAATCAAATTGTCATTTGCACCCAAATCCATCTTCTTCTTCTTCCTTTATAATTCATTTATAATTCATTGCGTTCTAAATTTAAATTTTTAATTTTTTTTAAGATTAATTTATAATAATAATATCATATATAATAAAAAAAATCATATATTATTATTCCTGCATCATATATTTTAAGCTCGATTCTACTCTTTTCACAGTCACTTATATAAGAAAAAAAATATTTTGTACCCACTTAATAGTCTTTTGAACACAAATAAGGGTCAAGATATTCAAGCTATCTTGCAGGTCCATATCATGTCAACTTTAAGCCTTTTGGTCAAAGCACCGTCTATGTAAGTTCGGGGCATACCAACCCAGCTCTCTATATAAACATCGGTATAAAGTTATTGTTTTTGCATTCACAATTGAGGTATTAATTATACATTTTTTTATGATAGTTTTTTATATGCATTTCTTGTTTCTGATTTTACATTATTTTTGTAATTTTTGTTGATCTAAATGTTTCTAACAGTTAGGTTTTAGCAGGAAAAAAAGATCAGAAACCAGAAACTCATGGAGGAGGAAAATCTTGATTTGATCAGCAGCTTACCATTTGAAATCCAACAAAAAATTATTTCATTTCTCCCACTTAAAGAGGCAGTAAGAACAAGTGCTCTTTCAGCTCATTGGAATAGTCTTTGGTCTCCAATTGAAGCAAGTTTGAATTTTGATGCAAACCCAGCAAACCTTGAAGGAAACCCAGCAAAACATGAAGAGATCTACCAAGTTATGGGAACTTGCATGAAGTCTTTTGTTTTCCCTGAGCAATGGAAGCTTTCCCTCAATGTTGTTGCAAGCAGTGAAGAAGCACAGATAATTGTGGCCAAAGCCACCAAGGGGGTTGGCAGAGAGCTTCATCTCGAGTTCTTCGAATCAACGAAAATAAAAAAAGATTTGAAGGGTTTGTGCCTCCGCAAAAATCCTGCAAAAACAGATGGTTTTTGTGGTGTTAAGCATCTCCATCTCAGATCAGTTACCGGCCTCACCGGAACTTTGGTGTCGGATTTGTTCTCCAACTTCCATGTTCTTGAAAGCTTGAAGCTTGAGAAGTGCATGGGACTGCAGAGCCTTGATGTGGAAACAAATAGCCTCAGGAGCTTGGTGGTGGAAGATTGTTCAGACATGGTTGATATTACAATTTCTGCACAAAATCTCAAGTCCTTTTGGTACTATGGTGTTCTTCCTCGGATTGTCAGGTTAAAGAATGCAATGAGCTTGGTTGATGTGGTGCTTGATTTGAGAGGTGGACCAGGCAGCAATCAGTTTGAATGTGATGAATTTCTGTCCAATATATTAATTTCTTTCAAGGATGTTGAGGCTCTCACTATAAGTGGCTGGATTCTTGAGGTATGTTTATAATGTATTTCGAATTGAATACTGTTTGGCTTTTTACACGTAAAAAGTCATCATCCTTATATGTAAATCACATTTATGCAAAAATAACTCATTATTAAAATCTCAAAAAGAAAACTTTTGCACACATATCAAATTGTGACTTGTCTGTAAGAAACGAGTCAAAGATTATCCTGTCTGCTATTCTGACATTGTATATATGTGCTATATTGTGTTTAAGTGGTTGTGTTCAGGTGGAGTGATGTTTGGGTATCTTGAGTTCCAATTCAACAAGCTAAAGTCATTAACTTGGGTAGACTCTTTGATCAACAAGGACAAAAGAGACTCCCTTGCTTGCTTCCTAAACGCATGTCCTTCGTTAGAGAAGTTGTTGGTTGAGGTAAGTGTCCTAGCTAGTTTTCAACGGGCAATCAATTTTTGGACACCCGATACTTATGTTTATTCAATCTAATGCTTAGAAATAAATAGAGGTGTAGAGCGAGAGAAAAATGATATACTTATGTTTATTCAATCTAATGCTTAGAAATAAATAGAGGTGTGCAGCGAGAGAAAGATGATGTGCAGAAATCACTTTGTTTTTCAATATTGGTTTGTGAATATGTATGCTTTTACTGACTCTTGCTCTCATTGTGATGAATGAGCAGATTGACAGCAACCTCAGCAGCGTCCCCTGCCCATATTTCCACCATTACTGGCATGACCCTCACCTCTGGATGGACTTCTCGTGTGTCAGGTTCAACACTTCACAGCTCAGACACCTCAAGAGCGTTGACTTTCTGGGATTCACCGCCAAAGAAGATGAACTACTACTGATGGATCTTCTACTTGAGAAGGCCATTAGGCTCGATTCATTCACTTTAACATCCCCAGAAAACTGAATTGATCAATCCAAATTGTAAGGATCTCACATCGGAAGTCTAGTCACTTTTGCGCGTTATAATCCCACATCGGATATGTTTCTAGTTAACTTTTTTAATTTTAGTCGAGAAATTTGTTGGCAAAATGTGTACTTTATATATTGGAATATAGTACAATTTTCGATATAATTAAATTTTAATCATGAGAAAATTGTTGAAAAAATGTGTATGAGATACATCAGAAAATAGTAAAATTTTCGATGAAAATTGTAATCTAGTATTGTTTCTGTTTGAACTTTGATCAAGAAAAAATCGTTGCCAAAATGTGTATGGAATACACATGAACATAGTAAAATTTTCGATAGAATTAAATTTTAATTGAAAGAAAAATGTTAAAATAATGTGTATGAAATAAACTGAAAGATAGTAAAATTTTCGACCATAAAATAGATGGAACTTTTTAAGAGGTAAAACTAGGTCAAATTGGACGGCAACGAATTGATCTGAACTCCAAAGTTTATTACAAAAAAAGTGTTAAAAAATGATGCTTGAGAAGGCAAATCGTACTTCTTTTTGGTCCCACATCGACAATACCCCTCCCTGTACGCACAAATAAAAGGACATTGTCATGCCAATTCCAAATTTCCAACAACCCAAAATTTAGTAGTACAGGGACAACAAGTTCCTCTGCAACTGCAAAATCCACCCCAGTAGAAATAATAATTTAATTTGATGCCCAGTTAGAGTAATTTTTGACGGGATCTAATTGACTATTTATAAAACTTTAGGGGTAAAAAAGTTAGAATAAAAATTGGCGGTGCCTTACTAGAAATTGGTGAAAACATTGGGTACAGCACGTCAATTGAACACATTGGCGCTACGACGAACAGCAAGTAAACAACAACAGGTAGTCAGAGAGCGGCTGCACCTACCGTCAGAGTCATGGGAGCCATAGCAGCCGCCATCTCACTGCCTCTCACCTCCCCAACTCGCCGCTCCCTCACCTTCCTCGCCGCCTCTCTTCGACCTTCTTCTCCGATTCTGAAGCTCAACTCTCTCGCTGCAGCTGCCTCGCCGAGAGCTCCTACTCTCCGCGTGTCGGCGGTCTCGTCTTCCATGAGCGTGGAAGCCGTCGAGAAAGCCTCCCCCGCTTCCTTTCTCGACCGGAGAGAAGCCGGATTCCTCCATTTCTTCAAGTACCACGGCCTCGGCAACGACTTCATCCTGGTATTCAATTTCTCTGAAATGTTTTGAATTTGTTGCAATTTTTTAAATTTAATTAGCATTGAAGAAGTTAGGGTTTATTTTTTATCGATTCTCTGTTTGGATTTTGAGTTTGGTTTTGATTTTTTGGTTTTTGCGAGTGATAGGTTGATAACAGAGATTCTTCGGAGCCTAAAATCAGTCCGGAGCAGGCGGCGAAGCTATGTGATCGGAACTTTGGGATTGGCGCCGACGGAGTGATCTTCGCGCTGCCGGGCATCAATGGCACTGATTATACCATGAGGATTTACAATTCTGATGGGAGCGAGCCCGAGGTGACTTGTTACATTTCTCAAAAATTTTAGTTTCACTCATGCTTTGAATTTTATGTGGATAGTTGATGCTGCATTGTATTGAATGGAGATGGTCTGAAATGGCTATGAGTTTGTTGCATTTTATTGAATGATAGTATTGTGAATGAGTCATGCGTTTCGAACTTCTGAAATTTGATGTTAAATTTTGTTGTGTAGATGTGTGGTAATGGAGTCCGATGTTTTGCCAGATTTATTGCCGAGCTTGAGAATCTGCAGGGAAGGCATAGGTATGGTTAAGCTGGTTCCATATGCTGATAATTCTTTTTCTTTTAACCATGCATTAAATTGTTTGCTTTTGTTGTTTGCATTTAACATCGAAAAGAAAATTTTATTCCGTCGCTTACGATTGGGTGTGTATATTTCTAACAACAACGCTCTATGTAAACAATTGCAGCTTTAAGGTTCATACTGGCGCCGGTCTAATTATTCCAGAAATTCAAGAAGATGGGAAGGTATATTCTTGTTTATATTATGTTTCAGATTGAGATGCTTTGAACACATCAAACATTTTGCGAATCTCGTGACTTTGACAATATTATAACAGTATCCATTGCTGCTCTGGATGCCTCCATCATGCATTAAGTATTGGATGTTCGTCTTCACTTTAGCAGACATCAATTTTCTTAATTACAGGTTAAAGTTGATATGGGGGAACCGATTCTTAAGGCATCAGATGTGCCTACCAAACTGCCTGCAAACAAAGATCAATCTGTCGTTAAGTCGGGTCTTGATGTAGATGGAGTGATCTGGAATGTAACCTGTGTTAGCATGGGAAATCCTCATTGTGTAACTTTTGGTACAGAAGGAGGCCAGGTAACTATTGCTGAATTTTCTTTCAGTTGCTTTTTCTCTGATTTTTATCCTTTACTCAAATGAATGACCTAATCTAGGCGTAATAAAGGCAAAATTTCTTGTGATTGATTAATGGTTTCCTCCAGCATATCACATCCTTTTCAAATCATTGAAATTTTTCTTGAACGACTATGCCCAGAAAAATTTGCAGTTTCTGCTTGTGACTTCTTGCTTTTTGTTGGAATTGAACAGAATTTGAAGGTTAATGAATTGAAGTTAGCTGAAATTGGTCCCAAGTTTGAGAATCATGAGGTGTTTCCAGCACGAACTAACACAGGTCAGAAATTATTTGTCTGTGGAAATGCTTTTGACCACAGTTACATGCTACAGATGATGGTTTGTTTTTTTTAGGTGCTTGCAGCTTACACCTTTTGACAGTGCATTAATTTGAACTTTGAAATTTCTGGTATCCTTCGGTTTAAAATGATTGGAATAGTGCTTGCTTGCAGTGGGTATTTTGAGATATACTTTGAAAAAGACGTACTCACAAAATTGTCTGGCACTGGCACCTTTTTCTTTGGATTTATAAAGTTAGAGTGGAATATTTATTCGAAAACAGCTACTCAGAGCTTTTATACTCTGATGCCTCAAATTATGAAGATAACTTGTGATGTCCAATCCAAATACGATATTAGGTGCTTCAAGATTCTTCCTCTAATCTTGCTTGGCAGCTTGAAACACAGTTTCAAGATTCTGATCATGCTATATATTCTAGTGCAAATGAAAGATTTCATTTCAATCAAATTTCGTTGATCCTTTGCTCCTGTCTTGTTCTCAATTTGTCAATGTTCTGAAGCGTTGATTTTATATTCACAATTCCCATTTGATTGTGATTGACAGAATTTGTGCAAGTTTTCACTCCTTCACACCTAAAGATGCGTGTTTGGGAGCGTGGGGCTGGTTAGTTCTGCTGCAACCAAATGAAGTTATTATACTGTGATCTTATACCAAATCCTTATGAGTTGTTTCAGTCGGAAGTATAATTATTTTTCATTGTAGGAGCAACACTTGCTTGTGGAACTGGTGCTTGTGCTGTAGTGGTTGCTGCAGTTCTCGAGGGTCGTGCTGAGCGAGTAAGTTTTGGCATTCTTTTTCTTTTGGATATATTAACAAAAATTAATATAGATGATTTTCTATTTCACATAAAAATGGAATTATTCCACTTTCATCTATCAGTTTTTGACATCCAATTTTAAGAAGAGTAATGCTATAGCCTATGCATACTACAACTATAATTTTGGCATTCTTCGCATCACTATTTATGTTACATTGCCTTTCTACGATACTCACTTTTATAAGCGCGATACCCTCCCGTAAGCAGTACCCTCCATGAAAAACCAGGGGTGGGTAGCCTGATACATTGGCCTAGCAACTCAACAACCACGTGATTCTATAAATGTAATGCGGGGAAATTTTAGTGTGTAACATTTGGTTATCTTTGACTGTTGTTTATTCATCTACCGTAAAATTCCAGATCAACTTCATTGTTACTGTAGTTTCTCTTGCTGTCCACTTCGCTCATCTTTTTTTTTGGACATAGAATTGCACGGTTGATCTACCGGGAGGGCCATTGCAGATTGAGTGGAGAGAGGAGAACAATCACATCTACATGACAGGCCCGGCTGAAGTTGTATTTTACGGATCAGTGCCTCTATGATTTCTTTTCACAACATTGTCTTTGTATGAAGAATGAAGATAGATTTTGCACTTGAAATTCATCTGAGTTATGTGGAATTGGAAGTCAAAGAAACCCGTGGGGTCGGAAGAGACATTGAATATATCATCTGTGTTTGCTTTGTGAAGTTGAATCCCTCCAATTGGCATCCTACACTTGTGCTCCATAACGAAATGATAATGGGAGCCAAATGCCCATCTCAAATTTGACTTCTAAATGATGGTTTGGGGCAGACGTTGGCCACATTAGCTAGAGTAGATGTGTTCTTTTTATGCGCCCGAGTTTAAATTTCCATCTCTGCAAGTTAGACTTTTGCTTGTACAAACAAAATGATGGCTAGGAGCCTAGGAGACTAGCTGTACTTCACTTTTAGTCCAAAGCAATATTAGGGGATGGGGAATTGAACTCAGGATTCCGAGTGTAGGGGTGAATGTTTTTTATCAATTGAGCAACAATTCTCTTGCACTCTCCCCTTTCGCATTGCATTGAGAATCGAGCTCAAGCTTCCGAGTGTAGGGGTGAATGCTCTTTATCAATTGAGCAACAAGCCTCTTGCACTCCATTTTCACATTGCATTAATATGCCACCGTTTTGATGCGGAATTATCCTAGGCTCGGCAGCTCGCGTGAGCATGGGTGATTGTGAGCCATTGATGCAAGTGGGCTCCATAAATACAGCAATGACTCGGTCACTCATGCGACTTAGAGTTAAGTTAGTGTGAATCGTTAATGCAGCTAAATCTCACAATTGAGCAGAACTCGATCTACAACGCATCAGCGACTCATACTCAACCGCCTGAAGGCGTAGCATTTCATCATAACAATGTCCTTCGGGCAACAAGCCTCTTGCACTCCATTTTCACATTGCATTAATATGCCACTTTTTAGTCTGGAATTATCCTAGGCTCAGCAACTTGCGTGAGCATGAGTGATTGCGAGCCATTGATGCAAGTGGGCTCTACAATGCAACAATGACTCGGTCACCCATGCAGCTTAGAATTAAGTTAGTGTGAATCGTTAATGCAACTGAATCTCACAATTGAACGAACTCGATCTCACAACACATCAACGACTCATACTTAACCGCGCAGCCTAGCATTCATCATAACGATGTCCTCTATCAATTTTGCAATGGCGCTCCATGCATCCAGCATTGTCTCCTCATACGCACGCAAACTGACCGGTTTAGCTTTTACCAAGCCAAATCACACGCCCTTTAATCATTGCTTTAACCTTGAAACCCAGTTCAAACTACTTAAGATTAGATAAGCCTTGCAATCATCATTCATCATGATAAATTTTGAAGCCTTTTTACTTGATCGACATCGATCAGCTCTTATATGTTTCCCATATTCTTAGCTTTGTTTTGTACGATCGTTCATGTGTGTGTGGACAATTAATTGTTGATATATGTAAACTCATAATAAGAATAACATATGTCAGTTGCTAACAAGCGTGCGCAGATGATACGTCACGAATGGTGATGCTAGAGAGACCATCTACTTGAACTATATTTTGTAGATCACATGATGTGGTGGTGGTTGATGATTAGACTTCTTCTTTACATCCTTAAAAAAAAAAATCCAACCATCAACTGCCACGTCACGTAGTCTACAAAACATAGTCTAAAAATATAATCTCCTTAGCATTTTTCCGTCACGAAACATAATTAATTGTTACAATAAATCTTTAACTTTTCGAACTAATTTCAATAATACTAAAGATTAATTGTGTAACTTTGCGTCTTTGCGTATAATTTGTTGAGAGATCATTCCACATTTAGATATAAGAATCTTGCATGAGTTAATAATGCTGCACAGATTCGGTCGACAATTCACTGTAGATTGAACTAGATTACGTTTTAAAGTCTGCATAACAATTAACATTGGGTCGACAACGACTAAAAACAAAATTAACTCATTTTTTTTTAACTAATCATTATTCGATTTTTCTATGGCTTGATTATATTAGATTTTCATCGTTCATGCCTAAAGAAAATTCAACATGGAAGTTCTATTTTTTAAGAAGAAACGATGTAATTTTGTAATATTATTGAAACGAAAAAATTAGGATGCTCAAGCAAAATAACTTGAAATTTCGACCAAAGAAAAAAGGGCAATGCAACCTGAAAAAAATAATAGGTTCTTCAATCCAATCGGAATATACATCACAACGAAAGGCAAAATAACATTAAATATAGATAAACCTTCTCTAGTGATCAATCTCAATATCATCAAAACGCAAAGCTAACATGATTGACAAATAATCACACTTAACCAAGTAAAATTAAATCCTCAATTAAGCTATCAAATTAACAATTGCAACCAATACATATCGACCACAAATCGGCATAACACCACAACTCACCTATAGCGAGACTGCAAAACACGAAAGTTCTCTCTCCTTTTTTATTTTTAAATTTTTGGGCGAAACTCTTGTTTTTCTTTTTGGGGGTACAAATGGAAGTTCACTATTTAAATTCACCCAGATGCAAGTTAACATACGCGCCTCATTTGAATTTTCACCGGTCGGCCCCACCCGGTTTGAAAAACGCATAGAAATCCGTCTGGCCCCAACGGCCACTCCCCCCCCCCCTCCCATACAAAAGCGCACGGTAGCCGTTGGAGAATCAGACACCCACCTTTCTTCTCCATTTTTTCAAATCCACGATTCGATTCAAATTCTCTGAAAACCCTAAAAGCCTTCCTTTCTCCTAAAGACGGAAGAAAGCTTTCTTTTCTCCGATCTCCTTTCGATCGCCAAACCCTACTTCTCTCTCTGATCGACAATTTCATAGATTTTGAGTTTGATTTCGCTAATCGAGTCGGGCTTCGTCAGGATATACAAAATCACAGAGGTAATTTCGTATTTGTGATTCCAATTCAATTGTAATCTAATGCATGGATTTCGTTACCAAAGACGGAATTTAGGGTTTTCTTCTGGTAATGCTGATTAGGGTTAAATTAAGTTAATTAATGAGAACGAAATGTTTCTAAGTTTGTTGGTTAGGGCGTTAGGGTTTTGTGATTGTTTAGTTGATTTGTGATGAACTGTGTTGGTGTTGGTTTAGGTTTGGGAAGAGTGAAAAGTGATGGCACTCACCCCTGATCAGACTAGGAAAGTTGGGATGGGGGTGTCACCATCCCCTTCTCCGTTTCTTACTCCTCGTCCTGAAAGGCGGCGCAGAACGCTTGAGTACAATCCAAATCGTCAAGACAAGGATAAAGAGGTTAATGTGCAAGTTCTTCTCAGATGCAGGTATGTTTTAGTCTCCCTTTTTTAGTATATGGTTCAAATTCTGATATGAAATTTCAATGATCATTTTGGTGGGTTGCATTGTGATGGAAAAATGTTCCGCATCTCGTTTAGTTGTTGATATACTTTTCAACATCTAGACCATAGAAATGTTTGTTTACGTATTCGTCTAGTCATTGAAGTTGTGTAGCTTCAATTTGTGTTTTAATTTGTCATGGATTTGTAGTGTAACATTGTTATGCCAGACTAGTTAATGACATCGAGTTATCGAAATTTAATTCAAAAAGTTAAGCAATATCCTGTTGGTTTATTGTTGATTTGATTTCAGGCCATTAAGTGATGAAGAGCAAAAGTTGAATGTCCAGAAGGTGGTATCCTGCAATGAACAGAAAAGAGAGGTCACTGTTATGCAAAGTCTAAATAACAAGCAAGTCGATAGAGTATTCACTTTTGACAAGGTATGCTTCTTTAGTCCTTCATTCTGATAATGTTACTTCATAACATTCTCTTATGATCAACATGTAAAAAGTGTTTTTGTTTATTAAAATTTGCTAGGTTTTTGGACCAAAAGCGCAGCAAAAATCAATATATGAGCAAGCCATTTCCCCGATAGTTAATGAAGCTCTCGAGGGATTCAACTGCACTGTTTTTGCATATGGACAGACGGGAACTGGTAAAACTTATACAATGGAAGGAGGGATGCGAAATAAGGTATAGAATCTATAGATTGATTATCTTGTCATCTACATGCTTTGACTGACAATATAAGATATCTTCTGTCTTCATGGCAAGCGTAATGTACACATATTGTTTCTCGTAGAGTGGCAATTTGCCTACTGAAGCTGGTGTTATTCCACGGGCTATTCGTCAAATTTTTGATACACTTGAAGCACAAGATGCTGACTATAGTGTGAAAGTAACGTTCTTGGAAATATATAATGAAGAAATAACTGATTTACTAGCTCTTGATGAGAATCCAAGAACTGCAGACGACAGGCAAAAGAAATCTATTTCGTTGATGGAGGATGGGAAGGGTTGTGTGATAGTAAGAGGCCTTGAAGAAGAATATGTGTATAGTGTAAATGAAATTTATACTCTCTTGGAACGAGGGTCTGCCAAAAGGCGTACAGCAGACACTCTGATGAACAAGCGCAGCAGGTATGTTTTCCTCACTCACTAAAAAGATATTTGACTCCAGAGGACGACTTATTAATTCTTGTCCCTTGTTCTTTGTTT
Source organism: Gillenia trifoliata (assembly GCA_018257905.1). Taxonomy (NCBI): domain Eukaryota; kingdom Viridiplantae; phylum Streptophyta; class Magnoliopsida; order Rosales; family Rosaceae; genus Gillenia; species Gillenia trifoliata. Next base: position 12,182,727 of record CM031084.1, on the reverse strand, counting down.
GCAGTCGCTCTCATTCTGTCTTTTCCATTACCGTCCTCATAAAAGAAGCAACAGTTGGTGATGAGGAGCTAATTAAATGTGGAAAAATTAATCTTGTGGATCTGGCAGGATCGGAAAACATATCTCGTTCAGGTGCACGAGAGGTACTATAATAAATTTTCTGAGCTTAAGCTTGCTGTATGGGTAAACATGATCTTGTTAGTCACTGGAATTGCAGCCAGAATCAGGCCCAGATAGTATATTTGTTTGTGTTTTGTACGTATTTAGGCTCCTCATGTTGTTTTAGTAGTACAAGAGTTTTCTTAAAGACAATCCAAAGAAATGACAGCCCCAAAGTTAGCTTCTAAATGATTTTGCAATAACGTGTATATCGGAGTTTGATAAAACTTGTGTTTAAAACTGTAGGGACGTGCAAGAGAAGCAGGGGAAATAAATAAGAGCTTGCTCACACTGGGCCGCGTCATAAATGCACTAGTGGAACATTCCACTCATATACCTTACAGGTACGTCCTGATCTATATCGATCTTTATATAAATAGTTGGAGGTTCACTATCTTTTTTTCTGTTATCTATATGTTTAATCTAATTTTCCGATTCTTTTTGCAGGGACAGTAAGCTTACAAGACTTTTAAGAGATTCTTTGGGAGGAAAAACAAAAACCTGCATCATTGCCACAATTTCTCCAACTGCTTCATGCATGGAGGAAACTCTAAGCACACTGGATTATGCCTATCGTGCCAAGAACATTAAAAACAAACCCGAGGTTTGTCCTCCTCTTTCAGTCTTTTGTTTCTTGAAATGTATTGCTTTAAGTGATGACTATGATGATGATGAAATTTATTCTTGCAGGCAAACCAGAAAATGTCAAAGCCTGTGCTACTCAAGGAATTGTATTCAGAGATTGAGAGAATGAAAGAAGGTTGGATGACAATTGCATAACCTCGGATTGGTGATTAATTTTATTTTAATCCGTTCAAAACTGAATGCAGATATTCGAGCAGCACGGGAAAAGAATGGTGTTTATATTCCGCATGAAAGATTTGTCCAGGATGAAGCTGAAAAAAAGGTGGATTATGCCTTTGTTTTTCCTTCTATTATTTAAAAATTATTAGGCATAACTTGGTGGGAACATTCTCAAAACTGTATACATACAGTTTTAATAAGGTTCCCTTTTGCATTTGTACTAATGTATGTAGCTTCATCGTTAAAATCTGAAAACTTTGCAGGCTAGGATTGAGAGAATAGAGCAATTGGAGAATGACCTCAACCTCACAGAAAGGGTACAGTTTGCTTTCTCCTCAGTTAATTATTCTTTTATGATATTCAGGTCATCAAACTTACTTCTTCTTTCAGAAAGCGGATAGTTTTCGTGAGCTCTATATCAGCGAACAAGAACAGAAGCTGGATTTACAAAGTGAGCTCAAGGACTGCAAGGTATGCATCATATACTTATATTATTGCTCTACTCATTTTCAGTTTATGCATCTTATCAGGAATTCGATTTTGTCTATTTCAGATAAATCTGGATAATTGTAACAAGGCACTGCTTGATCTTCAAGAGGATTACCAAATAGCCACCTCAACCTTGAAAGAGAAGGAGTGTATCATCTCCAAAATGCTATTCTCAGGTAAGGCAATTGAGATTTTATTGAGAAAATTTTGTGCCTCTTTCCTCGTATTTGTTGAAAAACTCTCTTTATTTGAAATAATGGTGACATATCTTTGTGCTCATAAATATCAGAAAATATTTTGATTGGACGGGCAAAGGAGTTGCGCAGTGATTTGAAGAATGCATCAGAGGAAATGAATTGCCTCTATGAAAAATTAGGTATGATAAATGAACTTCAGTATGCAAGGTCATAAGCATCCCCCATGCAGAAAAGTAACTTGTGTCCTGCATTTTTGGTGTTTGACAAATGATTAATGATTATTGTAGTTTTATTTACTCTTCTGGCTGAACAAAAATACATGTGACAAGAAAAGATGATAAGTGTTTAAACCTAAGCATTCACGTGTCATCCCAAATGCATCCTCGTGAACTATTGCATCATCATATGTACACACAAGTCAAGTGCTTTTTGCTCTCTACAGATCAGAAAGACAAGATGGAAGCAGAAAATCAGAGCTTGGTTCTGACATTTGGTTCTCAGCTTGATCGGAGTTTGAAAGATCTGCATAAGACCATCTTAGGGTCCGTTTCTCAACAGCAGTATCAATTAAGATGCATGGAGGAACATGTTCAGTCATACCTTGCCAGTAAATGTGATGTAAGAGAGACTTGGTTATGTCATGTAATTGCTTGCCTTGGTTTACCATAGTTATCTGTTTTTTAAAACTATTGTTATTACCAGGCAGCACAGGTTCTGGAATCAAGGCTTAAGAAGATAACAGAGACATACAGTTCTGGAGCATCAGCCTTGAAGGATCTGACCAACATGCTGCAAATGAAAGCATCATCTGACCTGGAGCAAATAAATGCTAAAACACTATCACAGACAGTGGCTGTTGAGAAGGTATTGTGTCAATAAGTTTCATATACCATTCATAGAATGTTCTTGATTTATTAGCTGATCATAGAACAATGTTTGTCTTTATAGTTTCTTGAAACTGCGGTTAAGGAAGCCAACGAGGTCATTCAAGATATTCAGCACTCTCTTGATGAGCAGAAACAGATATTGGCTTTCTCCACTCAACAACAAGAGGAGGTAGATTTGATTCATACTTGTTATAATGTGCACTTGAAAATGATCAGAGATTCTTAGTCTTTGAGTAAAACTGTAGGGATTGCAACGAAGCTTGATGTCAGCACAAGTAATTTCGAAGGCCACTGGGAACTTTTTTGATGACCTCCATGACCGTGCTTGTCAAGTCATGAGAAATCTTGAAGAAACCCATATTCAACGAGTCAACCAATTGGTGAATTTTGAGAAAATGTTTAAGGTAAGCAACCCCAAAACCTACAGGTGTGTTTTGATAAGATGGTATAAGAAAGGCTGATGAACTTTCATTGCCTTGAAACAGGAAGAAGCTGCTAGAGATGAAAAACAGGCTATGGAAAAAATTGCAGTAATAATTGGAACGTTGACATCTAAGAAAGCCTCTATGGTAAGTATTTTATTTCTATTGTCACTTGAATTAGAGTAGTTTGTAGGTTTTTCGTAATTGATATTTAGAAAAAAAAAATATTAGGTATCGGAGGCATCAACTGACATCCAGGATATGAGTAAAGAAGAGAATACCAGGTTGCAAAAGGCAATGTTTAACATGCAACAAGTGGCAACGGATGCTAGGAAGGAGTTGAGCGAATATTTTGGAAAGGTGGAATGTGATTTTATGAAAGACACATTCTCAGCAGTTGAATCTCAGGCAATCATGGAAAACTGCCTCCAAGAGTGGTAAGTTTATTCATTTTCTTCTCAAGTTTTATTTATTTTATTTTTAAACTTGAATCAAATCTGAAAATATAGTGCACAAAAGATTATATCCTCTGTTCGTGTAGGCAAAGGAAGATAGCGCACAGTATTCTAGTATGCAGCACCCTATGCAACGTTGAGCATACGTAACGTGGTGCAGGGGTATCCCCCTATCAATCTATCACTCCATATAACTTTTTCCTTCTCATGGTATATGCAGCTCAGAGAGAGTGGGTTACACTAGGAAACAGTGGGAAAATGTCCAGTCAGCCATTAATACTCTTAATCAGAACAGTGCTGCAAATATCGAATCTACTGTGAAGTGAGTTTCCATTCTTCGACGCATCAAAATTTGTAGTCATAGTTTGTTGTACCATTCCAATGCTCTATTGAAATTTCAATTCCTTGCTTCCAACAGGGAAAATATCTCTGCGAACCATTCTGCACATGAGAAGTTTGTTTCCGCATCTTCCCGCGTGGATTCAGATTTCAATGCTTTAGCCTCCGACACATTGTCATGCGTTAATGGTAATTTCAATTTACTTATGCAGTGATATGAAAACTCCCTATCTACTCTTGACTCTTCCAATGCCTAACTGGTGATATGAAAACTTGCAGATTCGCTAATGCTGGACTATGAAAAGACAAAGGAAATTGACTCCATGACTGCCGTGTGCGTGGATCAACTCAAATCAGTACAAGAAAAGCATGGTGATGGCATATCAACTATACGAAATCAAGCAGAAAAGTGCCTTGTGGAAGATTATTTGGTATGTTGCCACCTTCCAGAGTGAAAAAGATGTGCTTAGTACACGGTCTACTTCGTTGCATGCCTAATATCATTGTTGACTGGTATGATTAAACAGGTTGATAAGCATGCTGGTGCAACCAAGAAACATGTCATAGCTGTCCCCAGCTTGGAATCTATTGAGGATATGAGAAGCTCCGTCGAAGTCAAAGAAGACGGTACTTCTGATAACAAATTGAAACGGAGCCAAATGGAAAGCAAGATGCCGGCTCCTAGAACTCCTTTCGCTGATGTCAACTAAATTTCAAGTGAAGAATTCGAACTTCCTTTTTAAAATCTCAAAACATGCTCATCAACTGATGAGTTCCGGTCACAAGTCCATTGTTTTCTGCTGATCGGAAAGTTCCGATGCTGCCGGCGCACGCAGCTCATTCAGAGAACGATGCATGGCCGGCAGGTTCTTATGTTCCCATTTATTACTTAGAAGTGAAGAAAGAGTTATTGTAATATTTTGTAGTTTCCGTCAATGAAAACATCTACAAGTTTCTCCAACTTCTCTAACTGATTAAAGTAATAATGTTGAAAATCATCTACGAAAACATCGAATTTGTCATGAAATTCTTGTGGTGTTACCGTTGAGTGTGAAACCAGAATTTGGCATCAGATTCTTTTACTTGCCATGCAACATGCATTTACCGGAGAAAGACTTATCTACATTTAGAATGTTATTTTGGCATCACAGACTAATAACACAACGTCATTTGTTTTAAATTTTCTAGATGGCATCAAATCATTGATCTTGGACACTGCTACCTTAGAGTCTCTGTTGCATGTAAATTCTTTTCGCATCTATGGATAAGGGAAAAAAAAAAATCAAAGTAGTGAAATGTGTAGAAGAATGAAAACCAATTTGGTCAATTCTCAGCTTCCTTGGCATTCGGCAGCCCACGCCTTTTCAGTTTATATGTTAAAATAACAGAGAATATTAGGCGCAGTACTAACTCATTTACTAACTATTTTCTGCCACTATGTTTCGTAAGGACTATTTATCGTAAGCTTCCTTGTTAAGTACAACCTTTAGGTGATGATCCTATGGGGGCTTCTAACAAAAGTGCTTTTCTGAATTACTCAGAAGCTGCAAAGCAGCTTCCTTCAGAGTTCATAGACATAGCCGGATAGCCCTCCACTGACGACTCGCTGCAACAAGTTTAACTGGTCCTATTTATCTGCTTTCAAGGGTGCATTTTTCTCATCACCCACAAATAGTGGTAATGCTCACCGTCTTATTTATTATTATTACATGAGTTTAAATTTTAAAATTGTATCTATCTACCACACAGATCTTAAAATTTAAACTTAAATCACCCATCACTTAAGGGTGAAGAATAAAATATATTCCATGTTTTCAAGCCAAAGACCGGCCAACGCTCACACGGTATATAATTATATGTGTGTGTGTATAATATTATATATATATATATATATGTAATTAAAGGTAACTTCACAACGTGGATATAATCTAATCTGAAATTCTAAATTCATTACAAAAAGACAAAGTTTCCAAGTCAAAAGAGCAAAAAGGGTCAAACTCTTTGATTACAAAAAACCCACCACACTTGCTGTTTCCTAAACGCGGGCCAAAGGGCAGAATAGTCATTTAGAGGACGTCAAAAGCAAACTCTAGAAGAAATATCGTCTACAAATAACGCCACAGTTGGATGCTCCTCTTCATTCTTTCACAACATTTTGCATTTCAATTTTTTGAGACATTTGACATTTGTACGTTTGGTTTTGCTTAGACATGAAGAGAGATATGAGAGGAGAAGAGTTAGGGATTGGAATTAAGGGTTTGGACATGGCAAAGTGTCTAATGCTGCTATCATGTGGCATGGAGACCAAGTTCAAAAAATGTTCATCACCAAACGATGTGTTCGAGTGCAAAACTTGCAACCGAAAGTTCGCGTCGTTCCAAGCTCTCGGCGGCCACAGAGCGAGCCACAGGAGGCTGAGAACATCGATGAGTCGCAATGACGAAGACCGTAAAAATGAAGCGGAAAAAAGAAGCGACAAGTTGATGGTGACAAACAAGAAGGCCAAAACACACGAGTGCTCGATATGTGGGTTAGAGTTTGGCATGGGACAAGCCTTGGGTGGTCATATGAGGAGGCACAAAGCTTCTAAGTTCATGGCCGGTTTTTCTTACTCTCCTTCTGTTGTCACTTCAAAGATTCCGGTACTGTCAAGGTCGAGTAGTAAGAGAGTCATGAGCTTGGAGATGGATTTGAACTTGACACCGTTGGAGAATGACTTGAAGTTGTTTGGGAAGATGGCACCAACAGTTGATGCTTTTGTATCATAATTTTTTGATGCACCTGTCACACATACCACGAGGAGTCACTATTGTATTATTTTCATTAATTCCCATTTTAATTTTTTTCATTAATTTTATTGGATGTACAACAACGTTATTAATTGAAGGGCTCCCTTAATTAAATTAACACTTACTGATTTTCTTAACTTAATTCTTGTTTGTTTTTCCAAGTTTTGTCTTTTATTTTACGTGCCTACATATGATCGTTTAATCTGTCTTTTGTAGTGGTTGTTAGCAGTTTGTGTTTTTGGTGTGTTTGATTCGTCTAGATGTTTACGAGGTTACCATTATTTAAGTATATTAAATCATATTCTTTAAAAGAATAGAAAATTGATTTATGAATAATTATGTGTAGGGTGGTGCTATTCACACTTTTTTTTTTTACCTTCCACACACCCCTGTTAATTTCTGTCATTTGATAATCTTCAATTCATTTAATTCGACGGTCGAAAATTAAGAAATATGTGTAAAAGGTAAAAAATGGTGTGAATAGTACCACCCCAGATATATATGTGGGCTAAGTCCATGTTTGAACCAGAAAAAGATAGGTCAGAGGTCCATTGAAATATAAAGAAGCCTTCGTATGAGCCTTCCCTTATGGGCTTTCCTTCCACCTTCCTCCTAAAAAGAACATTGAACAGTATTTGTCTTCTGTTTTATTACCTGAGATATTTTACATTGATTTATATTAGGGAGAGGAGGAAGGGTTTGAATTCTAAACGCAGTGAGTGGAAGAGGAAGACTTTTAACACCACTTGCAACAATATTTGTCTTCTTTCAATTTTTACACTTTTTTTAACCAAAATTGAACAAATTAACCGACAATCAAGAAAAGTACATATTAAGAGAAGAAGTGTAAAAAGTAATAATGAGAATGAGGGAAAATGACGAATTATCTTGGTGGTTTGGGTCTTCCTCTTCAACCTACTGCATCTGAAATTCAAACTCTTTCTCTCCCCTTAGTGTAGCTTTGAATAATCATATCATTTATATCATTTGTACTAAAAAAATAACGAAAATGCGAAAATCATTCTCCGTCCTACAAGACGGCAGAATGCACTCAGTATCATATTGGGCTTTGAAGTTATACCACGACCCGCTGCTTCCTCCTCATTAAACTTTGACATTTGCTCTTATCTTCATTGACCATTTCCCCACCTCCCTAGCTTTTTCTTTGTGCATCATTCAAAACTAATTAACCATGAAGTCAGTCATTACAAGGGCAAGGGCTGAGCTAGAATTTTTTAAAGGGGTGGGCTAATATTATTCAAGGAAAAAAGGAGGAAAAATGAAAACCAAAGACGACCAATTATTTGATCAAAAACCATCAATTATGACTTAAAAATGGAATGATAATCAGTTTAATACGCTTACTTGCACTTATAATTAGTTTAATGAGTTTTGATTGGACCAATACACTAATAAAACCTAGGCAAAATTTATTTAAATCTGATTTTTATAGGCTAAAAATAGGAAAAACTTAAACACCATAGCCTGTCAAAAACTGATTGGGTAAGAACTACTCTGTCCCAGTGGAGCCTAAACACAGCTCCGCCCTTGAGTCATTACATTTTAGTCTAAGATAACAATGTAGTACTAAAATATAAATCAATGTTATGTTGTTGCACTTAATGACGGGTTCACGAATTTTTCTTTTCTAGGCAAAAATTAACGCCACATGCTAGTTTTTCATGGCTCCCATGTTTCGGCCTTTTAAGGCATTTTTCGAACTTTTTGTCTTTATGGTAGCCACGCTCGAGAAGAACATCAAAACAATGTTGGACAAGTTCATGTGCAACACTAACAGGTCTTGTTGTGGATTCGCTTGTGGTTGAATTAGAACTACCGATCAAAATTATTTTTACCATAATTTTTGGTCTAGATTTACAGTTTCATTACATAAGCATCGATCTAAAGTTCTATTAATAATATGAATATTATTAAGAGAACTCTAGTGGTTCAATGCGCATTGTTGAAGTAAAGTATATGTCCCTCGGCCGAATCAAGCAATGGGATTGCTTCAGAAGAAAGTAAATGCTTAAGGTAAGCTCGGTCACCAGAAAGTGGGCATCAGAAATAGGCCTTTTTCTATTTCTCAACATTAGGCCTATTCTTAGCATTCAGGAAATTCCACTTTCACGAATAAGGAGTAATTCACATGTATCGACTTTGTCCTACATCAGACTCTCCAACTTAAAAGAAACTCGACCTCAATCATTTTGAATCGAAATAAACAATGAGCGACATTCATAAAATCGGAAACTCATGGTTCGCCTACTTTTCTAAACTTGTGGAGCAACACTCAAAACTTTAGTTATTAAGGAGCTAATCATGATTTAAATTAAGTGCTTGATTACTCTGTTTAATCACCATGAAATAGTGAAGCTAATTAATGTACTGAAAATCCAATAGTAGTTTGAATTGATACAAGTCTTTTCAAATCCTTGTCCCCACTGAAACAAGCCAAACTGAACCTTATTTACCTTGTTGGCTACTCTGCTTGTAAATGGAGTATACGAGTTTCTGGCGATAAAAAAGGACGTCCATCGTTCAGTTCACTGGCTAAATCGTGGGAAGAAGAAAGCTGTGTGCCCAATCTTTTCCTGCCATTTTACCCTGCAGATTTATATATGTCGGTCCTATGCACCCCTAAGCTGGGTACGTACTTTGACCTAGCTGCCCTAGTTACGTAGAAGTTACATGCATTGGGTTTGCAGTGAGCTACGTTTTAATTTTCCCCACCTCTCTTTATACTAAAAGAAAGATCTTCAACTGTAACCAAAATTGGGTGATTGGGTCCCTTGAGAAAAATCCAGTTCCACCATAACTGTTCTTTTATGTTGATCCACCATGAAAAGCTGAAGTGACTAAAGGCTCAATTATTTTCTGGAGTTATAAAGTGAGTGAGAAGATATATATGACATATATGAGCGAACATAGCAGTATTGAAACGCAATTATATGCTCAAAGTTAAGGATCTCTTGGCCACGGTTGCATAATTATCTATTGGGTTATGATTAAAACACTCATTATCCTGTCCACTTGGTTAGTTGTTAGAATATTAGGACCATCTATTCATAATACAAATGTATAGAAAACTAATCATCTCGAAAATCATCATGAGATCATGATCAATCGGAGTTCCAAATTCTGATGGACCCTTTTTCCAAATGGAGAAGAGAAGCAAATCTCACTTACCCACTAATATACTAACTTAACAATTGGTTGCTTTTCAATATAATTTTTTTCATCTTTTCCATTAACTAATCCACTTCAAATTGTTGCTCATGATCTCTAATTATGACCTAAAGCTATGGTTTGCACTTTGCATTCATGTGATGTGAAGGGAAGAATGATCACTACAAGAAGCTGTCTATAAAATTTGGTCAATGGGAGCCTTCAAGCATTTTGTGCATTAAAATAAAAAATAGACTATATGTAAAACGAAAAAACAAATCCAGTCCTCCAAAGATTGAATTTCACAAAAGGATATATAGTTACAGACAATTGTGTAACATCCACAAAGCATCATGTTCATAACTAAACAGTGTTCTGAGCTTAAACAAAACAATAATGTTTGTAATTAGCTCAAACGCATTGTTAATTACAACTAAAATCCAACGTTCAATAGTTGATCCGAAAGCTATTCCTTCGTGACAATTATGAGGTTATTGTGGAACACTTGACCAGGACATCACTTTCACCTAGATTATATGCATGGTTCATTATGGATCCATCGACCCTTATGATCATAGTTGGACATGGACTATATTATAGTATTCTTTCATTATTTAATTAAATTGTTATTATTATTTTGGTTCAAACTTCAAATGATGTTTCATCAAGGCTTTTACTTTTCCATTATTTTGTTTGTTGAGCTAGTAATACATGAAGCTCTCTGCATTTGTGATAGTTACTTTAGGATAATTTTTTGTTGTGACTATTACAGTACTACCACGTAGTGTTTTGGTCACACTGCTTCTTAGCTTAAATAAAAATCAAATAATATATACTTTCATAAGTTGAGAAATGAGAATTCATATTTGTGTGTTCAATATGTAATTATATATTTATTGAAACCATTATTATTTATGTTAATAATGCTTATATCACCTCTTATATGCCAAAATGATCCGGTTGCTGAAATGAATGTGAATGGTGCAAGTTGAGCATAAACTATGTTTGACTAGAATTACACGGATCTAATTAATCCTATTCGCAGCAATTGAATCTGAATCAACTTGATAAAAAAGTCAACCCATCAATTCCAACCAGATGCTTTTAGTTTTGACTTATGAGTTAAAAATTCATACAACCCTATTCATTTTTTGACGAATATTATTCGGATGTGTTCTTCATGAATGAGTCTATTGATTTCGTTCGGGTGAACACATTCTACGTACGGTATATTAGTTATCAAATTGTTAATCCAAATTACATATTTCAAACAAAAATCTATATATGTAATCTACATAATTCAAATTATAACAAAATACTCATAAAACATGCATGTTTCGCTTTTAATTAATTGATGAGCCACTTGCTTAACTAGTCAGCCATGACTTCAGATGAGTCCAATCTTAATAATTATCATGTAGCTGTTATTTTCCAAACACCTGAAGCTTCTCTCACCAAAATCATGGGGGCATAGATCCATTGATTAAGAAATATAAGAAGTTTCTCTTAATTATGGGCCGGTTTAATTGAGAGTTTTCCATTGGTCGATTATAATATGGAAGTGAATAATTTAAAGATAATACTCGCATTCCTCTTTAGGAGGATAAGTTCATTCTCACTTGCAAATAACGTATTTTCACAGTAAAAGTTTCATAATCAGAATCTTTCAATTTCTTAACTTTCATTTGAAAATCATTCTTAACAAAAATCATTTGAATCAGATGTCATTTAGTTATCTACATGAATCAATAAATTGGAGGTTCGGATTGTAAAATTTTTACGGTAAAAATACATTATTGTAAGTGGGAGAATAAGCTGGGAATCAAGTATTATTCATAATTTAATCAGTATTCTCCTAGTACTGTTTGATCGTATGAAGTCATTCATTCATTGGAGAGCTAATTTAGTGGTCCAATTTACTAATGCATGCCTCCGAGTTCTTATTGATATATTGCGACTACTTGAATCATGTTTTTTGCTCAGTTCTATTCTAATTTGCGACTAATTAATTATTAAAGTTAACCGCCCAAAAGAGATCTATGTTGGAAGAAAGAGACAAATAGGAATGAACGTCATTGCTTAGCTAGTTAATTAACACAAGCTAGGAACATGCATGTTTCTAACTTATAAAGTGTTCAGCATAATAGTAATTAAGTATAGAACATTCTCAATGATTATAAGAACATTGATCACAAGAAGCAATGAATCGCCATAAACTAATTTGTTTAATTGTTAATATACGCTAATGCGCTAGCCGTTGGAGGGAGTTTTCGAAGAAATTATCTATTTTAGCTTACAAACCATGTGATGACAATGACTTTAATTATGTATTACATAAATAATTAACCACTTTGGAAGCCATTCCATTAGCATAACTATCCTTAATCATCCGTACTACTACTATATTATCATCTTAATTAGAACTTTGTGGAGCTATTACGTCTGTTATGGAGTAATTTAAATCCAAAGTGGGATGATTAATTAGTATTAATGTTGATATTTGTTGCATAATATTATAAAAATTAAAGCGATCAATGTATTCAACCACACAGTTTGAAGTTGTTGGTCGGTGACTTCACACCGTCTGGAGGTATTTATCATTTTTTTTTGTTACATGGGAGAGAATTGAACTCTATACCTATAACAATTCTAACTCATTAACCTACGTACCTCACCACTTTGGCTAACCCCAAAAGCTTGCCTTTAGAAGTATGTATATGTATATTCTCTACGTGCCTATACTATCCAAGATAAATTGTCTTAATTTTATTTACGATAACAAATATGTTTTTTTAAAGACCACAAATATGTATAGTTAAGGTAGTAACTTACTAACTTATCGAACAATATAATGATGATCTTGTTTTTAGATCATGGTGAAAATAATGCATTCATTTGAAGGGTACTATAATTGAGGACTAGGTATGATTTAAGTTGTAATTAAGAGCAAGTCTAGTGGAAAGGGCAAGGGCTAGAGACTAGAGGCCTTACTTGGCCTCTTAAAATGTTATTATTTATAAAATTTAGCCCTCTCAAAATTTTGTTGTTCTAAGGTCATCTCCAGCCAAGGGCTATAGGCCACATTTAGCTCTAAATTTGACAAAATTAGTCTCCAACCAAAGGGCTTAAGGGAATTAGGCTAAAAGAATCATGCTAAATTTGACCCCGGGATAGGCAACATGTAATCCCAGGGCAGGTTAAGTTTGGCCTCAAAAAGTAATAAAATATGAAAGAGAATAAATATAGCTATGCATGGTTGGAGATGAAAAATTTAGCCTTAAAGTAGTTTTTAAAATATTAATTTTTAGAGGGTAGCCAACATAGCCAAGGACTACGTTTAACTATCCATGATTGGAGATGGCCTAATGGTGTGAGAGGCTAGAGGCTAAAAAGTGGTAGGTGACTAGTTTTCATTGGTTATCGATTTCTTCCTAAGTTAACCCTTCAAGAGTCTTGGGCAAGAGCCGAGGCTGAACTAGCCCCTTGAAGAGCCATATGCAAGTTTAGCTTAGGCTAGATATGTCACACTAAAATTTGAATGTTGTCATTTAAAACTAAATTGTTGTGGACAGTTTTTAGTGAAGGGTGCGGCAAGAGAAGAATAGAGAGAGAATTTGGGTGAAAGCCTTGTAGTGTATGTGAAATATTGTAGTTCATATATTCCACATACCCAGTGCCTTTATTTATAATGTAATACAAGTACAAGTACAATAGGATTCTAAACCCTTACGGAAACCGAATAGCCTAATCCATATCTACACAAGTTTACACAATCACATTTAACACATGTTATATTTTATCTACAACACTCCCCCTTGAGTGTGCAAATACTCAAGTAGATATCGCATCGAATCTTCGGGATGATAGTTGATGAGATCGTCTCGTAGGCCACGAGTAGAGGACACTCGAGTCTCATATAGGGAACTTGCATATAAAAAGAATAAAAACTCTCTAAAACTGGCTATGGTAAGGCCCAAGACGGGGACAAAAGCCACGTAGTCTAGGAGAAAAATTGAGTTAATGCAATGTCGATACTTAACATCTTCAAGACGTAAGTAGTAAAAAACACACAAAAGGTATGACCAGCCCGGAGAATGGGTGCCTCGTTAGAAACCTAGTCGGGCAACAAAAACCCAATGGGAAAAATGATCACGATCGTAGGAAAAAAGAGTACATTAAGGTCAAGTGAGTATACTTAGGATACTCCCCACAGGTCGACGAAACTCCCACTGAGAACTACAAGCGTAGCAAATGAGAAAATTTGCACATACCAAATCTTCCAACAAGCTTCTTCGGCAATGACTTTGTGAAGGAGTCGGCAGGTTGTCTTCGGATCGAGATATGCTTGACTTCAATCTTCGATGCTCATGCGATGTGATGTGAGCAACGTATACTTGGTGTTGACTTCTTGGATGTATGTCGAGGTTATGATACAGTCGATACATGTGCGGCGTTGTCTTCATAGATCGTCGTTGGAACTCCAGCGAGATGAAGAATTATAGGTGCTTGAATACGCTCCATGTACCCGTGTGGCTTCGTGTATGGCGATGACTCGAAAGCGTCGCAACTAAGGTCTATTTGGTTGACCTCCAAGATATTGCGGTGTTCCTAACGGTAAAGACATAATCCGTTTGGAAACGTGCCTTGTCTTGAGATCAGATGGATGATGATGCATATCGCGTATCCCTAAGGTAGGCATCATTCCGATAACCAAGGGTTGTGGTTAATTCGAGATGCGTAGGGATAGAATAAGCCTTTGCCAAATCCGTAGTAACGGAAAAGCGTCTTTAACACCTATTTGGTGGTAGCGCGTGTAGCGCGGTGTTGTATCTTACCAAAGATCAACAACGGAATGAGATGTCATGCTTAATACGATGAGCTAAGTACAATAAAGCGCTAATTGAACTTAGATATAGAACTTCAAGTTCTGACCTTTTCAAGGATCTCATTTGCCATCCTAGCGTATGAATGGTCATGGGTGGCCACTCAAAAGCAGCACCTTATGCGGTGTGTAGTTCGATTGGTGGACCGAGAATACCATCGAACTTTGCTCGAAACAGGGTCGAGACATAGCGAGTTTTCCAAGATCTTTCATCTCAAATTCGACTTCCGGGTGCGAGAATTTCATTTTCTCAAACTCTTCTCGAGTCTAAGTGAGATTTATGTCATGAGCATAGAGGGCGCAACTCTTGCAAATTCGGTTTGTACACGCGGGGGCATAGTTTATTCACATATCCCTAGCCCACGATCAAATATTCACTTGAGACGGGTATACCACATCCGCTGGATTGTTCCAATCCCATAAGTACAATGCCTGAATTCAATAGAGAGGGTGTTACGTGGTCTAGAACTATTTGAATCGTCCAATAAGTTCTTGGGGAACTTTCACATATATTTCCGTATGTCAAGATCCCTATAGATACGTTACAGCTTCTGCACATTACATAAGCTGCATATTCGGTTTTCGGAAGCATACCAAGCGATAAGGTAGTGGAGCGTTATGGCGTCCGTACGGAAATAAGTCACCTCGTAATCAATCTCTCGGGGTGTTTGAGAAACCTTGCGCCACAAGGCGTGTAGCAAGTATTGCACTATTTTCATTCTTCTCATTTCGCTTCCCTTACGAAAACCCACTTGTAGCCAACGGGCTTCACATGTGTGGAAGTGTAGGAACTACGAGCCCAAGCACTTTACGTTTCGCAAGTGAATCAGAGTTCGGCTGGATTGCTAGTTTCCAATTTGACCAATCGGTTCTACGTCGACATTCATCAGGCAACGGTTCGATATCATCGCTTTTCACTTATTTCGAATTGCTTTACCATATGCGTGAATATCATTGATGATAATCTCATTCCAATTCCATTAACTCATCCATGCATGCATAATGGACCAGACTACGAGGTGCCGGGATAATCCCGGATTAATTTCATGAGGTGGAATGGTTGAGATAGCGAACGAGGAAGGGATTCATTTTTGTGCCATACTTCTCCACTTCTAGGGAGGTGAATCCTTGACAGGAGTGATCGCGTGGCGCTTCGAGGGCCGAACGGGTGATTGGCTAGCCGTCGGCGTACCGGGCGCGATCAGCCGGGGTGGCCAAACCAGGTCCTTGAGGGGGTGGCACACCCTTCGAGGATGTTGACTCGCGCATCCGGTGGGGTACGTCTATCACTTGCAGGCATGTTTGCGGCTGGTATATGTGATCTCGTCACTTAATCTAGATCGAGAGAAAGCGTCTGGGCAATACTTTGAAATCTAGGGCTTATGGGGATCGAGATGGAGACATAGTGAGGGACATCCACGATAATTAGCCAGATTCTTCGAGGAGCGTTGACGTTCTTATCTCCCCTAACGGCGGGAAGACTGTCTCATCGAAGTGACAATCCCGCAAAATGGCGGTAAAGAGAGATCGCGTGCAAGGGCTCTAAGAGCTAGTGAAGAGAATCACGATCGACAAAGATTCACATCCTTCTTTGAGGACCATGTGGTACATTGCGAGCGGCGCAATATGGCGAAGGTACATACCCAAAAAAATGCGTAAATACGAAACATCGGAGTTGTACCCGGTAACCAATTGTAACGCTATAAAGTATCGGGTAGCAATGGGCCTCGGGCGGATGCCAACATGGCTGCATACAAGATTGCATAGCCACTGGTAGAAAGCAGAAAGCTTGGTGCGTTCACCAGAGTCCGGGCCGATCAATTGATAATGCGCTTTGTGATCGCTTAACGAGGCATTTTGGGGTTGAACATGGAGAATTCAATGTTCAATTTCAAGCCCAAAAAAAACATGCAATACTTATCGAATACTGTTTGATATAAAATCTCACAGGCATTATCGGAGTCTTCTAGACTTTATGGGATAATTAGGGTGGTGTGAGCCCTTAAGTAAGAATTGACCGCGGGGGAGTTTAGCGGCAATGTGTATGTGAACTGGAGACATGTGACCATTGTGTCGATATATCAACCAAAAACCATATTTACATAGTCCGCATTTTTGGTTGGAAGAGTCCACATTATTCCTTTGATCCTTTGTGAAAAGAGGGTTATGTAGTAACTTTGCTAGGGATGATGTAAAAATCCAATTTCCCCAACGAAGCGGAGCTTGGCAAAGTGTGCTTGTGAGCACAAAATCCCTTACTTCGAGGTAAGGTGATGTGATATGTAACATATTGCATCGTGTTTGACACGAATGTTCCCAGAAGCGGTGGGTGCCCCGAAAGCAAGTAAGCCCACTTGCGAATGCACGGCTTCAAGCCGGCATATGTGTGTGTCTCGGTTGGGAGGTAGCCCATTGGCCCCATAAAACATAGCTTCGGGCTTCATATTTTGGAAGGTGATGCAAGATACGTCACTCTATTTTCTACGGTGGTTTTTAATGATCATTTGTTCTCTCGAATATCCTTATGATTCAATAACGTTCTTACGGAACGAAGAATATAAGGCCACTTAATAGTAATTCGGTACCATTAATGCAACGAGGAGCAGTGCCAATGCCCTTAATCGAGGTTAAGGTAGACACGAAATTCATTGCTAGGGGTGATTTAGGTATGAAGTTGGTGTGCATAGTCGCACGTTCATCCAGAACAACTAACTTCCACAGCATTTATACCTTATCACATGTTAGTGAATTCGGTCACACATGTATAAGAAACATGATTCAATTAACTTATATTCGAGGACAATATCCATAATAATATCCAGCAAATTTAAAGCAAATACCAAAACAATCATCAAACAAAAGGAAAAATTGTTCAAAACTTAAACCAAAAGATGGGGGTTTTGGCCAACGGGGCCTTCCATGTCAAAATTTTGCTTTTCCATATGTATTAGGTGAAGCAAAAATAGTCTCACAAATTGATTACGGGAATGGTACTCCTCAACAACATTGGTAGGGGGGCACAAATAAGTGCATAGCCAATGATCTATTCCATCAAAATGGAGGTAGATTTTGCACGAGTTGAGGTTAGAGGAATCTTTGTCCCTTATTCTTGAAGTTTTGGGTCTTAGTTTCCAAGGGATCACGTGTTTGGTCGTGATGCCACCTTAAGTTGACCACTGATTCTACCACTATTCGGTACTCTCCGGCCGAAGAAGGAAGAGTAGGTCGGTAGGCCTGTTGAGCGAGCCTTAAGTTCGGTACACCTCGCGTCGAAGCGAGCAAGACCTTCGGTACATCACTGCAGTAGGGCATGTCGTTCGGTAGACTTGAGCGCGTCATACGGATTCGGTGAACTGCCGGCGGAGTCTATACCATTCGGTAGGCTTCCCGGCCGAAGGCGGATCACACCGTTCGGTACCTTCCGGCCGAATCAGCTTCAGGGTGCCGCTTTCCTTTGTTGTGCTTTTCAGTGAGCAAAGTGGTAGTATCGGATCCGAAAGAATTTAGTGAACCTCCACTCTCTAGGAGTGCTTCTTGAGCATTTTTAGAGTATGGAAGGGCGAGAAAAATATTCTCGGAGTTAAAATTCAATCGGATTCTATAAACTTCAGAATTTGTACCTATTCACGGATGGAGTTCAATCATGCCTTGTGTCGGGGCAAGATATGTCTTGCTTCGGGCAAGGTGTCTTGCTTTTGACAAGAGATGTGTCTTTGCCGGGCAAGGTGTGTCTTGCTTCGGGCAAGATCATCTTTGCATGGTGAACGATAAAGTAGAGTGAGTCAAAGAGCCATGGAATCCTCGTCATTGAGGTGCTTCCATTTGCAATGCTTCGGAGCATAAGTCTTTGGATGAAGATCATGGCGGAGGGCTTATTTAGCTCTATCACGTCATTGTTGGCTTGATATTTCTCAACTTCTCGGTAGTCAAGTGGAGCTTCACAACTTGTGCCCACATAAAGTAGTTTCTTCCGAAACTCCCATGTTAGTGAAGTCGAATTTGTTCTTGTTCGAAAGTCCACTAGATGGAGGAAACAAAAATTGTGGTTAGTGCTTATGGTTATGGAAATAAATTCTTCATAATCATAAAAGTTAGAACATTCGGGTTCTAAGACATGGTTTGGTTTAAATTTTCATGAAAACTACGGGTTTCATGGGTATTTAATTTTTAAGGAAACTTCGGGTTTCATGGCACTTATTGAGCCGGGTTCGAATTTATGAACTTCAAGTTCATATATATACGCAAGCAAACGCAATATATATAGAACAAAAAATAAAGATTTTAACATATATTGTGAATGGGTAGTGAGAAATATGAGTCTACGGAGACAGCCGGGGTTTTGCAAATATGACCCAAATAATTTTTGGTGGATTACGTGGTTGGGTGCGAGGCCCGACCAACGAGGCGGATTTTATTTGGCCAACAAAAAATGAAAAATTTTGGACCAAAGTGAGCCCAACGGTGAGTCGAAACCCACACGAAATTTCCGGAGTGAAGGAAGGAAGTGTTTGGGTGCCTTGGATCTAAATTGCGAGGCCTTAGAGACGAGAAGGCCCATCGGGGGCCAAAAAGCTGCAACACGGGTTGGCGGTGTGTACCCGGGCTTGGGGCGAGAAAGAGGTGGGCGGAAAAGGAAGAGCCCGGCGAGCTGGTGGGAAAGAAACGACGGGCGGGCCCGTGCGAGCCGGAGCTGGAGCGGGCCGAGAGGCTAAAGCCCCAGCAGTGGCGCATAGCTCGGCTCGGGGTGAGGCTCGGCTTACGGCGACGGCTCGGCTCGGCTTCCCGAGGGTTTTTTTTTTTTCTTTATTTTTCAAAAAAGCGAAAAAAATTTTCGATGAAATTTCAGTTTTTGAGGAAAAAACGAGGGTGATGTTTTTTGTAGAAAAGCGAAAAAAATAAGAAAAAACCCTTGATTTTCCTTCGTTCACACGATCATCAATTCATAATATATGTGAGATATATTAAATGTCGATGTTAACACAATAATATTTGCGAGGAAGATCAACCAGGTCGTTAAACGCGAAAATTGGGTTATGCATCATGGTGAGTTCATCCCTGTCAGTCGACAAAATATCGACAATCGGAGCCACCGTGTTTTAGAAGAACTTTGGATTGATGATGATGGTTGAACAATTTGTTTTGCGGGATTGCTTTTCAACTCGGATTTCCATCGTCAGTCACGTTGAATCTTGTTCAAAATAACGGGGGAAAATTGAATCGGCTAACAATATATTGAATTCAATAAAAATAAATAAATCAAAGTAAAAACTATTGAAATTAATACTCCCCATGATTGAAGATGGCCAAAAACTAGGTATAATTCTCTTGAAGCACGACGGAAAGAGCGTGCGATAACGTGTTGTGGGCCGGAGTTTTTAGTGAAGGAGTGCGGCAAGAGAAGAATAGAATTTGTAATTGTAGTGTATGTGGAATATGTAGTTCATATATTATTCCACATACCGAGATACCTTTATTTATAGTAATACAGAGTACAAGTACAATAGGATTCTAAACCCTTACACGGAAACCAGGAATAGCCTAATCATTATCTACCTAGGTTTACACAATCACATTTAACACATGTTATATTTTATCTACAACATAAATAACATTTTTATCTAAGTTAGTTTGCATGCATTATATACGCTCTAACAGTCGTTAAAAGCATCTAATGAGGCCCAGAGAAGCACTTGCGATATGATTGTTCTCGAAGTGGCCCATGGCCTTTTATCAAAATGATAATTTATTAATTCAAAATTAGTGTTAAGTAATGTTGTGGAAGACCCTCCATGTGCATAATTATTGGCTCGTGAGCCTCATGATTAGGACAGTTAACCCTTAACTCTAATCATGTTTAGTTCTGAACCAACAGTTTGGTTGGCTTTTTAAGTGTTATGGCAGCTTTTTGATAATAATTAACTAATCCACTTTCCATAGCAACATATGCATGCATATATGGATGACAGAGATGATAGTAACCCTCTCACTTAAACTTTTTAGTTTTATTTTTTTGGTCTTTCTTATCATTCGCTAATATTGCTTCATGATCGAAGCCATTTAATTTCTAGATTACCTTTTAAAGATCAAATTTGCAAAAAATCACCCAAATCAGAAATTGTTTAACCGTTTGATTAACGTTGATAAAATTTTAGTATTTAAGTAAGAAATATGATTCGTCTATTTATTAAATAACTGTTAGATGACTAAACGATTTTGGATTTAGCCAATATTTTGCAGAGATGATCTTTAAAGAGTGACCTAAATAATAGATGGTTCAAATTATCATTCCACATTGCATGATGAAAAAAAGAGTCAAAAAGGCAGAACGAGAAAGTTGTTAGCATTCTCCATATTGATGATCCTTTCCAAGCATGGTCTAACGTGATCACAGCACGGCTGCCATCTATCCTTAACTGATATCGGAAATAATACCAACCTCACCTGATCAAATATGTTTTTCTAATTCCATGATTAGAAAATGGGGACTGGCTACAGTGCTCGCAAGCATTGAATGCTCACACCAATCTCACCCTCCTTTTCCCCCTCTCTCCTCTCTCCTCCCTCATTTTAATGGTGAGATCGGTGTAAGCATTCAATGCTTGCGAGCATTGTAGCCTACTCCTAGAAAATGGTCGACATACATTTTTTTCCCATGTGAATTGAAATATAAAATTAATACTACTAGTTCCTATAATCCTACCCCAAGAGAGCAATATATTGGAATCCCGGATTTTGGCTGAAAAAACCACATCATAGATAAAATTGGAAGATTATAATATGAAGAATTGATTCAAAAAGCAGAAATTGGGTTAAAAAAGCTGTAACATCCCGTAAAAAGTTTGTCATAAAATAATTCTTGGGGGATATTTTCTACACATGCGTGTTTATTTCGTACACGTGAGCGTGTAAGTTTACTGTTTTGGTAGGTGCACAATACCCCCGAAACCCAATTTTTCCTTTTCTTTTTTCCCTTTTCCTTCTTCCCCGTCACTTTTCTTTTCCCCACTTTTTTTTACTTTTTCTCCATTTCTCTCACTGTGTGTGCACAGTGCACACCGACGAAAACCCGTCGAATCGAGGCAAACGAAAATCACCACCATCTTCGTCACGACGTCGTGGACTCAACGGTGCAAACTGTTCGTCCAAACTCTCAACCGTTTGACGGAAAACGCAACCGGAAGAACCGGACCTTTCCGACCATTTTCCGGCCAATCTAGATCGAGGTGAGGTTTCTAACTACCACCATTGTATTCCTCTCGTTGAGTTTTGACGTAGATCAACAAAGCTACAGTGAACCGCAACTTTCGAGGCAATTACAGGCCATTTCCCGAGCTTGTACGACCAATCCAAAGGTACACTGTGATTCTACTCTTCTCCAGCTTCATTTTGATATATGGCACATAAAATTTAGCCAAGAAATGAAGAAGATATGGATAGGGGTGGTTTCGGTTCGGTAACCGAACCGAACTCCCACTCCCGAATACCGAAACCGAAACTTCGGGGAGGAGGTTTTTAATACCGAAACCGAAACTTCGGGGAGGAGGTTTTTAATACCGAAACCGAACCGAAAGGTTCGGGATACCGAAATTTCAGGATACCGAACCTTTCGGTTCGGTTTCGGTATTAAAAACCCCCGAAACCAGGGCTTCTGGGACAAACCCCACGACGGAAATATCCCAAACCTGCTTCAAACCAAACAGACGATAACGGTTAGAGATATTCGGGTCCAGATTTACCAATCCGGACTCTGAGTCTTGACCCGAAATCTGAAATGAAAGAAGGGATTCGTACGGACCTAGCGTGAGTGTCCACGAATTTAGCTCCTTTAGCCTCGACGATGATATCGCAGGCGAGGGCGATCTCGAACCCGACGGTGACCGCGAACCCGTTAATGGCTCCGATGATAGGCTTTCGGCACTGCTCCATCTGGGCAACCGGATCGGACTCCACGTCCTTCACGTCGCCTTTGAAAACGTCCTCGGCGGAGGTGAGATCGACGCCGGAACAAAACGCGCGACCCGACCCAGACAAAACGATTACCCGGACCGATTCGTCTTGATTTAAGGCCTTGAAGGCCTGGGCGAGGTCCGTCATCATGGGCGGGGTCAGCGAGTTGAGCGACTTGGGACGGTTGATCGTTACGAACGCGATTCCGGTCGGTTCGCGGTTTACAAGTATGAGATTTTCCGGCGAGGATTGGTGGCGGGTCATCTTGGGAGGTAATAGTAGAAATGGTTTTGGTTTGGGATTGGACTGGGGAGGAATCGGATGAAGTCGGGATTTGAATGCGGATCGCGACGTTTTTGCGTTGGAATGCGTGGAAGAGTTATCGCTGACGATTTGAATGGACTGGGGTGGCTTCGAATGGACTGGGGTGGCTTCGAATCTTACAGAAACTGAGTTTTAACGAATGGTTGAGATCGAATCTCAACCAAATCAACGGCTAAGATTATTAGAATTATATATATTATCTAATAAAATTTTTAATATATATATAGTTTCGGTTCGGTTCGGTATTACCGAAAATATGGTAAGACCATCCCGATCCCCGTACCGAAATTTCGGTATTTTTTCGGTATTGGTTACCGAATCGTTCGGGACTTTTCGGTTTCGGGAATTTCGGTATTCCGTTCGGTATTTTTCGGTTCGGTTTCGGTATTTCGGTACAAAATTCCCAGCCCTAGATATGGAGCTTTAAAAATTTTCCAAAAACCGGCCAAAATTCCGGCGCTGGCGACCGGAAAAAAGACCAAAGGTGATCGGAGCTGACGTCAACGATGACGTCAACAAACCGGTCCAGACCGGCCCTGCTGACGTCAACAAACTGGTTCAGACCGGCACTGACGTCAACGATGACGTCAGCAACTGGTTCAGACTGGGCTGACGTCAGCGATGATGTCAGCGTTGATCGGCTCGGCTGACTCGCGCGTGAGCCGCGAGTGGAGCAACGGCTTCTGGTGTTTGAGCCGCGCGTGGGGGCGCGTGGAGCATCTTTTTCCGATTCCGTCTTCGCGAGGCAACTCGTGACGACGCGTACTACCTAGGGGCAGTACGTATTATATTTTTCGAGGTGTTTTGAACCTCCTGGTTGAGCAAACAAAGGATAGGTGTAATTAATTAGTTATTTAATAACCTTTATGAGTTTAATCATTATTACAGTGATATCTCATATAGGTGAGACTTATCCAGAGGATTACCGGGGCTACCCAGGACAGGGGGGCTACGACCCGGCTACCTACAGGTGAGTGAGTGGGTCTTTGTTTTGATAAATGTATATGTACGTATGGTTTTTCAATGCTTTCTTCAAACTGTTAGCATAACTCATATCATATACGTTTGTTGGAGGTAAAACATTCGTATTATATTGCCATACATATTTTATACTGTTGCTCATCAGTAGATGTATAACACCCCAGGTATTAGTACTCAGTCTTGTGGCCAGGACTAGCCTTGACGTTTGGAGTAGTCACTACCAGTACCGCTACGCAGCTTTGGATCCATTATAGATACTAGCCTGTTCTAGGTTGCACTAGGCAACTCGAACTTGTGTGACGCACTTTGTGCATAGCGCTTAGCGTTAGACTCGCGTCATTGTAGTACTCAGCATATTACTTATATACCTAGCCTGTTCCTCGTAGTTTAGCTACTTGGACTTGTGTGTTTATATATGGGTGAGCATGTCAGTTATGATTGTCGGGGAGTACCCGTATATTTTTATTATAGTATTTTGAGGTTCATGCCAGAGGGTATGACTTGTTTTCAACTATACTTGTTTTCCAGTGAGGGGTTAGTATACTCTTGAAAACAAATGTTTTATCAAACTTTGCTTTTTGACCCACTCACCGTTTTATGTTTTGCGCCCCTCTAGGACCTAGAGGCGGGTTCTCTTATCGGTGACATGAGGACTTCCTTGGTAGTGGTTGACGGTTCAGACATTGCTTCAGTTTATGTAGGATTCACTCCTACTTGTAGTTAACTTTTATTTATCCATCCTCACGGGGATGTGAATAATTTATACTCCTACACTATTTACTTTGCTCTGACTGTTATGCATCATGTATTATGGTTTTTTAACCCTCACCACACTTCTACTTCCGCACTCAACTCTTTTCATTCTTACTCTTTCACTTATTCATGCATAATTGGCTTTCATCACCTAACACGTGTCGGTCAGCACTTCCCGACACCTGACGTGTCCGGGATTGGGATGTGTCAAAAGCAGTCCTCAACGAGCATTTAGTTTTTGTGTGTATTTTTCTCTCTAGGAGGCAATATATATACAAACTACATAGTTGATTAGGACTACAAGGAAATCCCTAGTAACAAGGAAATCCTAACTAATAAGAGAATTACAATTAAATAACAATTACAATAGTTGACCATTGACTCACGCCAGCACTCCTCCTCAAGTTGGTATGTAGATATCTCCTAAGCCCAACTTGTCAAGTGAGTCATGAAAAACCTTTGTGGACATTGCATGTGTTTTCTTCAGTTTAAAGCCAATTTCCGTTAGCAAAATCCGAAGCCATAAAAGCTCACAAATACCATTAGCCATTCCCTTGAATTCAGCCTCTGCAGTAGATCGAGCAATGAAATTTTACTTCTTACTATGCCAAGTAACCGGATTTCCACCAACAAAAGTGAAATACTCAGATGTTGAACGCTAATGAGTTATATTACCAGCCCAATCAACATCAGTGTACCCTTTAACATTCAAATGCCCATGCTTCCGGAAAATTAGACCTCTTCTAGGCGAAGACTTCAAGTAACTCAAAATCCTCATCACAACTGCCATATAATCCACACTAAGAGCATGCATAAACTGACTTACAACACTAGGAGTGTTGGGTTGTGGACTACTTTAGTACACGTGTGCAGAAGCGTGGCGGGGTGACATAAGCATAAATAATCCAATTACATGCATGGTTCGCGGAACGTTGGATTTCGTTTAATCTTATTAAACTAATCCACATAATCTAGATTAATCGATGTGCTAGTGTTCATAAAAAAAAAATTTAAGAACATGTGCATAAACTTAAAATAAAGTTTAGAATCCAACCTCTAGATTTCATATGTGAACGAATTTGTTGTTGAGGCTCCCAATTGTTAGCCCTCTACTAGTATCCACACGAATGAATCTCCTGTTGGTGAAACAGGAAGACGATGAACTGCTAGGTCATTTTCCTTCAATAGGTGCGGCGGCAAGGGTGTTTGGGTGTGGTATTTTGTTTTTCAATTTCTCTAAATTGGAAAACCTAATTCCCTTATCTCGTCTCTCTGATTTTCTGATTTTACAATATGTAAAATCCACTAATAGGTCTAAAGACTTCTTAGGCTTATATAGAGAACAATTCTTTAAGCCAATAGGATTACAATTAATCCTCCACTACTTATACATGTGCCGCATGCCCTAGGAGACAATTCCTAGGTCTTGCCGCACCTCCCTAATGCCACTGGGCTTCTGCCCGGTTCGTTCATTATTTTTTTATTTAATTAATCTGGTATTTCCTTTCGAATTGGGCTTCCTTATTTTATTTTAGTTCAAATAACCAACAATAAATAGAAGGCCCAAACCAATTAATCAAATATAAAATTAAACATTTAGTATAAATAATTTATATTAAATTCAACATTCGCCAATTTTTATCCTTCGATATCATTCTATTGTGTGTGACCTTGTAGATTCCAACTAAAGCTGGAAGTGGATAATTTGATTAATCAAATTAATCTTATTTTACATAATTAGATACCATTCTAATTCACCCTTGTAGGAATATCCACATACCGAATAGTAACATCTAGTAATGGCTTTCGGCTACCCA
This sequence comes from Gillenia trifoliata, assembly GCA_018257905.1. Lineage (NCBI taxonomy): Eukaryota > Viridiplantae > Streptophyta > Magnoliopsida > Rosales > Rosaceae > Gillenia > Gillenia trifoliata. The sequence goes on along the minus strand of CM031084.1, from coordinate 12,156,314 downwards.
GATTAGTCAGAGTATGTTTGAATTCATACAACACATATTTTGAACCTTAGTTATGGTTACAATGCAATTCAGTTCTTCTATATACTAAATTTCGATCGTATATTTTAGAGCATGGAACTATTGTCAAACTCTACATATAAATATGATCATCCAGATGTATCTTCTGTACGTTGCTTTGGCCAAAGACTTCTGGAGATAGATCTTCAATGAGCTCTAAGAATATCTAACTGCATGATTACCTAGAAGGTGACAGATTCCTTGTTGTGCATTCAAGTATCTCTATATTGATGCACATAATCCCGAACCTCACATGAGATAACCAGTGATGTCTCAGGTCTAAGAACTAGTTACATCCATAACTCAGAAGTGTGGTACGATTGACAAGTAGGAAATCTTCCATTCGTATACTTCTATGGTTGGTCAATGTTCAGTGAACTCGATCTCATAGACGAGCACCTTTATGTCTATTCCATGTCACTACATGCTTAGTCTGAGACTTACTACTAAATATGACATAAATCGGCCTTTACAGATGTTCGATAGTCCATTCGATCATCCTATGGCTAGGAACATAATTTAGGACTTAAGATACATAAGGTACGTATCTCAGGTTTAAAACTTCTTTATAATCTCATCCCTACAACTTAAGGTAACGAACCTTCCTAATTCATTATTAGGTCACGTGCTCGATTGACAAATGTTCTCACTTGCCCTTGTCGTTGATGATTCAACATTGGGTTACCACGAATAACCAATTACGTGTTGCCACATCAATTGCTTTTCAGGCATACTCCAACCAACATCATATGCAATGTCGAGATGAGTAAAAGACAAGTAAATCAAATGACCAACCAACCTTTGATATCTCCCTTTATCCGTTGGAACTTGATCCAGATATATAGCTAGATGATGATTCTGGACAATGGGAGTTTCTGTAGGCTTATGCTAACATTCTCGCTTCTGAAAGCAAATCCAGCACATACTTACGATGGGACAAATAAATTGCTCCCTTCAACCGAACCACCTCAATCCCCATAAAGTATTTAAGCCCACCCAAATCTTTCATCTCAAACTCAGAAGCCAAATACCCTTGTAGCTTGTCAATCTCCTCCGTATCATCTCCTGTAACTACTATATCATCAACATAGATAATTAACAAGGTCACCTTACCACCCTTGCGTTTAATAAACAATGTGTGATTAGCATTCCCTTGTCGATACCTAAACTTTTTCATAGCTTGAGTAAATCTCCTAACCAAGCTCTCGGTGACTACTTCAAACCATAACGCGCTTTTCAAAGTCGACATACCTTTTCGAACGCTTTTTTTGTTTCATATCCGGGAGGAAGATCCATGTATACTTCTTCTTCTAGTTCATCATGCAAAAATGCATTTTTGACATCAAACTGCTTCAAGGGCCAATCAAAGTTAGCCGATAAGGACAACAACACACGTATAGTGTTCATCTTAGCAACCAAAGCAAATGTCTCCTGATAGTCAAATCCAAAGGTCTGAGTATACCCCTTTGCAACTAGCCGAGCTTTATACCGATCAATGGTTCCGTTGGTTTTATGCTTTATAGTATACACCCATTTGCCCCCAACTGGTTTCCTCTCATGCGGTAGTGACACTACTTCCCAAGTGCCATTCTTCCAAAGTGCTTCCATCTATATTTTCATTGCCTTTGTCCGCTTAGAATCGGTCATCGTTTTTTCAACTTTCATAAGAATTTTAATCCCTGACATCTAATTCACGAAGGCTTAATATGTTAGCGATAGCTTATAGGTATACACATAGTTCGTGATCGCATACTTCACCTTCCCTTCTAGAGAGAACCTAACTAATGGTTTCCCTAGATTCTGTCTTAGGGAAACTGATAGGCACGATCAATAAGGTTAGGTAAAGTATTAGGCCTCATTTGTTATATCGGACTAGCTCAGACTGAACTAGTTTCAGGGACTAAGTTTGACTGACTTGGCCTGGACTAAGCAGTATAAGATTAGTGAAGCGTTTGGTGCAGTGTCGGACTAACAAGTTGAATAATAAAAAAAAACACAATTTTTTCTCTCTCACCCACAATCTCTCTCTTCCCAGCCCACCCAACCTTACCCGTGAAAGTGACACTGTGAAACCCATCTCTCTCTCTTTCCCTTATCATCTTTCTCATCAGAAAGACTGAAACCCATATGTTCCCTGCCCAACAATGGTTGCCAAACTTGTTTGAGGATATTGATTATCAACTAACTATAACCCACTACATCATCAATTAACAACAACCTACCACATAAAGAAAAGACAAATTCTCAGAACTCCCTACCCTTTCCTCCACCGAATTGCCTCGAGCCACCGACCGAGGACTCGACCACCCAATTTATGAAAAACCTCATTCCCGTGAAAGAGATCGCTCTCCGCCGTCGAAGCAGTGGACTGGAATCCAACGAACAAGCTTCTTCTCTTGAACGAGATCGATCCCAATCAATGCAAGATCTAAACGCTACTACTGATGATGGTCGATCTTATAGTTGCTCGGTTGACGTACGAAGGAGAGGGCGGGATTAAAAGACGGCTTAGTAATCCCACGCTTAAACATTGGATTGCTAGTACTTTGCTAGTGAGGTCTCTAGTCCAGGCGAGTCCTGGCTAGTCTCATTAATCGTTAGTCCTAGCTCCAACAAACATGACATACTAGTCCTATCTAAGCTAGTCCAAGCTAAAGAGGTGTAACAAACACAGCCTTAGTTTCTTAATTGCTTACCTCAATGATATCCGGTGGACTATGAACGGGCACAATTAAGTGAGAACTAGGGGTTGTTTCTTGAGTTATTGTAGAAGTCTCAACCATTAATATTGCTTCGTATGGAGAACTCGCAAATTCAAGTATCATGTGTAGCCCATCTACCTTTGAGCTGTAGGATATAGTGCATCTGGCGCTTGAGCGACAGAAGGCTCCGCTTAAGTGGCAGAATGTAGAGCATCCAGTGCTTGAGTGACAAGGCTATCTGGTGACTGATCGTTGGGTATTGTTTCAACATTTTCCACGATTAAATGGGATGAAGACTCACTCCAAGTAGGTTCTTTTAAGTTGTGTCTCCCCCTTAAAGGCATAGTTGGGGTGATCACTTGCAAAAAAGACCTCGGATTTGGAGAAGGTTAAATCCATTGTCGCGTAAAGATGACGTGTAGAAGGATGATAACATCGGTAACCCTTTTGTTGTGGAGCGAAGCCCAAAAACACGCATTTCACAACACAAGGATGATAGCATCGGTAATCCTGAGTTGCTGACTACAATTACTTCAAACTAAGCTGCCCATGGCAAAGAGATAAGGCAAATGAGTTAAAGGAGAAATTAATCATTAATTCCTACCTTTAGGCTTTCCAATTAAAGACAAACTCCTTTCATTAAGGAAGACATTCGATCATGATTAATCAAGGATTCTCCAAGATAATGTTTAAGATATTATTAATTAATTTTGATAATATCTTCAAGCACTACTCCATGTATCTTTAAGATATTCTCAGCATCTTATAGATATTATCATGTACTATCATTGCACAAGTACAACTCCATCCATCAGATGATACTACACGGCCAATGGGACGCCGACACATTCCCTACCCATATGGTCAGCCTATATATACACTCTCTACAGTCAGTTCTTGGGTAAGCAATTCTACGCTGAAAAACATCTCATTCTCTACACAGAGTTTTCTTACTCAGGCATCGGAGGTTCATTGGCCAAATCCCTCCTCTAGGTTGTGGTTTGGTCTTTAACCAAAGGTGTCTCTTTGTTTTGTGAGTACAATTTAGTCAATTTAAAGGCGGTAGAATTTTGTTACCATATCGACCATAATAAGTTTTACCGTCTGTTTGGGTGCAGGAAAAAAACTCAATATTTGGGGAAAAGTCGGGAATTGGGGCGTTGAAAATCAGAAGTCACTTGTTTGGGAAAATGAGCGAAGAAATCGGAGATTTACATGCCGGAAATCAGATAAGATTTGGCATTCAAAATTTTCGAGTCGAAATTCCGTGTGAAGAGGCAGAATTCTTCAATTCTCAATTTTGGTGGAAAATTTTATTTCATGCCCTCTTAATCGTCTAAATAAATAGTGAAGTCTCCGCCAGTCTACCTAAACCACTTCAAAAAAATAGAGAGATGATAGAAGTAGAAGGTAATCAATCCATGGTGCTTTGTTGATCAGATTTGAGGTTACTCTTTAATTTTAACACCATTTTCTTTGGATTTATTGAGAATACTATTTCAAATGGGTATTTGAAAAATATTGTAAACGCTCATTCATAACAATAGGGACTCATCATCTTAAAAAGGAAATTTACTTAGTTTGAATTGAAGTCAATGGATCTAAACTGATATGCAAAATGTCATGGATAAACCTATTAATTGACTATGTATTTGGAGTTATATCTAATTATCTCTAAATAATATTATAATCGGGGTCATGCTTCATGGGATGTTTAAACAAATAAATATGGGTTTGGCATGAACTTGAAATAATAAAAAGAAATACTTACTTCAAATCGCAAAAATGATCATACTTTCAAAAATTCAGAAAAAAACTGAAATTTTGTTGTCAAAAGGTGAGAAAAAGCAATCTGTAGGTTTTTGTGACAAAAACAATTGGTCGCAGAAGATTTTTAACAGTGGCTGGACAGAACTGCAGCAACAAAGGCTTTTCACGGTGGCTGGTCTTCTGCGGCAGAAAGGGGCCTTTCAACAAATCGTTATGTGGCAATTGGTACTTTGCGACGACTTGGTGAATTTTTTGAATTTTTTTTTCTTGTGGCTGTAAAAAAAAGTTAGAGTTTTGGGGAATATTTTCTATTGGTTTTGATTCCGTTAAGAGCAAAAATGCTGATAACGTGTTGTAGAGGAAACTAATTTGAGAGAGAATGAGAGAATTCTATAAGAGAAATTCTTCGTATTATAATGTGAGACATAGCCACCTTTATATAGTGGTGTGGCTATCCTGGCAAATTACACAAATACCCCTAATTCAATAGTGAGAATCAATTGCCTAATCAATTGAGGAATGAATGGCCTATTCATTTGTGGAATCAATGGCTTAACGGTTATAACGGTTACACCAATTAGTGGATGGACATAAATGTACTGCAACACCCTTTTATTAATTAATTAATATAGAGTTCTTACATAAATTGGCTTTTTGGGCATAACTCCAACAAAATAGGACACCCAAATTAAATTATTAAACAAATTCTATGGCTATCCAAAAAAGTAAATTTGTAATTAACGCCATTTTCAAAATTCTAATTATATGACATCCAAACATGGAAATTTGCAATTGAAAGAATTCTAAATGATGGAGTTGTAAATTCTATCATTTACAATTTCTATGAAAATTGGAATTACTTCATCCAAACATAGGGTTAGGGAATTGAGTTTTACACACCCATTTTTATTTCTAATATTTGGATAAATCAAAAGAGAATTAATTTGTCGGTGTGCAGAAGGTAAAAAAGAGTGTGAAAATAATTTGTCTAACTTTTATTTGGTGTTTCTTGGTAAAAGAAATTCCACAAATGTGACAAGTTTGGTCATGTAATGAAGGATTGTCGTCAACCTATCAAGAGAGGTCAAGTAGCTAATTATGCAAATCAGGTCCAAGAAACTGCAATGATGTTTTATGCTTGTCACAAGGCATCGTAATCACATGACCAGCAGTGAGTCCCTACTTATCAATATTGATAGAAGTGTGCGATGTAAAGTTAAAATGGGTACTACTGAACTTGTGGAAGCAATAGGAAAAAAAAACCTTTATAGTTGAGACAAAGAAGGGTACTAGATATATTCTAGAGGTTATGATTGTACCTGAACTTGATGAAAATCTACTCAGTGTGAGACAGATGATTGAGCATGGATATTGGTTATTATTTGGAGATTTCATGGTCTGCATATTTGAAGACAGAAATTTGCAAAAGGTTATAGAAACTATACCAATGAAAGGAAACAGATGCTTTCCACTTACATTTGAAACTGAAAGTGTGAATCTTGTTATGGCAAATAGAGCTACTATTGTAGGCTCTTCTTAGAGGTGGCATAGAAGATTTAGCCACTTAAACTATGATAGTTTGAAGATGCTTCAAGACAAAAATATGGTTTATGGTATGCCAAAACTTGCAGACTATGAGCATGTGTGTGAAGGATGTGCAACAGGAAAGACTCACAAAAAAGCATTTGATAGCGACAAAGTCTGGAGAGCGGCAAATCCACTTGAATTGGTTCACATAGATGTTTATGGACCAATGGTTAAAACTCTTGGGGGCAACATGTACTTTCTTGCTTTTATTGATGACAAAACAAGGATGTGTTGGGTATATTTTCTAAAATACAAGTTAGCTTCAAGAAGTCCAAGGCCATGGTAGAATTGCAAAGTGGTTTTAAACTGAAAAAGGTCAGGAGTAATAAAGGAGGAGAATATAGTTCTCTAGAGTTTGAAAAGTTCTGTGAGAATATTGGAATTGAAAAGCAATTGACTGTGGCATATTCACCGTAACAGAATGGTACTGCAAAAAGGAAGAACATAACCGTGGTGTAAAGGGCTAGAACTATGCTGTATGAGAAAAAATTGCCATTGAAATTCTGGGGTGAAGCAGTTAACACTATAGTCTGCTTATTGAATAGATGTCCCACTAGAGCATTGGAAGATAAGACTCAATTTGAAGATTTTAGTGGAAGAAAACCTGGAGTGAAGCACTTAAGAATATTTGGGTCTATGTGTTTCACTCATGTTCCATCTCAACAGAGACAAAAGCTTGATGAGACTGGACAAAAAGGTATATTTGTGGGTTATGGCACTAGAGAGAAAGGATACAGGGTATTTGATCTGAACAACAACAAAATAATTGTTTCAATGAGTATTATTTTTTATGAAAGTACAATGTGGAATTGGGAAAAAAATGAAACAGTGTATGTGCCTGTACCTTGGAATAATGAAGAAGAAGTCAGATTTATAGAGATTGAAAATGAGTCTGTGACTCCTATGCAGTCAGTTCAAACTCCCTATGCAGTGACAAATATTCAAGGTGCAGGTTTCAGTTCACAGAATGTGTTCTCCAATGGCAAAGCAAGTGTTCATGGTGTAAGTTCTCCAACCACTAAAACTGAAGGAGAGATCAAGTTATCAAAAACATATGATTGTACACCGATTAAGTGGAGAAATCTGAATGAAGTATTTGCTCAATGCAATCTCATTGTTATTGAACCTAAGAATTATAATGAAGCATCAAAAGATCAAGCCTGGCAGAAAGCTATGGTTGATGAAATCACCATGTTTGAGAAGAATCAGACTTGGGAGTTGGTTGAAAGACCAAGTGACAAACCAATTGTGGGTGTGAAGTGGATTTTTAAGACAAAGCTCAACCTAGATGGCACGGTTCAAAAACATAAAGCAAGATTGGTAGCTAAGGGCTACACCGAAAAGCTAGGAGTAAATTTTAATGAGACTTTTTCTACTTTTGCTCATGTGGCAAGATTGGATACTATAAGGACTCTAATTGCTTTAGCAGCTCAAGGAGAATGGAGGTTATATCAACTTGATGTCAAATCTGCATTCTTGAATGGAGTACTTGAAGAGGAAGTCTATGTTGATCAACTGGATGGTTTTGTCTTTCCAAATGATATACACAAAGTATACAAGCTGAAAAATTCCCTATATGGCTTGAAATAAGCACCAAGGGCATGGTATGGCAATATAGACTCTTATATATTGCAATGTGGATTTGAAATGAGTCCAAGTGAAGCCACTCTATATGTGAAAAGTAAAGAAGGCCAAGGGATTGTCATTGTATCCATTTATGTTGATGAGATTGTGTATACAGGAAGCTGTGCAAACATGATAGAAGAGTTCAATGAAATGACAAATTTGAGATTATTACATCACTTTCTTGAAATTGGGGTAATTCAACAAGAAGGGAACATTTTCATACACCAAATTTTGGATTGAAGGACTGTAAACTAGTATCTACACCATTGGCTACCATAGATAAAATGAGAAGGAAAGATGGGAGTGAAGCTGCAAATGAGGATATAGGCCCTCTCTCTCTCTCTCTCCCTCCCTCCCTCCCTCCCTCTCTCATATTTTGTAATGGCTATTTTGAAGGGAAATTATGAGATTTATGTGGGATTTCTAATGACTAGCATGCATATACAATTCGAAATTTATACACATGAGCAACGGAAGCAATTTATCTAAGCAATAGTCATGCAAATCCCCTTCAAGAAGCATAGGTTGATATTTGATGCATCTAAGATAAATCAAGAACAAAGTGAAGGTATGAGAGTTATACCTCTTGATCTACTCTTTAGACCAAGGATGGACCACCTCCAAGCTCTTTGTTCTTGGAACTCCTTGAGCCTAGCCTCCCTCCTTGCTTCCTCCACCTTGGCCGAATGGAACTCTTCTAGGTTCTCCTCTAGTCCCCAAAGTAGAAGACCTCTAAAGATCCACACCCACCAAGTAGTGGAATGGATGATGGATCTCCAAAAGAAAGAGAGAAGTGTAGCTCTCTCTTCCTTGGGTTGGCCGGCTATGTAGAGTGAAAAAGGGAGAGATGTTTTTCTTTCTTTGGTTGACTCACTCACTCCAAAGACATCACAAGTTATATTGTGTGGTATGGTGTTGTTTGAAAGTTTCATTAAAATTTCCATATATAAAAGAAGTGAGTCAACATTTGACTCCTCTCTCTCTCTCTCTCACACATGGCCGGCCAAAGAGTGTTGTTTGGGCTTTTGGGCTTTTACAATTTCAAGTCATCTTATGCTTGAATAAAAGACCAAAGAGGTTAGGGCCCAATGGGCCCGGATGAACCCGAACTTATTTCATTAAGCCCAAAGCGATCTTTCATCGCTTCTATGATTTCCTTAGACTTTCTAATTAATCATAACACTCGATTAATTATTTCCATCATACATATGTTGTTCCACCACTAGAGTGTATTCGGTGTACAATCATTTTAGGTTCTAATTAGCAAGGAAGTGAGGTGATTGGTATCAATCCAATTGATCAGTTCCAATCATCTAGTGAATTAAAACTTATTTTAATTCTTTATCTTCTTTGATGATTACTAATTAATCATCCACAAGATCCCACAAACCATGAGTGACACACTACACATATATCATGGCTACCCAAGCTAATGTAGAAGTTTGTTCGGAGAACCTATTCAATTGGAATTACAATGTAATTCGATCCTTCTCTAATACAATACTCTCAATCACACTATTAGGGTATGGATACATAATGTCAAACCCCTAATGTGATTATACCATGTTATATGATTCTATTGAGTCGTAAAGGAACACTTTCCATCACTACGCTCATTACTTCGGCCGAAGATTCCCGAATCATATCTTAGAGTATTCTAATTCCTCTCGTAACGAGGATTAGAGATCCCTTCTTGACCATTCACTTGCCTCCATGGCTAAGTAGCTTAACCCCAACTATGTCGTGGACACCCTCCTGATTGGGGTGACTTTGACATAATCAAAGATTAAGGACTTAACCACAAGACAACTATGATGTCTCAGGTCAAAGGATTAGTTACATATTCCAATCCATGGAGTTACTTGCTTGACATGTGAGTAGACCTCCATGCAAGTACTCCCTTCGATTGTATTCAGTGAACTCATTCCCTCAATGAGCACCTACATACTTGTCATAGTGTCACTACACGAATGGTTGAGACTTTCCATCCTTCCAATTTGAAGCTGACATAGTACGTACTGGTCTCTGGATTGTCAGTATCCCTCTGGTAATCCCATGACCAGGAACATTTTGAACATCATGGTTATGAGAAGAAGGTCTCTGTAGTCTAACATCATTAGATTACTTCTTCCATCAATCCATTGTCCATGGATTCACTATTTGGACATATATCAACTATTGAGATTGTCCTAATAAGTGACTTTGCCCTTTTACCGTATTTAGAGTTATCCATATATACAGTAAATGTCCTGAAAAGTTTCTTCCAAAGATTGACTTTCAGGGCATATTTCCAACATATTTTGCCTCATTTGGAAAATGAGAAATATCTAAAAAATACACAACTCGTCCCCGCCCCTCTCACAAAACATGTGAGGCCCACCACCAACGGTTGTCTCACACAAGAACTTCTCTAACCCATGGCTGGGAAAGTTAGGTTATGGTCGGACTAGGCTTAGCTTGGTCAACGACAAATATGGCAAGTCTCAATCCCTTGTTTTAATCGTGTTGTGTCATGTCAATTATGGAGTAGGCTACAATGCTTGCAAGCATTAAATGCTTACACCGATCTCACCATTAAAATGAGGGAGGAGAGAGGAGAGAGGGGGGAAATGAGGGTGAGATCAGTGTGAGCATTCAATGCTTGTGAGCACTGTAGCCAGTCCCGTCAATTATATTCAAATTGGCATTAAAAAAAATATTATTGAAAGTATTAAAAGAATGGATTATACGAGTTATATATATCTGATACGAAACATTCATGATTTTAAATAAGTATCTATAAAATGTAAATATCGTCACTTTGTACCAATTTCTTGTGTAAAGTCTACTATATCTTAGTAGTTGCATGATAGCGTCACGTAATTTGGAAGGATTGTGAAGTATATATGTCATTGAGGGGACTGGCTACAGTGTTCACAAGTATTGGATGCTCACACCGATCTCACCATCCTTCCCTCCTCTCTCCTCCCTCCTCCCTCCTTTTAACGGTGAGATCGGTGTGAGCATCCAATACTTGCGAGCACCGTAGCCTACTCCATCATTGAGGCCCCAATAGTTTCTTCGTAATGACCAGAAAATCTGGATTATGGAAGATTGTAAGGATAAACATTGGACCGGCCTTAAAATCTGGATTATGGAAGATTGTAAGGATAAACACTGGACCGGCCTTCAGGACTTGCTACTGCGCTCGTCAAAAAGGCGGTTGTAAATGAATATAATATACGTGTGTTACACTAATACACGCCCTCAATATTATATGTTCTTAATTAATTAAAGATTGCTTCTGATTATGTAACACTGAGAGAGGGCGAAAGCAATGGATGGTTTACTTTAATATATTACTAATGACTGCTTTAAAACTACATGTAAAAGTTCGTTATCCGACGGAAAAAACCCCATTACGAAGGCAACATAGAGTGGAGCTTTTACAAAGTTTCTTATGGATTGAGGTACGCTATTGTTTTTTCAGATATACGTTAGGCATTAATATCACGTTTATTAATTACATGACCAATCATATTTTTCAAATGGGCAAGATCGATTTGACATATATAGTTACGTAAGTGAAAAAGCATTTACTCTTTACATGATGTTTTAGGTTGAATTCTATTAAAACAAATTGGACCAAGAAAAAATAGAACCGAAAAAATGTGATTAGTGCATAGTCATTTGAAGTTTTGTAAATATTGTATCCAAATTCTATATTTCTAATCATTAATTTCAAATACAATGTATGCAAACAAATAAATAATACATGAACGTATCTAAGGAGACAAACTCGATTCATTTTTTTTCAAACTTGATTATGGAAGAAAACATCAAGGTGATGCCATCAGAGTTCCTATTAAAGTACACTCCCCTTTTACCCTTTTCCTCTTCACTCCTTTTTTTTAAATTTCCTCAGGTAAATAAATCAAAACACCTCCAGTGCACCATGCCTCCCTCAAGGTGCACTTAAACCAAATCTAATAATGTTTTTAATAAATTAAATCATCTTCCAGCGTATTGGGTTAGGTTGTAGGCATGATTTTGTCGAATATTTCTAGCCACTAAGTGCAGGCCACACAACCGTGGCTTCAACTCAGTCGGGACACCTTGCTCACAAGCATTGGCTTTTCTATAACCTTTTCATCTCAACAAATATTATTATAACTTTAAACTAATGCATGTTCATAGAAGGGGCGCATGGTTAGGGCCCTTAATAATCTTTAATTATAATTACCACAAACTAATGAGAGATTTCAACGGATTAGTACGGATTTTATTGCATAATCTTCTACCAATTTTCTCATGCTAATCTTGACCAAAGCATTATGAGTGGCACGTGTTCGAACCCATTTAAATTGGTTACTTTTTTAAGACCATCTCCAATAGTGAAGGTTAAAGTCTAAATTTTTAGCCCAGATAATTTAGAACTTCACCCAGAAACAGTTTTTCTTCTCCAATGGTTTTGGATTAAAAATTTAGCCCGAGATTACTAAAGAATGATTTTAGCCTAATTTTTTCTTTTCGGTAACTATTTCAAAATAAAATTTATATAGATTATCCTAATTTATTTTTGTGAACATTTTAACCTAAAAAAATTTAATTTCGATAAATAATGAAAATCACTAAATTAGGTGACAATTAGGTCCTCTAACATGAGGAGTTGCCATCTTTAACAATTAGGAAATAGGAAGAAATTATTTTGGAAGTGGGTAGAAAGAAAAATTTGAAGAATTGTATGAGGAAAGTCAATTTTGTGTGGATGATTGAACAAATACATAGGTATTTATAGACTTTTTTGGTGAATTTTGATTTAAATAAATTTTTAAAATTGTTTTAGCCGTTGAATTTAATTTTGGGCCGTTAGATCTATTTTTTTACCGTTAGATTTGATCACATTCGATCTCAGCCGTTAGATTTAATGAATTTATAAATTACAATTTTTATTTTTTAAGATTGCATCTGGACCGTTGGATTTCCAACGGCCCAGTAATCCAAGCCGTCCATTAATTAGTCGTTAGTTTGCAAGTGGAATAGCTGGGCGACAAGGCTGCAGGCCAGGGGGCCCACGACTTGCAGACCCTGCGTGGCTGCACTGCCCAAGGCTTCAGGCGCGTCACTTCGGTGCTTTTTCCAAATTTCTAGGCGCGTTCACGCACATTCTGGGTGGGAAATTTGTCCCCGGGTGGGAATTCTGGTCTAAATTTGACCCAATTTTAGAATTTATCCCCTATCCAAATTTTAGCCCACCTATTGGAAGAGGTTTAGGGGGATTTAAGTTCTAAATTTTAGACTTTATTCTCACCAGTGGAGATGGTCTAATGAGGTTGGTGTTGCTGATTACCTTTTGTCGCTGCAGGTAATTTGCTAGTCAAACGGTACTAAAAAAACCACAAAAGTGTACTAATCAGTGTAGTCACCCCCACTGAGAAGTAAATAAGTGTTATTTTCTATTTTATAAGATAATGGTCAGTATGTGATGAGGTGGACAACTAGTAGCCATTGCACTTGGCAACGAGAGGAACTGGCCAAGTGTTGGGTCAGTATAGGCTGCTGCTCCCACCTGAATTGTGGAGGGAATCGACCTAACAATTTTGTTAATTTAGTGGATAATTATGTGGTCTAGGAGAGCATGCAGTCATTTTGTCGGAGTAGGCTACAATGCTTGCAAGCATTGAATGCTTACACCGATTTCATCATTAAAATGAGGGAGGAGAGAGGAGAGAGGGGGGGAAAGGAGGGTGAGATCAGTGTGAGCATTCAATGCTTGTGAGCACTGTAGCCAGTCCCCATTTTGTCACCGGAAGTCTTGATCAGATAAAATTTTATGAAAAACAGTTGTTGATTGCATAAGTTTTTATTTTTATTGTAAAGATAAAGATTTAAGTTAGAACTGATTCAATCCGAGCTTAAGTTGTAATTGATTTTACCAAAAATAAATTTAAAAGACGCATAAGTTGAGCTTGAGTTGACAGAGTACCAATTCGATCGAGTTTGGGTTGAGGTTCAAATTTTTGTATTAGGTCACATTTTTTTAAAGTAATTTATTTATGTTCATGTTTATTTCTTGGGCTAAACTCTCATGTTAAGCCCAAGTTAAGCCATTATTTGAGCCTAACCCGATTAATTTGGACAATTCAAGCTCAACCCAACTCTCAGGTTGAAACTATTATTTAATATGTTAAATTTGAGTTTATTTTTTGGTTACATGGCAGGAATTGAACTTTTGTCCAAACCTAATTCAAACTCATTTCACTAGTCACTCTCACTTCTAGAGCTAACCCTACGATTTGGTCTAAGTTTGAGGCTGGTTTATTAACTAGACTAAATTGAACTCGGGTTCTATCGGTTGACTTCTGTTGGTTACTCACCCAACCTATCTTATTTGCACCCTATAAATTTATCATTTCTCTACCTTGTGCCTAACATATGTTTCACCAGAAATGAACAATTAAACATACTTAATGTGTATTCATACAATGAATATTGCTATTGAACTTCATTATTGTCAGCTATCCTTTTCTTTTATTCTATTTTTTGGAATAAAAAACAAGATACTAGGGTTTGGTGGTTTATGGTTGGATCCTAATTGCATGCACCAGTCTACCGTCCCTCATAATCTACTGCACTAACAAATCAAGATTGGAGATGCTGAAACAAACAAAGATCAGTGGTTTACTGGTTACAAAGCTGCTGCACCTTTCATGAAAGTAATTATTATTTTGGGAGTAGGCTACAGTGCTTGCAAACATTGAATGCTCACACCGATTTCACCATTAAAATGAGGGAGGAGAGAGGGGGGAAAGAAGAGTGAGATCGGTGTGAGCATTCAATGCTTGCGAGCACTGTAGTCAGGTCCATCATTTTGACCTAAACACAAAGAGTATCTGATTTTTAATTGGATACTTCTTGTATTATAACACATAGAGTATTTTTGAAAATCGGCTATTTGAAAAAATTGGTCGCAAGCGACTTATTTACTAAGTGTCACATCAACATATATATCTCAGAGTTGTAAAGGCCTGCAGCCACCACTTTATATAATTAAAATGTGTACAGCTCCTGCAGCTACAGAAGTTCTATGTCAGTGTCTTGATCATTCTTCTCGCTCAAGTTTTTCCTCCTCCTCCTCGAGTTGAGTTGCAAGTTATGACCTAGACTTACAATCATTTTCCTTTCACGGGTTTAATTTGGATTAATTACCTCAACTGAACCCATACGTCATCTGACAATTTTTTTTCTACATGCAGTAATTTTGAATGGAACTATCAATAATGCCTGCTCCTCATGAATGAGAAGGAACTCTTCATCAAAATATTTCGTTGTCGATTGGCAGAACTTTGTGTTTATAATTGAAATTGTTCATGTTACAAATTACTCGGTGAAAATCATTTCAACAAAAAATCAAATAAAACCAAGGTTGATTAATTAACCAACTATAGCAAATAAATTAACAGTTCGTAATGCTTTTATTGATTTGGACTATCTGTTTGTATACAATTTGATGGCTAAAAGATCTTATATTTTATTGATTTTTTGTAAAGATAATCTTTACATAGTAATTTATAATATGAAAAATTCCGATTATAAGAATAAAGTTGTGTGAATCGGCCACAAAAGTCTTTTGAGGAAGAGTTATTTCTCATCCTTTGAGTGCGAAAGTAATTTCATTTTGTAGATTATTGATAATTGGATTTTCTAGTATATATAAACTTTTAATCATAAATTCTTTGGTCATTGATACATCAGAGCATAATAATATTTTCAATCGATAATTTAATTAAGCTATGAAAAAAAAACAAAAAATTACTGTTCACTAAGATTATATTTGTTATGCAATTAATGGATGAAATATGCTAAATGAACATACGAATTTTAAAAAAAAAAACCTAGCCTTTAGAGAAAAGCCTCCATAGCGGGAGAAGAAGGAGGAGTCTCCTCCCCTCCTTTCTTTCATCGTTTCTACTTTTCGTAGTAGTAAATAATAAGTGTCTTGTGGTGACGTAGTCTAAGCTATGCTCAATTTTCAGTATTCAATTATCTTTGTTTTGCTCATTACTCATTCAAATCGTTCTCCAAGAATGCCTTCTCTAAATTTTTTCGTTTTCTCTAACTTTTTTTCTATAGCTGATTTGAAGGACTTTGTTGCGATTTACCCATTTATTTTTTGCCAACTTTGTTTGATGACAACTCATAGTCGCTATTACAAGACTCTTTTCTGCTATTATGCGCAATTGGATCATTGGAGATTGACTTTTCTCTAGATTCTTCCTTTGTTCTGCAAGTTCTTCATGGCTAGATGCAGTGGGTTCAATGGCAGTGCATCTTCGATTCGTGGTGATAGTTATGATTTAGGGTTGTGGATTCATTTAGAATTTTGGTTGTTTTGGGCTATGTGAGCTCGGATGTGGGTTATGCTAGATTTTAGTGTTATGAGTTTTTTAGTTGTTAGTTTAGTCATTTAAGTTATTGCTTTTACAGTTATGTTGAAATTCAAATCTTGTACACATCTTTAATGTAATGTTAAAGTTGTTTGAATGAATATCATTATTTCTTAAAAAAAAAAAAAAGGTACAATTTTTTTTTTCAATCAAGGATGATCTATGGGTATTTGAATAAGGTAAACTGCGGTTTGACCCTCTGAACTATTACTCCAGTTGAAATTGATCCCCTGAACTATTTTTTTTAGTAAATTAACCCCCTGAACTATTTGAAATCAGCCAATTAAACCCTCACCGTCAGATTCAACGAAATTTCATCCACTTTGCTATCAAATACTAGCACGTGTCGTATTTTAATTGGTAGCTCTAGTTGACATTCTAATGAATTAACAGCAAATTGGATGGAATCTAGCAGTAGGGGGTAAATCTACTAATTTAGAAAAGTTTAAGGGGTTAATTTCCCAAACAAATAGTTCAGAGGGCCAATTTCAACTAGATTGATAGTTCAGAGGGTCAAACGGCAACTTACCCTTTTGAATATGACTTGCATTTTATTTAGTTGATTAATATGATATCATCAATGGTTCTTTCTTTTGAGCTGTGCTAGCATCTGGGGCACACAGATCAATGGCGAGCTTTTTTCCCTGGGTCTAACACTTAACACTATTGTTTTTATTTTCAACGTATTTTATTAATGGTTTTATCAGAAATTTTCACAAAAGCACAATTAAATCCTGCGTACGATTTGACAAATGGGGCAGACTTTGCGTTTGGATTTGACAAAGCCAAAAAAAAAATGTTAAAAAAAACCATCTAAATCAAAACCAAAATCAATATCAAAGATTAGACAGCTAATAAAAGCTCAATCAATGATTGGTGAGTAAAGAAGGCGAAAAAAAAGTAGCTACAACACATTTAAAATAGGATACTGTTTAGGCATTTAATATAGGTAAATTACATTTTATATTTTTAAATTTGAATCCAATTACAACATCATATCTCATTTTTAAAACATTGTAATGTTATATACAAACTTATAATTATACTACAATGTCATACATTCGTTACATTTTCTGTCAACTTAGACGTTAAATGATGACGTGACAAATGTGGGGCCACATTTTTGCTAACTTGGATGTCAAGTTTGAGACATGTGGATAAAAAAAATGTAAATTACATTTTACCCCTAAACTTTTCGTTCAATTTCAACTTCATATAACAGCTTCTAATTTTTTCAATTTCATACAAAGACTCCCTATGTCATACCAATTTCATACAACCGTCTCATTTTTTGTCAATTCCTCTGTTAACAGTGTTCGTGGCCATAGAGGGCCTCAATTAATGACATGTAGACCACTCATTTATTGACACGTGACTAACAACCAAACAAAAATAAAAAATATAATAAAATAAGAAATACACCTTTAACTTATTATCAATTTAAAAAATAAAAACATTAAAGTTTAAAATTAAATTAACACAATTTTTTTTGGGTTCTTCCTAGTGTTCTTGGGTTGATGAACACCAAAAAAGTTTATGGGTTCTCTCCTTCTTCTCGTCATCTTTTCAACATTGCATGAAGTCACAAATTGAATTCAACCCTAAAAGAAGAAAATAGCAAAACCCATAAAATTTCTTCTTATAAAAAAAAAAAAAAAGCAGATGAAATCATATCATTTGGGGCCAAACTCATTTGACCCATTTGGTTAAACAATCTCCATCATTTGTAGAAACTGCCGCCAGATTCGACCAACAGGAAGGCACAAAGGTTCGAAGGCGGTCAAGCAGCAAACTTTGTTGGATTTGTAGGTTTCAATGCGGGTTGGCAGATCGGTCAATAACGACAAATGACAGGTACAACAATGGAGCAGCAGAGAATGGTGATCTCTAGATTGAAGACAACCACGATTCAAGCAGAGGGTGAAGGGAAAATTGCGGATTAACCGAGTTCATTAAGCAACATCATTAAGCATGCATTTAACAATTAAAGGCGGAAACATGCTTCTATGCACTTAAAACGAAACTTTACCCAAGAAAATTCAAAGCCTAGTAGATATGGTGAACCAAGACTCAAAGCAAAACAAATTTTGCGTTGAGAAATCAAATACCTTTGTAGATTCCTCTTTGCCTAAGCAAAGCACCCATGGAGAGGGCCTTCATTCCTTGCTTGGATGATGATGGATGAATCGTGGACTCCAAGTTCCCAAAGTAGGGGAACCCTAAGCCTCCACACCAAGGAGAGCCTTGATGAGAAGATGAGTGTCCTAGAGGAAGAGAGATTGCTAGCTATTTTCTCTAGGGAGCTGCCTCTTTGAGAGAAGAGAGCATTTTCATGCTCAACCACATTCTCCCAAAAGAAAACTCTCTCTAAGTGTTGAAATGTTACAACTTCCTTTATAGCATTTCACATGTAGTGGCAAACTTGCAATTAAAGCAAGTTTGCTACACATTCTCAAAATGGCCGGCCGATATATTGGGTTCTTGGGCTATTGGGCCCCAATCTATTATTAGTCATTGCTGTCATACAACTTAAGTCAATGGGCTTGATTGCTCGAAGCCCATTGGGCCCTTTTTCTGGAAGCCCAAAACCAACCCGGGAGGTCTCTTAACGAACTTATTCGTTTGGATTAATTAAATATACACTAATCTCTTGCCATAAATAATTAAACCATTTAATTATTCTTACCATCTCCATTGCTCATCAAACTCACCCACAACGGACGATCTATTAGGTTCCTTTAGCGAGGCAGTGGAGGATTATAAATCCTTTTTCAATCTATTCCGAATTGAAACATAATACTTCAATTCTCCCTTAAGTGATTATACACCTATAGGGCATCCACAAACCATGAGAGTGACACCTAGCAGTATGTCATGGCTACCCAAGCTAATCAGAAGAGGTGGAGAACTCCATTCAGTTAGGATTGCAATGCAATACGGTCCTTCTCTCTAATACAATACTCACCACATTGTTTGGTTTGATAGTTTATTCATGTCTACTATCCGTGATTCCAATACTTATATGATTACATTGGAATATGATTTGAACGACTTCCTAAATCTTATTCATACTCTGGCCAGAGATTCTTAATCATATCTTAGAGTATTCTCCCTCAAACGGTTTGAAGGTTAGAGATCCCTTGTTGTGCATTCACTTGCCTCCATGGCTAAGTAGCTTAACCCCCAACGCATGCCGTGGACACCCTCGGATGGGGTGCCTTTGACATAATCAAAGATTAAGGACCTCACCACAAGACAACCGTGATGCCTCAGGTCAAAGGACTAATTTGCATTATCCCCCAACTATGAGTTCTCATGTGACATGATCTTGAAAACTCATCGCCAGGATCGTGTTCAGTGAACTCATTCCATTGAGCACCTACATGCTTATCTTGGATGTCACTTTACAACTCCTCAATGACTCGAGATCAGCCACTCTCCCCTGAGAGAAGATATAACACATGTACTGATCTTAACGGACTGTCAATGCCCAATTGGCAATCCTATGATCAGAACGCGTTTAGGATATGTCAATAAACGAGAATGGTCTCATGAACCTAACTTGTTTAGATTACATTCCTATAAGCACATATTCCTTTGGACTTATTGTTTAAGCATATAACATTTATATGAGACTACTTAAACAATAATCATTGCCCTTATATCAAACTAAATTAGTTTAACATTTGAAATGTCCGTAAAGTATCATCATATGATTGATTTAGGGCATTACTTCCAACACCACTTTAATTAGAGCCAATCAGCTTAGTCATCGCTATGTTGATGATGCCTCTTCTGAATTCATTTCATAAATGGCTAAGAAGTAGACTAGGTAGTGGATATCTACATACATTCACAGAAGCAAACTTTTTTGAGATTAACGACTTCACCTACATTATACATGATTTTACCATGTGGTTAAGTCTCCTCATTTGAGTTCGGATCTTGATGACCTTGATTCCCTTGGCTTGAGCTATCGCCCATTAGTGTCAAAGTGTTTGGCACACTAAAGACACTTTCTGGTTAAACCAAATAGAAAGTTCATAACTTTCCCATCCAAACAACGTTGTGTTTCTATATGGCTATATATTTTGCATGTGCGATGAAACACACTCAAAGTTGGGCTACTTCTTTAATGTTTTTCACCTAAGTATTCCCTTTAGTCATAATAAAGAGATATTCAATGATGGATTAGATTCATAATCTAATACATATACGCTTCCATTGCGTGTTACCTGATTCTTCCTCATTCTTGAGGAATCCATCCCTTTAGTGTTTAAATACTTAAGGATTCACTCTGGACAGTTGCCATGGTTCCATCCTAGGCTTGCATTGATATCGTCTTGTACCGTTCTAGGCACAACTCATATCAACGTTTTTCATACAATATGAAATACATAAAATCACCTTTTGCGTATGCATAAAGGATTCTATTTACGCATTATCTCTTTTGGGGGAGTCAAAGGGTACATTCCCTTGAGAAGAGCAATCTCCTAGTCTTACTAGAATTGTCTCTTACGCTTCCATTGCGTTACTTCGATTCTCTTCCCTCATTCTTGAGGAATCCATCCTTTAGTGTTTCTTAAATACTTAAGGATTCACTTGACAGTTGCTATGGTTCTGATCTTGCCTTGCATTGATATCGTCTTCAGGCACCCGGCTTCTAGGTACAACTCATATCAACGTTTTTCTTTAAGTACAATATGAAATACATAAATCACCTTTTTGCGTATGCATAAAGGATTCTATTTACGCATTATTTTCTTTGGGAGTCAAAGGGTACATTCCCTTTGAGAAGAGCAATCTCCTAGTCTTACTAGAATTGTCCTTACATTTGAAGATTAACATCATATGAGAAACTTCTAAAGCTTTTCGTCTATCATTAGGGATTGATATAATCCACTATATCCTGAAATCTATCATTATAGATTTCCATCCCATGTTTATAGACTATGTCTCCATATAATTTTGTTTAAAGTCATAACTTTAACGAAGAAGAATTTCTTTTCATTTCCAAAATTTAATATATATCATATATATGTTCAAATTTAGAAATATGATTAATCCTCCCACTCAATCTTTTTGTAAACCTTGTAGACAAAAGATTCATTTATATCTTTTACGAGAAATCAAAATCATTTGATTTTTCTCTCATAAAAATGCTTATAGCTCCCATTAGCTTGCTAAGATTCAATATGATGGATGAATTCTATAACTTTACATGTCATGTGATTTTTGTTATAGACATATATTATCAAGACAATCTTGATAATGGTTTCCCGGAAAAACTCCACATATTATGTCCAAACATTAAATCATCGTTAAGTTAGAAGCACAATCTTGAATTAATAGAAACTAAGACTACATCAAAGATGGTTTCTTCCAAGTCAACCATTCCTTTTGATTGTAGTCACTCTCCTTAAGCCATCAATTAGCTATGTAGGTTTCATTATTTCATGAGCTATTGGTATGGAACTAGGTTGTTATATTTGTTGATTATCATCTTGTCTCTCAAAGAACCTATTCTTTGAATTCTATCTCGCTCACTTGCTCTATCTTAGGCAAACTCGGTAGTGTAGATTTCATCATGAACTACCCAACAAACAACATTTGTTATTATGTTAATAGAAGTGATATCCAAAGGTTAATTTAAGGATATCCACCATGTTCAGTAGGGTTCAAGAACAACCTCACAATGATAAGTGATGTTGATCATTCTCAAGTCTCCACCACAACATCAAGTATGCTTATAGAACTCCTCCTGAGTGTAAGCATGTATTTTTGTACTTCCCCCATGATAGTGAAGTCGGTGTGTCACAAACGTTGGAGCTCACCATGGTGGCCACAAGATTACTCTCAAACAATATTGCTTGTTAGCATACAACTCCTAAATCTTAACATGCTTAAGACTTGCCTTCTTTCCAACTACATCCTATGAAGTCATGAAAACTTTGAAGATATTCTAATTGACAATCGTATTGTTCAGAAGTATATATATATCTTATATATGGGTATTTTGATAAATATCCAACGAACCAAATCTTATTGAATTGCTCTTCTCCTAATGGAGAAAACTATTATCTTATGATGCCTAATTTTCCTTGATATCTTTCAAGGAAACTCTTCTAAAGTGTTATATTTCCTTTAGATCAAATTTTGAGGTAAATACTTAGACATCTTACTCATCAACTTACATTCTTGAATTCTTTGAAACCTTTACAAAGTATTCGACTTGTGTTTATTCAAATACACGATAGTCCAACCGAGAGCGATCTTCGGTGAATGTCAGTGTGACATGAGTAGTATTATGTTGTGGTCAAACCACTAAACATCTAAGTGAATTAACCTCAATAACTTTTGTGATTCTTTATTCTTTCCAAAAGAATAACAAAGATTCGAACATTTCGCCTCTATACAATTTTTTAACAAGAAGGCTATTGGATCCGGATCTGCAGCACCCATCCAAAAAGCATCCATCTATGACCAACTCGTAATTTATGCTTTTTTAGGAGGTGTCACAATTCAGTTGGGATTAGTCACTACTTTGTAACCTTTGGTTTTTAAGCATCGTTATATTCTAAACAGTTAACACTACCACATCATCTCTACTATAGAGACAATCTAATAGATTGCCAACAATCCAAATTACTTAAGTAAACCATATGAGGAAGTAAGTACTCTTGCCTGCTTTCGCAGATCTATATTTTGATTCACGTTCCGAATGGGGAAGTACTTTCTCTTCTCCCCACACCCCTACTTCTTATTTGCCACACTTTTACAACAGTCATAAATACAGAATCAAGCATTCAAGTAGAGGATCCAACTGTCTTGAATTATTCACATACTTACAACACCTTCTCGAAAGATGTGTTCTTGACACTTGCAAGACATTTCTTGCAATACCCCTTCCAATGTCCATCCTTTTCATAAAGAAAGTTTGTTCCTTGAGTTATTATTGCTCTCTTTCATGTGACTCTCCATTGACTATAATAGTCATGGTCTCCTAAACTCCCACTATCTCTCTTGAAACTTATTTCAATTGTGTTATACACATCAAACGATTTTGGAGAGATTGCGTCATTGTTCACTATATAGTTTACAATAAACTTAGTGAACCATTTGGATAGGGGACTCAAATACCCCTTCCAATGTCCATCCTTTCAGTAAAGAAAGTTTGTCTTGGAGTTAATATTGCCTTCTTCATGCACTTCTCCATTGACTACAATAGTCATGGTCCCTAAACTCCCCACTATCTCTCTTGAAACTTATTTCAATTCGTGTTATACACATCAAACGATTTTGGAGAGATTATGTTGGTTGTTCACTATATAGTTTACAATAAACTTAGTGAACCATTTGGATAGGGACTCAAAGGTGAAGTCCTTGCCTTGTTTATGTCTCATTAAGTGATTTATCACTTCAATATTCAATGATTCAAAATCATTATAAGTTCATCTTTATGGACTATTTTTTTATCAAACAACCATTATGTTCTAAAATATAATGCCCCAACTATCAAAAGTTGTTCTCTTTATGATAGACTATCTTTAACATGTTCTTCCAATGATATTATCAATAGGAAGATAGAGAGAATGAGACTAATACTTAGGTACATATACAATCCATTCAAGACAATCTATGGGATTGTGTGGTACCAAGTCCGAAAACTAAGGCCTCGGCTTTTGCTTGTCAAGTATTGGATAGCTTGCAAATATATCGTAACAAATACATAACGAATATAAATTGATTGATTTTAAGCCATTTGATCCGGGTTCCTAAATCAAATAGCATCACCCACTATTTTTTGCAAATTCCATATCCCTTATCGGAATTCGAGAGTTTCGAGGAAACTCTAGTAGGGTATGAGGCTCTCACTATTACCAAGCCCACCTCACAATGATATGATGTTGGCTAGCATTAATAATAATGAGAGAGTACACTTACTCATTTACATCTAATGGGTACTCATCTTATTTGGCCTCTAGAGAATGATGCCTCACAATGATATGATGTTGGCACCATTGCACTTAGTTAAGTCATTCCCACCATGCAAGTTCGGGTAGGTGTTCAAGAACAACCTCACAATGATATGATGTTGGCCATTCTCGTTGCCTACCTTCACAACATCAAGTATGCATATAGACTCCCTCCTGAGTGTAAGCATGCACTTTGTACCTTCCCCATAATAGGGTGAAGTCGGTGTACAAGTCACAAACGTTTGGAGCCTACCACGGTGGAAGGTCATGAAAGAGTGTTCAAAGCACTCCCACGCTTGTCAACTTAATATTTTTAGTTGAGGGTTTTAGGTCTCATCACATATATATTATCATTTTAATCAAATTAAAACAATTTCAATCCTATTGCAACTATCGGTCCATTTGATATTGATTTAGTAGTATAAGATACTCCCACTAAGCTTGTAAAACGGTTTTTAAAGCAAGAGTATATGGTAATTACTAACATAAGGTTTGCATCTTTGTTTAAGGACTATATAGTTGCCTTAGGCCTTAGGAGAATATGAACTTGATTTGATCCAACACGAGCCTAGTGTTGGATCACGGACTAGGACGGTGATTAATTTTAGTTATACGTTTAATCACATTAACGTGTGTTGGTCTTATTGGGCGTTGGACCCCAACTACTCCAATTTCATGCATATCAAATAAAACAAGAAAGGAGTACTATTAAATTAGTGAAGAGCTTATGCTTTACAACATTTGATCAAATCAAATTACAACCAAAATCTAATCTACACACTCCCATGGTTCAAACAATTTTTGAAACGGCCTTTCACATAGCTCAATTATCGTAGGCTTAGGGTTCATAATCACCCTTTTTAATTAATTAACACTTTAACTAATTAAACAAGAATGCAACATTTTCATTTGGTTTTTGTATCCATAGAATTGATTTGGAATGGAGCTAAATGAAAATGAAAATCCACTCTCATTTAAGAGACAAAACAATTTTGTTCTCTCTTCCAATTTGGGCCAAAATGCAATAACCTCAACTATTGGGCCATATTGCAAAACATAAACTTTGGGGTCACTTTGTAAAAACATAAAAGTCCAATACTTCATGTTATTACAACTAGAACCCAAAAATTCAACAACATTTACAAAAAACTTCATTAGCGAACAAAACAATTTGCCCTTTAGTGATTTTTGGGCCTATACGTAAAAACGCAAACTTTCGTCAAAGCAAATACACAAAAGTATCAAACTCATGTAATTGCATAAAAGCTCCCCAAAAGTACTCCCACTTTCTAGGAGTAGCCGGTTTTGAAGGAAAAAGAAGGGAAAATGTTAGTGAAGACAAGGTATGGTGTGAATAGTAAAAGGAATGGTTTGAAGGTTTGATTGGCATGGCTTGTAAGTGATTGGTAAGGGTTGAAAATAATTTCCTTTTAAACACAAACAAAATCAGCCAACAACAATCAAATAACAAACCAAAACTTTTTGAAAAACAACAACAATTTGAATCAAACCACAAAACTTTTGTCTTTGCCAAGAACATTTCAAGAACAATGAAGAACATCCATGAACATCCATAAAGAACTCCATGAACATTTTTCATCCAAAACATTTCCAAAATAAGTCAAACTTTGGGGAAATAAACATATTACCATAATAGGGCACTTAGGGGTTCCAATTGTCACATTAAAAACCATTTTAACAAGTCAAACAAGAACCCAAAATTAACCTTTGATTTGGGCCGAATTTCCTAAAATTCATGGCACCAAATTTTAGTTCCAAAATTCATGCTCATAAGGAACTACATCTACAACATTTGAGATGGCAAATTTTCCAACAAAATTTACATTCAAACAAGCAACAATAACGGTAACAATTACAAAATTTAAATCACAAACTATGTAAACATTAAAATACAAAAGATTCACCAATCTACTAGACCTAGGCTCTGATACCACTTGGAAGGGAAAATTGCGGGATTAACCGAGTTCATTAAGCAACATCATTAAGCATGCATTTAACAATTAAAGCGAAACATGCTTCTCTATGCACTTAAAACGAAACTTTACCCAAGAAAATTCAAAGCCTAGTAGATATGGTGAACCAAGACTCAAAGCAAACAAATTTTGAGTTGAGAAATCAAATACCTTTGTAGATTCCTCTTGCCTACAAAGGCTAATCACCCATGGAGAGGCCTCCTCATTCCTTGCTTGGATGATGATGGATGAATCTGATTCTCCAAGTTCTAAAGTAGGGAACCTCTTCTAAGTCTCCACACCAAGGAGAGCTTGATGAGAAGATGAGTGTCCTCCCCCAGAGGAAGAGAGATTGCTAGCTATTTTCTCTTAGGGAGCCGGCTCCTCTTTGAGAGAAGAGAGCATTTTCATGCTCAACCATTCTCCCAAAAGAAAACCTCTAAGTGCTGAGTGAAATGTTATAAACTTCCTTTATAGCATTTCAACACTTAAAGCAAGTTTGCTACACATTCTCAAATGGCTGCCATATTGGCTCCTTTTTGGGCTATTGGGCCCTAATCTATTATTAGCCATTAAGTTGTCATACAACTTAAGTCAATGGGCTTGACGTTCGAAGCCCATTGGGCCTTGAAGCCCAAACCAACTCCGGAGGTCTTTAACGAACTTATTCGTTTGATTAATTAACATATCACTAATCCTTGCCATAAAATAATTAAACCATTTAATTATTCTTACTCATCTCCATTGTTTCATCAAACTATACCTTACACGGTGTAATGATCCATTAGGTTCCTTTAGCGAGGCAGTGGAGGATTAGAACTCCTTTCAAATCTATTCCGAATTGAAACATACTTTCAATTCTCCCTTAAGTGATTATACACCTATAGGGCATCCACAAACCATGAGTGACACCTAGCAGTATGTCATGGCTACCCAAGCTAATCAGAAGAGGTGGAGAACCTATTCAGTTAGGATTGCAATGCACACAGTCCTTCTCTCTAATACAATACTTCTCGACCACATTGTTTGGTTTGATAGTTTATTCATGTCTACTATCCAATGTGATTCCAATACTTATATGATTACATTGAATATGATTTGGAACGACTTCCTAAATCTTATTCATACTCTGGCCAGAGATTCTAATCATATCTTAGAGCATTCTCTCAAACGGTTTGAAGGTTAGAGATCCCTTGTTGCGCATTCACTTGCCTCCATGGCTAAGTGAGCTTTCAACCCCCAATGATGCCGTGGACACCTCGGATGGGGTGCCTTTGACATAATCAAAGATTATGACCCTACTGGCTAAGACAACTGTGATGCCTCAGGTCAAAGGACTAATTCTGCATTTTCATCTCCAACTATGAGTTCTCGCTGTGACATGATCTTGAAAACTCATCGTTGATCGTGTTCAGTGAATCCTATTCCATATTGAGCACCTACATGCTTATCTTGATGTCACTTACACCAATGACTCGAGACTAGCCACTCTCCCTGAGAGAAGATATAACATGTACTGATCTTAACGGACTGTCAATGCCCAATTGGCAATCATATGATCAGGAACGTTTAGGATATGTCAATAAACGAGAATGGTCTCATGAACCTAACTTGTTTAGATTACATTCTCATAAGCACATATTCCTTGGACTTATTGTTTAAGCATATAACATTTATATGAGACTACTTTAAACAATAATCATTGCCCTTTATATCAAACTAAATTAGTTTAACATTTGAAATGTCCGTAAAGTATCATCATATGATTGGATTTAGGGCACATTTCCAACAGAGGGGTCGTGCGGGTTTGGACGGTGGTGGTTTTTGATCAGTCAGACAGCACCGAGTCAGGTTTAAGGGGCAGATGCAACAACAACGTTCAAGGGTGTAGGTGGCGGCGAAGATATCAGATGCCGGCGAGATGCAGGTCTTCGAAGTTCTGGGCTTTGCTCTCGGAGTAGTTGAAGGCGATGTAGTTAAGGAGGGAGCAGTAGAAGTTGATTTGGGTCGTCTTATATTTGAAGATGGCAAGCATGACATTGGTGGCAGTACCGAAGGCAGAAGAAGCCATTTTTTGGGGCTTGTGAGTTTGTTCGGAATCAAATCGATGAATTCTACGAAAAAAATTGCGGCAAACAAAACTTTTGGTTTTTTTTTTAATTTAAAAATTCTAGATTGTAATTGGTGGCAAAGTTGCTTGCCGCGACGTTGAAGAAGAGATCGAGGCAAGGGATTATGTTGGAGAGGTAGGTGGCAAAGTTGTTCTCTATCAAGCCCATCAGGATCTAGGTCCCTTAATTCTAAGGTTGCTGTAGAAGAAGGAGAGGATAGGCCCATTTTAGTATTTTAACTTTATTTTTCAAATGTATTTTCTTTAATAATGAATATTCATTTTTAAATTTATTTTTTATCCATGTGGCACAAATTTTGTGGGGCACACTATGGCCACGTAGGTAGTTAACATAAGAACTGACGGAAAAAGAGATGGTGGTATGAAATAAGAAGTTGTTGTATAAAATTGAAAAAATTGGAAGATGTTGTATGAAGTTGAAATTGGACTAAAAGTTGAGGGGGTAAAATGTAAATCACCCAAAAAAAAATCAAAACTTGACATCCACGTCAACAAAAATATGAGTCCCACATTTGCCACGTCATCATTTAACAGCTAAATTGACAGAAAATGTAACGGATGTATGACATTGCAATGAAATCGTAAGTTTGTGTATGACATTACAATGTTTTAAAGATGAGGTATGAGGTTGCAATTGCACCCAAACTTGAAGGGGCAAACTATAATTTACCCTTTAATATATGATTAACATATCTTCCTCGTAAATTTACAATCAAACCGTTAAATCTCTTAATCTTCATTTAAAGATATTTCTAAAAAAAAATATTATTTAAATCAGAATCCCTTTAGTCATCCAAATGTATCAAATAAATAGACAGTTCATCATGAATATGTTAGTTGGTACCTACACCATCAATTTGTTCCAGAACATTTGGATACATAAATGATATTTGATTCAAATAATTTTTTGTTTGACCAATTTTTTTTTTGTATGGATAATCTTCTAATAAAGATTAAAAACTTATACGATGAAGATAAATTATTTACACGAAGTGAGATATGTGCGTGTATTCCCTTTATCAGGGGATACGAGTATTTATCATTCTTATACATCTAATGTTGCAAGATCATGTGAGAGATAAAAAAATTTTCAAAACAATTAATCATGGGACAGTGTAACTATGCTTCTATCATGACAATGTTAATAAGGACATCACGGCTCCGCGAGAGATTTATTGCTTGTATATACTGCAACTATTTGGCAGTTTAGTTGCTAATTTGACTCCTGACAAGGCTGAAATTTCTACTTCATGTCGGTAGGGGATTTTAAGTTTGACTCTCATGAATGGTAGGTCTTAAGTTCGACTCTCATTAAATCACAAGTTATATACAAATTTATTAAGTTATTATTAGCCCATTATGTGACTTAACTTAACCCTAAACCTCAGTATAATTGTGTAAAAAAACAAACAAACTCAACAATTTATTTGCTCAAAGTCTTCTTTAATTCTTGGGAAGACTACAAGAAAACCTCGATCGATCTTCTTTACAAGTGATCGTTTTACACAAGATACCTTCTCTTGTCCCAAGGTACATACCATGGCTTGATGAACAGGCATGTGAGGTGGGGGGCCTCTTCCTCCTTGTCGGGTGATATTTCATAGGGTTTGGACTGGGGTAGGACCCAAGAGTGGGTACTATTTGCAGTCCATAGTAGTTGGGTTCTTGGCTTCATGCACCCCTAACCAAGGGCACCAGACTGAGCTCTGGAAAGAGGTACCACAGACTTAACCGATTTGACCATCCATCCATTTAAATTTTTCGGATGCATTTACCCAATATATATTCTCTTTATTTTAATTTGCTACTTTTGCTACCACCAAGTACCAACCATGCATGCATGCGTTTCTTAAATTCTTATGCCCTCATCATCTATGATCTATGCGTGCTTCTGCACAATGTTTCTGGTCTGCTGCATTTTCATGGAGTTTTTACTCTTATATGTATACACACACACTTACATAAGCAACTGCATAGATTTTGAATTCTGGATCTCTCTTGCATAGATTGTGACATTACATAATGATCAATGCATTCAAAACTAAATTCCATCCTTTTATTTTATTATTAAAAAAAAAGCTGGGGATATTGGATTCAATTTGTGAAGGAATAATATATCGTAAGTAAATTTATTGGTAAATTTATTATTAAATTCCATCCCCATTATAAAAAAAGTAGATTTCAACCCAATTCCATTAAAATATTTTAGGAAAAACTCACATGACACACCCCGACCCGAATATCCAGGTGGACACCGGATATCGAGGCGTGCTGACTATCACTTCGGAGGAGTGACGAAGTTATAAGAAATTGATAAAGAAATAATGAAGGAATTTAAATCAGAGTTGTGCTAAATTAAAAGAAATACAGAGCGGAAGTGTATGGTGCGGGTTAAGACCCATGAATACACAAATATCAGAGCTAGGTGCACTAGTCTAAAAGAATATTCTCATCCTGTATGATGGATATAGAACACAACTGAAAAGAAATAAACATACTTCCACTGAGGATAAAAGCGGTAATATCAGCAGCAGCCACGCGGTCTCGTCAGCTAACTAAGATCTATGTCCTGGAGGGGCGAAAAACAAGGGTGAGTGGGCCAAGTACAGTTTTTAAAACCTTTTCAAAAGTTTAGAATAACTCCTCGCCGTAAAACCCGTAGTTTACTGAAAATATAAGTTTACTAATAATACTAGTAATAACGAAATAAACGGGCCTACGCCCACAAGGATACGAGTAAAAAGATATCAACAGCAGTATAAAACATCACATTACTTATCGCATAATCAATGCACACAAGTCATGCAGAAAGTAGCTACATGATAGGCTGAGTAAGACGACCTAGAACAGGCTGGCACCTATGATGGATCCAAAGTGAGCGTGTCGGTGCGTGTGAACAAACACGTGAAGCTGCTCCTGGCCCGGACAGTGCTAACACCGTGCAATATGCGTGATAAGTAATAATTTGCTAAAATGTATAGGCATGCCAACATTTATACCAAAAGCCAAATAAACATGAGTACTAAGTCATAATAGGCTAGATAAAACATTTCACAATTTTCATAAAACATGGCATGCTATAAAAGTCATAAAATCACAGTTAAACACATAATAATATAATATTTGGAGTAAAGAAAGGGCCCACTCACTGGTAAGTAGTCAGATCGTAGCCTCCGTACCTCGCTTGAGCTCGTAGCTCCTCGGGATAGGTCTCACCTATATGGGAAGTTACTAAACTAATCACTGGAGCTCGTAGCTCCTTGAGCTTGAGCTCGTACCTCGCTTGAGCTCGTAGCTCCTCGGGACTTGAAATCGTTGGAAAAGTGGTTCACGCGCTGCCACGCGCTGCCACGCGCCGCCACGGGGCTCCACACGCCGCCACAAGGCAGCACGCGCCGTCACGCGCCCACACGCGCTCGCACGCGTGCCCACGCGCGCCACGTGCCCACTGTTCACTCGCTGTTAAAGTTAACGGCGTGCCGTTAACTTTAACGGAATATTCTGTTTGACTGACAGAATATTCTCTAACGGCGTTACGGAATATTCCATCATCGTTAGGGAATATTCCTTGACGGCGTTAAGGTTTAAACGGAATATACCTTTGGTATATTCTACCGGTTCGACCGGATCTGCTAACGTCACAGACCGGGTTGGTGACGTCAGGACCGGGTTCGATGACGTCACACCTCCGATGACCGCTGCAACTTTCGGCCGCCGTGCGCCGCTCGCATGCACCGGAATCTGGAAAATATCGCCGAAAATCTGGAAAAATTCGAACTTATTTATTTCTTCACCATTTTTCACCCAAAAGGTGTCAAATTGAAGCTAAGGACGAGAGGGTTTCGAATTTACCTATAACCACCTCAAAAGGTGGCCGGAAATGGCCTTGAAAGAATCGGCCAAAAATCGAACTCGTCGATCTCAGGGTTTCCTTCACATGCAAGGCATGGGCTGTGGTCCCAGGGTTCCCAACAGTCGATTGGTGACAATTTGAGGCTTGATCGAGACTTGAAACTAGGGTTCTCGATTGGAATTGCTTCGTCGGGAAAATTCTCAGATTTTCTGGGCTTCTGGTTTGTTGTTTCTGGGCTCACTGTGGCTCGGGTTTGGTGAGGGAGATGATGGTGATGCACACAGGTGTAGGATTGGACTGAGGTGAGGTCGAGAATGGCAGTAGGACAAGCTCGGGTGGCTTGAGTAAATTTTCTGGTGTTTTGGTTTTCTGTCGAGCTTGCACAGTTTCTGTGCGAGTATGTGGTCTCGGGGAAGAAAGGCAGAGTGAGAACAGTGGTATAGAGGTTGTAGCTCGGTTTGCAGTGTGAGAAATAGCTTGTTTTATAGCAATAGTAATTAATCGTTGTTGTTTTAAGGTCAATCTATTCACCCGTCTAGATAATATTTTTCCTTGTTCGCTAATAAATCGACACCTACGTGCCTATGACTTCGTTTCTCAGGAAATCCGTGCAGCGGAAGATCCTGAATTTGAGACACACTAGTTGTGTGATTTTAAAGACGCAAATGCAAGTCATAACTTGCATGGATGCTCTCTACATGTCGACAAGCATGCATCAAGTCTCAGGAATTCAAGCAGTGTAGCAGGCCAACTTGGTCTTCACAGAAACCACAGGCAACAGCCCACTGATCTCTGAAAATACCGTAATTTGGTAAATTACTGAATTGCCCCTATTCGTAACTTGTCCGTTACAAGTCCAAAAGATATCCCGTTCGCGTCTACGGGTTCGTAACGAAGTGTATAAGAAGAAAAGTACGTTAAAAGTACATAAATAAGTCGATAGAAAATAATTGTCCACGTAGGACTCAATAAGCCTCCAAGGGCATTTTCCTCAATTTACACCGTCGGGGAATAAAATACAATAAAGTTAGGGACGGGATGTAACGTCACACACTCTTTTACTATCTTCTTATATTAAAAATTTATCATAGTGAGTTGATGTGGTTAATTAATAGCTAGGGTTCTCATTTTTCATTTTGTTTCATGCCTACAGTTTTTTTTGTCAATTATTATTTTTCTAATTTAATGTTATTTATGTGAAAAAAAATTAATTTTTAACTTAATCCACATTTGAGTCTTATTTATTGGTAATGTGGATGAGTTTGATACCGAATGTGTAGGTAATGTGATGAGTTTGATATCGAATGTGTTGATAATGTGATGAGTTTGATACCGAATGTGTAGGTAATGTAGATGTGTTTGACACTGAATGTGTAGGTAATGTGGATGAGTTTGATAAACCGAAATATCTCTCTTTTCTCTCCCTTTTTCCCCGTCACTTTTACCTACCCTCTCTCTCTTCCCTTCACTTTCCCCCCTCTCTCTTCCTCACCGACTGTGCACAGTGCACACAGTCGAAAAGCCGACGAACTGAGGCAATCCGAAGTCACCACCTTGTTCTACTCGACGAGATGATCACAACCATGCCCTTGGTTGTGTGAAACTCGCCCCGAGTTCCCCAGAACAGAGACCGTTTGAGTGACGAGTTTTGAAGCTTTTTCTGGGACAATCTCGCCGAGTTTAGCCTCGAAACCACCTCCATTGTCTTCCCCAACGTCCTTAGACTCAAAACCAAGGAAGAAACGAGCTTGTTCGACGTCAAAATGACGAGATCGAAAAGCTACAGTAGCCGCAAGCTTTTGGGGGAAATACAGGTCATTTTCTGGCCTTTTTTGGCCAAACCAAAGGTACACCGTCATTCTACTCATCTGTAGCTTCATTTTGACATAAAGAATGTGAAATTTCGTTGAGAAATGAATAAGTTATGAGTGTTTAAAATTTTCTCAAAAACCGGCCAAACTCCGGCGGAGCTCTAGCGAACTAGAGGTAAGGGACAGAAAATATTCCTCAGAATATTCCGTTAGATCTAACGGAGATACTGGAATCTTCTGTTAAATCTAATGACGTCAACTGACGCCGTTAGTTGACCGTTAGTTTGATTAACCGAGGTTGACCGCACGTGTGGTGTGCGTGAGCCGAGGGTTGGCCGCGCGTGCGGGTGCGTGGGACGTCTTTTTCGACTTCCATCGACATAAGGCGACTTGTGACGACGCGTACTACCTAGAGGCAGTACGTGTGGTATTTTTCTGAGTGTTTCAAACCTCTGAATTGAGCAAATAAGGGATAAGTATGGTTAATTAGTTTAATTTGTAACCTTTATGAGTTTAATCATTACTAAAGTGATATCTCATATAGGTGAGACTTATCCAGAGGACTACCGGGGCTATTCAGGATAGGAAGGCTACGACCCGGCTATGTATCAGTGAGTGAGTGGGTCTTTATTTTGGTAAATATATATTTATGTATGATTTTCATTGCTTTCTTTAAATTGTTAGCATGATTTATATAATATGTGACTGTTTGAGGTAAAACAACTGTATTATATTTGCCATACATTTCTTATATTGTTGCTCATTAGTAGATGTAGAACACCCAAGTATCAATACTCAGTTCCAAGGTTAGGACTAACTTTAACGTTTGGAGGTTCACACCAAATACCGCTACGCAATTTTAGATCAATTGTAGGTACTAGCTTGTTCTAGGTTGCACTAGGCAACTAGGACTTGTGTGTGAGGCGCTTTGCGTACAATGATTTGCGTTATGACTCGCGTCACTGTAGTACTTAGCCTATTCTTTTATATACCTAGCATGTCCTCGTGCACTATCTACTTGGGCTTGTGTGTTTACATATGGATGAGCATTTCGTCTTGTTTTTCAAGCAGTCCAGTATGGTTTTACCATTGGTTTTCGGGGAGTACCCGTACTATTATTATAATATGACGTGTTTTCAGAAACTATACTTGTTTTCCAACGAGGGAATCTTATGCTTTTGAAAACAAAAGATTTGCCAAACTTTGCTTTTTGACCCACTTACGTTTTATGTTTTGCATCTCTCCAAGATTTAGTGGCAGTCTTGAGTACCAGTGAGACGAGGGTACCCTTCGGCTAGTTGGTGATTCTGACAGCTTCTCCAAAATAAGTAGGATTCGTTCATACCTTTTGTTTTCTGTTTTGTAATATTCATCTTCACGAGGGTGCAAATATTAATATTTTCTGCACTATTTACTATGCTATAACTATTATGCACTTATAATAAATGGGTTATACTTATCACTGCACACTTTTACTTTCGCTTCCGACTCAAATTGACTCACTTTTCAATCACTTGCATAATTGGTTTTTATTACTTAACAGGTGTCGGTCAAAACTTCTCAACACCTGGCTTTTCTCAGGTTCGGGATGTGTCACTAATAATTAATGAAAGGGTTAAACTCACTTTACTACCCTCAAGTATCGTGAAATTCTCACTTTGCTACCTTTAGTTTTTTTTGTCTCACTTTCATACCTAAAGTTTGATTTTTTTGACACTTTCATACCGCTGTTAGTATTTCCGTTAAGTCTTCGTTAAAAGCACTGTAGACAATTAAAAAAATTATAAAAAAAATTTTGGGTTATGGTCTTCTTCCATTGCCTCATCCTCATCCTCACACTCGGCACCTTGCTCCTCCCCCCATCCAATCCCTCCTCCTCCTCCTCCGCCTCACACGCGTCCTCCCTCCCGCACTCTCTCAGCCCCTCCTTCCCCATCACCACCGTGCCTTCTCTTTCTCTGTCCCTCAGAACCAGCGATTCCAGCCCTCTCTGCTCCCTCAGCACCTCCTTCAACATTTCCCTCCACAAACTTCAAAACCATCTCCCAAACTTCCCGAATCAAAATCCTTCTCCTCTCTTCTTCTTCTTCCCCACAACAACAACAACACAAAGCACAAAAAACCCAAGAATTTCTCACGAGATGCTCAAAGCCGTAGGTAATTTTCTAAACCCAAATTCCAAATCCCCCCCCCCCCCCCCCCGAAACCCACATCAATTAGTCTCTTCGCCCGGAAGAAGAGCGGCAGTAGCAGCGGCGGCAACCGCCAATTCAAAGAATTCTACGCTCGTCCCCCACACCGACTCGCTCGTCCTGACCGTCAACAGCGTCATTTCATCCGATTCGAACTCCGACTTGGAAAGCGACGACATTTCGCACCTATTCGTCGCCTTCTTGAAATCCAATCTCAAATCGCTTTAGGACCTCATCTCGACCAAGCCCGACCTGACCCAGATCCGCTCCCAGAACTCCCCAGCCCAGATCCTCCGCTCCTTCCACCGTGTCCGGAACCTTTCGATCAAGCTCCCGTCAGGCAATCTCCGATTAGAGAAGGGTACGGTGCTGAAATGGCGAGCTGAATTCGGGAAAACTCTGAAGACGTGCGTGATCCTGGGGTTTCGATCCGTCATCGCTGGCGGGGACTATCCGTTGGCCGGAGAAGACGCGGACTTCGCTGGTGGGCTGAAGGTGAGGGTGGTGTGGACGATTAGCTCGCTGATCGCAGCGTCGGCGAGGCACTACCTGTTGAAGGAGGTGTTGAGGGAGCAAAATCCACTGCACTCTCTCTCGGCGTGATGTCACTCTCTCTCTGCGGGAGGGAGGACGCGTGTGAGGCGGAAGAGGAGGAGCCGAGCGTGAGGGTGAGGATGAGGCAATGGAAGAAGAC
The DNA here is from genome assembly GCA_018257905.1 of Gillenia trifoliata. NCBI lineage: Eukaryota > Viridiplantae > Streptophyta > Magnoliopsida > Rosales > Rosaceae > Gillenia > Gillenia trifoliata. Next base: position 12,119,516 of record CM031084.1, on the reverse strand, counting down.
CATAACCCAAATTTTTTTTTTAATAATTTTTTTAATTGTCTACATTGCTTTTAACGGAGAACTTAACGGAAATACTAACGGATGTATGAAAGTGTCAGAAAAATCAAACTTTAGGTATGAAAGTGAGACGAAAAAAACTAAGGGTAGCAAAGTGAGAATTTCACGATACTTGAGGGTAGTAAAGTGAGTTTAACCCTTAATGAAAACACAAAAACCCAACTACCACCCCCCTCTCCCACATTTCCTTTCCCGGTCCTCCTCCTTCATCGGCGTTAAAGGCTTCTTCCTCAGCCACTCAACTCCGTAGCCGGCTACCCTGTTCCTCCTCACCGCCGGCTTTCATGTCTCCTCTTTTCTCTCTCCTTCTCTCCTGCACCAGTTCTCTACATTCTTCAGCTAGATCATGATTAGGGGTCGATATCGATAGCTATCTCTGCTCATGCCCTTCATCTTAGCCACCGCCGCCGCCCACGAGACTCAACCTGGAAGACCTAGAAGGCCAGTCGCTTGCGTTGAAGGAGTCGATCGATGCCACGCCGAGTGTCAAGATTGTGGAGGTGGACTGTGGGGTGCTCGATTTGCTTGGAGCAGTTTAAGATTGACGACGTGGTGAAGGAAAATAAAGTGGACGGGGACTTTGATGGGGCGTGTCTCTGAATTTCTTAACCAGCTTTTCAAATTAAGTTGTGGAGGACAGAAGAAGTGAATTTGGGAATCTTACAATCGGTTCTAAATCTGGTGCGAGGAAAAAGAAAGAAAGAAAGAAAGAAATGACGAGAGAGAGCAAAGAGAGGTTGCCAGCGGCGGAGTCGAGTCGTTGACGGGTCGGGGTCGGTGGCGAGCTTCGGTGATGCGGGGCTTTTTGTTTTAATTCTTACTTTTATTTTTGTAATTTTTTATTTTTTAAAGTTAACACTGTTGGATCTAATCCAACGACAGTTGACCATGAATTTTCCTACACCCCGTGGTGAAGGAGAACGGAACTGATTCAAGGTTATTTTAGAAATAATAGTGAGCGAGGAAATATAATTTCAGTTTTTTAATTTTTTATGGTGGGTGAGATTATAATATGGGTGAAAAAAATATGACAATGAAGTGGGTCTATCAGTACTCATTTATTATCATAAGTTAAGTTTAATGAATCCTATTATCATTTATTCATTTATATTTCGTGTTCTGTTCAAAATAACAAAAATACAATGATATATTTTGCATTAAGAGACAGAGTAATAAATTGATATCGAATTCACGATTCACAATTTACGAGATTTAAAGTCTAAGATCTCTCACTCACTTACAAAGTTATAAGTAAAGATAAATATTACTAAATTGTAATACTAAGTACAAATTGCATGGTTAATTAACTTTGTTTTATTTTCTCTTGTGAAAAAACAAGTGATATAGGGAAGTTTACGAGTGCTTGGAAAAGCCTTCTGTTTTAGGCATGCAAATGCATATTCACTTAAAAAAATCATCTCTTGAAGAAGAAAAAATATACTCTAAACTCGCTTTTGATTACCATGAACCACATGATTGAATCCCTTTTCTACCTTCATGAATCCCTTTTCTACCCAATGGCCACTCTTAGTAGAATTAGGTTACATCAATAGTTCAAATCTCATTCAATTAACTCCGTATTAAGTTTTTTCCTAGTTAGCATTTCTTATAAAATCCAATTCCAACATCTGGTTAACTTTTGATCCTTAAATTGGGCAAATCTAGCAAAAATCATGAAAAATTAACCCCTCACATGATTTACTTAATTTTATTTTGTTATTCGTACCATATGATAAAAGATTCCTTAGTGTCATCTCATGTGAACATCTTATCTGATATATAATTTCAAAGAAAAAAAGAACAAAGGAAATAATTAAGAAGAGCACCCAAAATTCTTTTTCCCTAAAAAAATCCCATGTGCCAAGCTTATCCCATTGATTCAATTTGTGATTAGAAGTTCATTTCCCATAATGCATATTACTTCTCAAGGGCCAAATTCTTCTTGGAGGTAAAAGAAAAACATAAAAGAATTACATGAAAGTTTTAATTATTACAGTAATTACTAGATAAATTGTAAAGGGTTATCTTTGCCGCTCAAGTCTTGTGTTCGAATCCCTTCTTTTAATATGCACAAATGACTGGATAAACTATAAAGTGTTTTAACCTACACTATTAATTAAAGGTGTACGTAAATTAAAAATCTTGTTACCAGTATTCTAGTGGTATTTTTTTCTACTTACAAGTGAGAGATTTTAGGTTTGATTTACGTGGATCACAAATTTGATACTAAATTATTATGATTAGCTTATTGTGTGACTTAACTCAATCTTCTACTCTTAGTGTAAATATATCGTTGTATTAAAAAAAAAAAATCTTATCAATTCAACACCCTTGACCTAGACTAACTTTTAGCGTGGATGTAGCATTATGCACGTGATCATTTTCATGTGTATTTTGATCACTCCATGACCTCTAGATGACTTGGACTAAGAAAGTAGTTTTTTTTTGTCAAAGGACTAAGAAAGTAATTGACTACAACTTGTATTCGAGGAAACAGAAGATACGTCCCACAGGATTTAGTTAATTGATCTTATTTCAAGTCATATGGGTTTTTAGAGGGTGTAGTGTATTAAGATTTATATGAATTTTTGTTGAGTTTTTAAAGTGATAGACTTTCATGGATTTCGTAGACTGTTACTGACTATTATAAACTACATAAAATTTCATAGACTTTTAATGATATATTTTTGTGAAAAAGAAAAGAGTTAAATGATAGACTTTTGTAGAATTCTAGAGAGTTCAATGTTAGAATTTTTTAGAATTTCGTGGATTGTCATGGAATTTTTAATGACCAATTTATTAATAAGCATTATTATTTTTAAGTTTTCATTATTGAAATGGTGATCATGACCATGACAAAGTAGTCTCACGTGATGATTATTGGCAAGATGGTGGTAGTAAAGTTAGTGTCTTTGGTGATTATGGTGGCGGGGTGGTGATGATGGTGGTAGAGTTGGCGGTCATGGTGATGGTGTTGTCGGTGGTGGTCATAAGAGGGGTGATGATGATGTTCATGGTAATGATTGTGGTGGCAGCAATGGTGACAATGGTGACAGTGGTGGCAGTGGGGGTGGAGGAGATGATCACAGTTAAGTGGTGGTGGCGACATGGTGGTAGAAGTGGTGATAATTATAATCATTGCATTATAATGAGTGGTGGAGTATATTATTAGAGAATTAAGAAAAATGAAATCTATCAAAATCTTAGGAGGAAAGGTGACATGCCCCGAACTCGGGGTCGGTTGAAAAAAAATAACTCAGGCCCGGTGCGAAATTAAAAATAAAAAGACTGAAATAATGGTGAAAAAATAAAAATAATTGAAAAATCCTTACATGGTGTACAAAAATAAATCAAATCTTTAAATCTCTGGTCTAACACAAACTCAGCTCCTCTAGCCCCTGTCTTGCCAAATAACTCATCTGAAAAATAAAAGGTTGAGGGGTGAGCAACAACCACCGTCGCCCAATGAATAGGATATGTAATATGCTAGTCAAGCGTGCTGTTTTACACATACTAGAAAATATGATAATAATATCAAAGCTTTAGCCACGTAATTCCATATCACATGCATAGCTTGTGTTAGTAATTTTATATATATATATAAGAGAAAGAAATGGGAGTTTGGCTACGGAGTTTGATGTGTGGAGATTGGTAGATGAGTTGTCTTGTCAAGGTTCAAGTTTTCGAGGTGAGTAGTTTATGTAATGTGTTCAAGTCAAGTATGTTAGCTTCAGGAAATGTTTTGATGCGTATATATACATGATGTGTGGAGTTACTTGAGATTGTTCATGGAGCATGAGAATTTAGTGGTGGGTTATCTGAGGGATAAATGTATGGCACATGGGGACATTAGGGCAGAATGGCCAATTTAGAGGTCATGTGGTGAGCTGCATATTATGAAGGATAACCGGGATCAAATAATAGAGCACTTTATGAAATTTAATAAAATCAATCTCCATAAAGGTCTGCCGTATTTCCCCTACCTGGATTCCAAAGCATTGCTTCGAGTTATTGTCATAAGAGTCCGTCACGTTCAACAACTCCTATTCACAAATGCAAGAAAACACTACAAGCGTGACATGAACTCTAATCCTAATCAACATACTTAAGCTTACTAGTTCCACACTACTCAATTCAAAAGTCATTTGGTTGATTATAATCTTGTCAGGTGTTACTTGGATATGTGTACATCATTGGATCACTTGGATGTTTATTTGTTATTGATAATTGTGTTACCGTTTGGAATGTTATTCGTTGAGAATATTTGTGGTACATGTGAACGATGAAATGAAATTATTTGTGCATCACTTGTATGTGAGAAGTGGTTGGACTTAGGTGTTGAGAAAGAACTGGAAATGATCTTTTGTGTAGTTAAGCCAAACTCTTAGTAGGTACCAGGTCTCAGGCGAGCCCACAATGCACAATTTCTTTTAGAGTAATTTGGGACTGGCGACGAAGAGTTTAGGCAAGAAGACTAACAAAAAGGGAGTTCTGGGATGTTTTGGGATGTGGGTTGATTCATATAATTAAGCGCTTGGGACCAAGTGGTATAAGTACGGAATGGGACGTACGAGGTCTAGGTGTTTAGTTATACGGATTAACGGGTATAGACGAATAATCTGCATTGCACTCTGCATTGTTATTTGATTATATGATGCCATGACACTTAATTTAGTTTAGTCAAGTTATTGTAGTAAGATTATGTCCCTATTGAGCTGTTGAAGCTCACCCCTCTATTGTTATGCATATGTAAGAACTAAACAAGTGGTAGGCGGGATGAGATTGGATTAGATGTGAGGTTATAAGTTTTAGAGTTGTACTTATTTATTTTTAGCATTGAAAAGAATTCTCAAGTTTTATTTGTATAAGAGGAATCTAATTTTACACTCTGTTTCAGTTTTCTTTTTGTTTATTTTGTTTTTATTTTCATCTTTTTTTACTCAGGCACTGGGCGCCCCGAGTTTATTTTTTTCCACCGACCTCGGATCCGAGGCATGACAAGAGGTTGAATTTTCTATGACAAAAAACTTACTATAAAAGCACTCAAAGTCCATGATTTTTTAAAAATCCCTTAAAATAGATGAAATTTTGAATACCCCTTGACTTTTGTAAACTCATAAAAAGTCATAATTGAATACCACAAGATTTTCATAGATATTTTAGAAGTCATAAAAAACCTTTATTCAATACTAAGTGACTTTTGTAGACTACTTAAAAGTTTATATTGAATACATTTAGATTTGAAAGTAAAACAAAGTTTATCAAACTCTGTATACAATACACTTTTGTTAGTGTAAAAAATACATTTAAAAAAAAGCCTACATGCATTACTAATGATATATTTTGACTAAATTTTAAACAAAAAAATTAATGAAGGTATTCACACAATTATGAATTTAGATGAGAAATTGACAAAAATTTTTGTTTCGGTGGTTTTTGCGGGGATAAGCTACAATGCTTACAAGCATTCCATGCTTATACGAATCCAATCATTAACTATTAACGATTAAAAGAATCTAACCATTAATGATAATTTTGCTTGTAAAGAAATATTCCTCCCCTAATGGTTTGGGATAAAGCTTAAAATTTTAGCCTAGAAAATTTTAAGCTTTAACCCAGAAACAGTTTTTCTTCTCCAATGGTTCTGCCTTAAAATTTTATGCCGAGATTATTAAATAATGATTGTAGTCTTTTTTATTTTTTTGTAACTTTTTAAAAAATAAAATTGATTTAGATTATCCTAATTTATTTTTATGAACATTTTAACCTAAAAATATTTAAATTCTGATAATTAATGAAAAATCACATAACCGACCCTATGTAATTGTAATAAAATTATGTGTGTTTGTGTGTTACGCTTTCATATTAAATATGTTTATTTTTTATAAAGATAAAGATTTAAATTTAATACTTAAAATTTAATTAAAATACTAAATAAATATTAATAAACGATAATTAAAACACAATAAAAATTACAATAACTACTAATACTAATAATATTCGTAGGGATTTGGTTGATTTGGTCCTTGACTTGGTGGTGGACTTGGGATATAGACATTAGATGGGGCATCATCCTCAAAGACATTCCTTGCGGCATTCCTTCTTATAATTTCCGCTTGCTTTTCACTGAAGAACTTCTTCCCTTTTGGAGTGTATTTGTTGGGGTCCTCCCTCATTACATCCAAGTCAAACCTTTCTTGCTCTAAACGGTCTCTTGCATCATCCTTTTCCATTTGCTTCTCCATGAGTAAGCGCATTCGAACCATTTCTTCCTTGGTCTCCCCTCGGCCTTCAATCATTTTTTCAACTCCGGAACAAAGCGCGTCACCAATTGGATCTTGCATCTTCCCTGTTTTCTTTGCTTCCTTTTGCTTATCTCGTCTTGGCAGCCTTGGCATAGAAGATGGAGTCACCGATTCATCAACATCATCGCCAACATTAACGCTTGAGCCTTCATGACCAACTAATTTTGCCCATTGTTCGTCCGCATTGGTTCGCCACCTCGGACAATCCTTGAGGATGTCTCAAGCATGAAACAACCTAAAAGAGGAGTTTTTAGGTTGAGACCTTGTCTTGTAAATCGCTATTGCTTTCTCAGTCTATGGAAATAATACATAAAGATCAATTAGTTGCAAAATAAGATTGTGTACATGAAAAAATAAACTATGAGGGAGATATGCACTCACCGTTTCTTCTTGACTCCTTCCACTAGCGGCACCAACCACGGCTCTTTCCAAGCTTCCCTTCTACAAGGTGCACGCTTTGTTGATAGCCTTCCACCTTCGTAGGTTCGGTTAGTGTTGGAGTTGGAATTGAACTTCTCAAGGATTTTACCCCACAATTCCGATTTTCTTTGGTTTGTGCCGACGGCACCATCTTCACTAATAAAAATCCATGCCAAGCACGAAGCAACATCTTCATCATTTGACCAATTACGTCCTCTAACATGATCTTTTTGCATCTTGAAAAAATTAAAAATGGGAAGAAATAGTTTTGGAAGTGGGAGGAAAAAAAATGGAAGAATTGTATGAGGAAAGTGAATTATGTGTGGATGTTTGAACAAATACATAGGTATTTATAGAGTTTTTGGGTGAATTTTGATTTAAATAAATTTTTTAAATTGTTTTAGCCGTTGGATTTAATTTTGGGCCGTCAGATCTTTTTTTTTACCGTTAGATTAGCTCACAATCGATCTCAGCCGTTGGATTTAATGTATTTATAAATTTAATTTAAAAAAAAAATTGAATCGTGACCGTTGGATGAACCAACGGTCAAATCGTGCCAGCCGTTGGATTGCCAAAGAGCTGTTGGGCTCAGATTTGGTGGCCGACACAGTTGAAAGTGACGGGTCCCGCCTGTCGATTTTGGCCCGTGCAAAGCAAGGAGCGCGTCTGCTCCTGCGATTTGCCTACTTTCTTGGTGCATCTACGTGCAAATTGGGGTCCACAATTTTATTTTGGCTTAAATTTTGGGCAGAATCTGGCCCAGAAAATTTTTGGGGTAAAATTTATGCCCATGGCTTAAACTAGCCCAACCATTGAAAATACTTTGAGGGAGTTTAAAGCTTAAATTTTAAGCTTTATCCCAACCATTGGAGATGATATAAAAGGTAACCATTAAAATTACCTTTTGTTACAAGGTCTGCCGTATTTAGGTTGTGTTTGAGCAATTTTCCAAGTGGAACACCCAAAACATGGTAATTTTGCATTACTCTTGTTTTAACAAAATGACTAAAATACCCATAATGGAAAATGTGTGCTTTGTAAAGGTTGGACTTCAAAGTTGAACACCCTCGTCTAGTCTCACTCTCTCTCTCTCTCTCTCTCTCTCTCTCGATGTTTATAAATTTGACTGTTGCCTTTTTGCTTTTACGAGGAACGCCCCCAAATTCCTCTGCATTCTTCTTCTCTCTATTTCGCCAGCCAACCAAAAGAAGCAAACAAGCAGCAGCCCACACACATCAGGCCTTTGGCTTCTCTGACTTGTCTCTTACCTTCTTTACCTGATCGACAACGAAAGCTCCACAAAAGAATTAGGGCTCTCCTTCCAAGTTTTCAACCTTCCATCAATTTTACCATCATCTCCTCTGGATTCATTCCTGTAAGCTTTCTGTTTCCCCAGTAAAACCAAAACCCCAAAAAAACCCAAGTTTTCAAATTTTTAAATTTTTGTAATTGTTGTGTTTTTCTTGTTTTAATCATTGATTTGTGACATAAATCCCATTTCTAATCAGCAATGCGATTGACAGTACGTCCCTGAAATCACCCTTATGATTCTCTCTCCTCTCTCTCTCACTCTCTCTCTCTCTCTCTCTCTCTCTCTGTTTCATTGTCCCACTATTTTTGTGAAGCTCTGTTTTTTTCCGTTTCTGTGCCTTATTTGTTTCACTCTTTTACACCATTGTTTCTCTCTCTAATCACCAAGATCTTGCGACTCCTCCCCCATATTTACAAAACCCAAATCCCAAATTTCCCAGATAAATAAAAGATTATGGGTTCCAATAATTTATCATCATTCTTCCATATCTTGGTTCTCAAAGTCCAAATCTTTATGTTTCCCATGTAAAACCCAGCTCCAAACTTGACAAAAGGTAACCCTTTGTGACATATTTAATTTAGATTTGATCCGTGGCTAAAGATCTCAACAAAAAAAAAAAAGGCCAACCCTTTTCGTCCCCTAACAGTTCTTGTTTAAGGCCTCCCTCTCTGTAAAGGCTACCTCCATTGCTTGTAAAGAAATATTCCTCCCCTAAAAGGATGAACCTGGCCTATTCTCTCTCTCTCTCTCTCTTATTTATTACCCCAAAAACCATTTTCTCTAATATTGTAATTATTCTTCTTTTTTTTTTTTTAATTTTAATTTCATTTCTTCAAGCTTACGTTGATTCCGAAGCTGTCTCCATATTTCCTGCAACTGGGTTTTTTATATTGCCGTTGATGCTCCAGTTGACACTAATTTAACCTCCGTTTTCGCCTTCTTTTTTCTCTCGCCGGAAAATTTGTCAATAAATTATATTATATTTTTTTTCATTTGATTCAACACCCATTTTGTTTTTCTTGACGACTTTCACTTCCCTCATCATATTTTTCATAATTAAGTAAATTATTAATGTATTTTGAGATTCGGATTATCTTAACCCACCTACTAAACTCGCCTCCTCTCCATTCAGATTTTAAAAGTTGTGGATTGGATTTTGGTCCGGTGATCGGACGGCGGAGCAATGCGGACCAGCGGCGGGAAGATTTCCAAGGTACTCAATTCGTCGTTTTGGTTATTAAATTTTTCGTCTATCGTAAATTTGTATTATATCGGGTGCCCGAAACCGAAACCGAAATTAAAGTCCGATATTCGAATTGTTTTGTTACAGCCTTCGTGGCCGAAAGTAGTGGCGAGGAAATGGCTCAACATACCAAGCAAGGGGGACGAGTTTCATTCCGATTACTCCCCGAAATGTAAGATTTCATTTTTTTTTTCCGATTTGTTCATTTTTCGCTGTGTATCGTTCGTATCAGATGCGTTCGGTGTTTCGGCGGTTTCGGAACTGAAGTTGTTTGTTTGCTTGTTTGTTGTGTCAGATGAGACTGGGAGAAGGAAGAGCTGCTCGGACCAAGACCGCTACGTCGTCGTACCGGACGATTTTTCAGGTAATTTTACTATGCAACGACTGTACTGGTACTTGGTACAGCTTTGGCTTTTTCCCCTCCATCTGGCACATGCGCCCTGATATCCTCTGAGCCGTCCGATCCACGGCCTCTGGTTTTAATTTTGATTTAGACACGAACTGGGTCATGAATCATGATGGGGTCCCCTTGATTCTAGTTGGGTCCCCCTTGGGATGGTTCTGAGGTAATTCTGCTTGTGCCACGTGGACGGTGTGGGATGTAGGTTGATGGAGTATGAGTTATTGTGTTGCAGTAACATGGACTCCAACTAGGTGTACTTTGCTTTATTTAAGTTTTGGGTTTTTAATTTGGCTTAATCTTACTTTATTTTTTTCGGTTTCTTATAAGATGGGTGTACATTGATGGGGAACACAACACATAGACCAAGTTTCGGGATGGAGCCGCCAACTGTCACTAATCTCAAGTAAGTCTATTGTGTAACTATGATTTTTTACTTTTTAGGGTTTTTTGGCGAGAATACTTACAAATAAAATGGTCTGTTGGTCCAATCAGATGGTGTATGACCCTTGGTACACCGCTTACTGGACCAAATGTACCACTTGATGTGCTAATGTGTTACTCAATGAGCCATGATGATGGTATTTTCATGTATTCACACTCGTTTGACCTGCGTGTGTAAGTAATTTTAGTTGTTGACAAGAGTTGCCTATTTAGCTTAGTAAATACGTGGCCGTAAATTTTCTTAATTGCGTGTAATTTTTACCATTGATTTGAGTTGACTATTGTATGATTCAATTTTTCATAATTTTCTTGCAAAAAATCTAGGTTTTTGTGGGACTAGACTTAACGAAGTCGTTTTGACTTTGTATGTTTAGGATGTTCGTTGGGACATGGAATGTTGGAGGAAAATCACCCCACGAGGACTTGAACTTGAGGGAATGGCTGAGGTCCCCTACTCCTGCAGACATCTATGTTCTTGGGTAACAGTCTTTGCTTTGCATCTCTCTCTCTCTCTCTCCTCTCTTCTTTCTCTATCTCTCTCTAGGAATTGGCATTCTAAATTAGACTCCTTTCTTGTTTTTTGCTTTGCCTTTTTAATAATATAATAGTCTAAACATGTAAAAGAAGACTTTGTGCCAATGAGTAGTGGTCCAACCTATAATTTAAACTTTATTAGATCCAATCCATTATTCCTTTTATATTTGGGTTCTTGTTTACCTCGATGTTTGCTGTGTATTGCAAGTTTTAATTACGTAAAAGGATACTGATAATATTTTCTTGTCAAACAGTCTAACTTGTTATGTCGTTAAAAGTATAAGTTACTTAACTAGTGATTTTCTTGTCAGACAGTCTAACTAGTTATGTCGTTAAGGTATAAGTTGCTTAACTACAATGTTTTATGTAAAACTATCTGACAGGAGAACGTCCATTTCTCATGCATGCATCAAGTTACTTGTAATTTATTTTGAATCTGGAACTTTTTTTTAATTAGGTTCCAGGAAATTGTCCCTTTGAATGCCGGGAACGTGCTGGGGGCGGAGGACAAGGGTCCAGCTGCCAAGTGGCTGTCCCTGATTCGCGAGGCACTGAACAAGAATGACCCTGGACTATCTCATTATTACAACAATGCCACCCACACAGAACATTCTTCACAGCTTGACCAGCAAGGCAAGCCTAGGCTCAGTTTCTCCGACTTGCTTTCTTTAGAAGACGAGCTTAGCAGTGCGGACTTCGAAAGACTGCTGAATTTGAATCCAGCGTCGACTTCAAGTGGAGAAAACTCACCAATCTCGCCATTGATATGTCCATGGAAAGACAACAGTCCAACGCAAGGACGTCGTTACTGCCTATCAGCAAGCAAGCAGATGGTTGGAATTTTCTTGTGCGTGTGGGTTCGTGCAGATCTTTGTAGACACATTACCAACACAAAGGTCTCGTGCGTCGGTAGAGGCATCATGGGATACCTTGGAAACAAGGTTAGCTACTCTTTGATGTCAAAACACAAAGTTTATGGCACACGAAAGTAAAACTATTTGTATTATCTCAATTGAGCGTTTGATCAACGTACCATCTCTTTAATAGAAGTGGGATTTACCCGTGTAGATCCCACATGATTGGTTCGATTCTTATTAAAAATACAATACACTAGATGGTAGAACAGTTGAGATGGCACAAATAGTAGGACTCCTAGTGCACATGTGGTGACATTGTAGTTGAGATGGTCGCTCTAAGCATTATGATTTTTCGTGTGACAGGGTTCGATATCAATCAGCATGACGTTGCACGGAACAACATTTTGTTTCGTGTGTGCACATTTGACCTCTGGGGAGAAAGGAGGGGATGAGATGAAAAGGAACTCAGATGTCATGGAAATCTTAAAGAAAACAAGATTTTCTCATTCATGTAGAACAAAGGGACAACCGCTTCCTCCCGATAGCATTTTAGACCATGAGTAAGTCATTGAAACCTAACCTCTCTTATTTTTGTTCATTTAATTGCCAATAATCATACATTATGGTTGTTTTAATCCGCCAATTAAGACAATTTTGCCCGTTTTTAATCTAATGCAGCAAGGTTATTTGGCTCGGGGATTTAAATTATCGGCTAGCAGCTGCTTGCTGTGGCGACACACATGAACTACTAAAGAAGCATGATTGGCAGGCACTTCTAGAGAAAGATCAGGTAAGATACTAATGTAAGAACTGTTTTTTTTCCCAAACATAGGGTATAGGTGTACTGTCCCGAATCGAAAATTTGCATCTTACGCTCGGATTTGGTCCTTTCTTGGCAGCTAAGGATAGAGCAACAAGCCGGTCGAGTGTTTAAAGGGTGGGAGGAAGGGAGGATATATTTTGCTCCAACCTACAAATACCTTGCTAATTCTGATCATTACGTTGCCCAAAGTTCTAAATCTAGAGAGAAGAGACGCACTCCTGCCTGGTAAGATTCCAATCAGTTTCCCCATGAGCTTATGAATAATTGCATCAAATTTTATTACGCATTCATCGAGTTTATTGAAATGACGAGCAAGCAAGTAGTGATCACCATCATTACGCAAACATAATGTAATTATATGTTTCGTAATCTTCATTATGAATTTTTAATTACATAAATACATAGGTGAGACTCGTTTCACCTATATTAGAGATAAGATCAGTTATATTAGAGATAAGATCACTGATCGACAATGTAGTTCGTAAATATAGTACATCACGTAGTAGCGTTGCGTCATTGAAAATATTTTCTAGACTACGCGTTTAGTTGGACCTAAACTATTGCTAGTTAAGGACAATCAACTTTATTAAGCTTCCATATTCCATTAGGGTAATCATCCTCTTAGTCCTATAACCGACCTGGCCACTTTATTGAATCTGTGTTGACTCCAGGTTGCAGTTCCAGATTTGTTTAAAACATTATTCAAATTGTTTTTATTAGTACTGACGTTTCACATTTTGTATTAAACTGAATTAATCCAAATAAAGCTTTAACTTTTACTTGCTACATTAATCTTTTTTTTTTTAAATTAGTGATGTGGGTGGTGGGATTTAACTATTTATGCATCATAAAGCAGGGACCATTACTGTGAGAACAGAGATAAAATAAATAACTAAATAAGATATCACTTTCTAGTTAAGTAATTATTATTTTTGTCCACATGAAATCAAATATTATTTTTTGGTCATCATTTATGTTTTACATTAATTGATAGTTTAATTTAGGAGTCGGCAGGTGAAACAGAGACCTGTTTCCTTCATCTAATTAAAAAAATGCACAATTGACATGTACAGACCGCCATGTCTGTAATATCATATTCAAAACAAGATGCTTTTATTTAAACCTTTGTTACTGCGGACGTGAGCATAGCCACATTGGTTAGAGCAACAATGCTCTCTGCAGTTCGAATATCTCTTTCTGTAATTTAAATTAGTTTAAGTTATAATATCTCTTGCATGAAAAAATTAAAAAGAAAAAGCCTTTGGTACTATCTTTATTTACTCGAGAAACCAATGCTAACCCGAAAAACTAAGTTACAATAAGTAAATGGGGTCAAACTTCAATGGTATGTACTGTTGAATGGTTTAAGATTCATTTGGGGCCCACCGCAAATTAATCTGGTACCATTCAATGGCCGGATCATTGAATGGTACGTACCACCCAAGATTTTTCCCAGTAAATGTGGCACAAATAGTTTTCATCGATGCTACTTTTGTTCGGGAAAGAGACTAATGTGGTTTGATATATATGGCAGGTGTGACAGGATTTTATGGAAGGGAGAAGGACTTAAACAAATGTGTTACGTGAGAGGGGAGTCGAAATTCTCAGACCACAGACCGGTTTATTCGTTGTTTTCAGTCCGATTAGACTTGGCTGCCAAGAAAAAGCTCAACTCTTGCATGCTCAAGTCATCAGCCAAAGTGCAAGCAGAAGAGCTTTTGCTGCTCACCAGAACCAAAAGCTGCTTAGACACCACCTCAAGGTTCTGATTTAATTACTGCCAAACATACCCCACATTTTTGAAGACCAAAAGCAGAAGCAGCCAGTCAATGTACAAATTTACAGCTAATTGCTGTGTAATGGGTTTGGTTCTGACTGACTGACAAAAGCAGAAGCTGGTGCCCCTGGCTTTTTTTTGACAGTTGTTGGGACTGAAATTTTAAGCTCTCAAAGGCATGCTTAAATTTTTTAAGGCATGGTGATGATGAAGTTTGAGTTGTTGGTGGAGCAGAGAAGCAGAAGCATGTAAGCATAGGACTGGGGAAAGTTGGGATGGCGAGTGAAAGCAGCTTCTGTGAAAAGTTGAATTGTAAATGGTTATTCAGCTTTTGGCAAAAGAATATATCAGAGAGAGGTTTATTATAAAGTTGAAATGTATAGCAAAAAGGAGGACAATTTTGATTGAAAGTTTCTGTTAAGGGAGGGGATGGTGGTTCTCGTGTCTTTGCTGCCTATTTTGTTTGCTTTTACAATTTACTAGTGAAATTCTTTCATATTTCCAACTTTTTTTTTTTTTTGGTATGGGCTATTCGCGATAGAAACTCAACATATCACGATGTGCTTACCAAGTAGAAAGAGGCGCATTACGACATCTCTGTCAAGGGAGAACTTTTTCTATGTAGATATTACATATATATTAGAAGGATTTGAGCGCTTCCTAGCAGGAGTAAGAGCTATTTTAGAGAGAAACTCAGCATATCACAATGTATTACCAAATATTTATATTTATTGACACTAGCCTCTCTGCACGCGCTGACGCGCGCACGAGAGGTTTTTTTTTATTCACGGGCGCTACACACCCTTAAAGATGTGTTACGTTAGCCTCTCTGCACGCGCGAGAGGCCTCTTTTCAATCACAGGCGCTATGCGCCACTTTGGCGATTTTGTATATGTCGACACCACAAATGACAACACGCAATAGTAGATAACATGGTATGTATAAGATAGAAATAAGCGATCATCACTTGTTTTGAGCATGGGGAGTTTTGTTCTTTTTTTTACTTTTTTTAGGTTTTGGGTCAAGTTTTTTTCATCAAACACAGAATATAAGATATAAAGAAAAAGTATAGTACTTCATTGTCATACAAATGGTGGTTACCTGTCAGAGAGCAATTCATGAGCTTGAATAAAGTAGAACTTCTTTGAATACCACATTTCGGGTAATACTCCTTGACCAGGTATTGAGCATTTTTTAACCAAAACTTTTGTACTTGACTTTGAGACCCCCTAGATAGAGCAACATATAATTAACCATGACTGAACACATGATCTGGAAGGTAAATCCCGACATGGGGTATCGTTTGTCCTCGAGATTTGTTTATGGTGTGACAAAAACTCAACTTGACTGGAAACTGCTTTCTTGTAAGTTCAAATGGGAGTCCGGCACTGGAAACTGCTTTCTTGTAAGTTCAAATGTTAATGTTTCTTGTAAGTTATTTTTGTAAATCATTAAAGTGTTAATGTTTCTTGTAAGTTCAAATGTTAATGTTTTTTCAGTTACTTACAAAAATATTTGAACGTGCCAACTGTCTTATACGGCTAGAATGTATCATTGTTGATGCTTCAGCATGATTGGTGTTTGAAGTTGATGCTTCAGCGTCATTGGTGCCTCTGAAAGGAAATCGTGTAGTTGTTCCAATAAAGTCAACTCGTCCCCCTGCATAGAGACGTCATTGGAATTAGAAGTTGGTTTTTCTCATTTATATTCCCACTATACGTGGAGGCATTAATTGATCAATAACCTAAGTGGATTAACATAAGCAAATATATACATGTATATATACATGTAGATTGTTGTACATTAATGGGATTTGTATCGGTTTGGATTTCTTTGTTATCGTCAGTCACTCTTTGCTGGTCTCGACTTGCCTGACGTCGTCGTGCCAAATATGTTTGATGTTCCATTTGTTGTTATTTGCTTTAGGATGTGCACCTGTTTTGTGTAAATTTAAAGAATAAACTAAATCTCATTTTCCTAAGCACGGTTAACAAAATAAAATACACCATATGCAAAGTTTATAGATGCAAACTAAAATATAACATCTGCAAAAATATACATGTATATATACATGTTAATCCAATTTCTCCCTCTCCTTTTTCTTCACAAATTTAAAAAAAAAACAAAACAAAATAGAACAAATTGATTCGATTACAGAAAATAGAAAGAAAAATAATATACTAATTGCTTCTTGCTTCTAAACTTACTGACACAACCTAGCAAAATTTTTCAATTTGGCTATGTTTTATGGTATGAACTTGACTGCCATTTTCTTTTCGTTTGACAGAGCAATGGATATTCAGTTTGGCTATGTTTTAATTTGTAATTGTACATTTATCACTGGAATCGAAGGGAAGGAGGGTGGAAATTGGAATGGGATGAACTTGACTGCCATTTTCTTTTCGTTTGACGGAGCAATGGATATTCAATTTGGATATGTTTTAATCTGTAGTTGTACATTTATCACTGGAATTGAAGGGAAGGAGGGTGAAAATTGGAATGGGGCAAAATTTTTCAGATACCGCACCAAATCACACCTCTAAAATCCACAAAGGGACAATGCAAAATCCATATATCTCATTTGGGGCAATGAAAAATCCACACACGCAAACACACACATCCGCAATAAAGAATTAATCCGTACCTTATCAGGACTTTCTTTCGCTTTTTCGGTCTTTTCTTTTTTAGCCTTCTGCTTCTCTAATTTCTCCCTCTCCTTTTTCTTCACAAATTTTAAAAAAAAAAAAAAATCGATTAAAGAAAAGAGAAAGAAAAACAGCATACTAATTGCTTCTTGCTTCTAAACTTACTGACACAACCTAGCAAAAGTTTTCGGATACCGCACCAAATCACATCTGTAAAATCCACAAAGGGACAATGCAAAATCCATATATCTCATTTGGGGCAATGCAAAATCCACACACGCAAACACACACATCCACTTTCTTTCGTTTTCTCGGTCTTTTCTTTTTTAGCCTTCTACTTCTCCAATTTCTCCCTCTCCTTTTTCTTCACAAATTAAAAAAAAAAACATAACAAATTGATTTGGTTATAGAAAAGTGAAAGAAAAACAGTATACTAATTGCTTCTTGCTTCTAAACTTACTGACACAACCTAGCAAAATTTTTCAGATACCGCACCAAATCACATCTTTAAAATCCACAAAGGGGCAATGCAAAATCCACACACGCAAACACAGACATCTGCAATAAAGAATTAATCCGTACTTTATTAGGACTTTCTTTCGCTTTCTCGGTCTTTTCTTTTTTAGCCTTCTGCTTCTCCAATTTCTCCCTCTCCTTTTTCTTCACAAATTAAAAAAAATTAAAAAATTCGATTACAGAAAAGAGAAAGAAAAACAATATACTAATTGCTTCTTGCTTCTAAATTTACTGACACAACCTAGCAAAAATTTTCGGATACCGCACCAAATCACATCTGTAATATCCACAAAGGGACAATGCAAAATCCATATATCTCATTTGGGGCAATGCAAAATCCACACACGCAAACACACACATCCACTTTCTTTCGCTTTCTCGGTCTTTTCTTTTTTAGCCTTCTACTTCTCCAAAAATCAGACAGCCAAAAGGACATGTACAACAAATACCAAACAGTATACCTTATTCTTCTTGCATCCAAATACCAAACAGCCATCGCTTCCTAATCGATTTCAAGAAACATTAACAAAAATAACTGAAATCGGAAAACACTTGACATTAACAAATCGACTGGACTAATCTAAAATCACAAATACAATCAGAATCTTGCCACTGTTCTTATTGATCAAAGGCAAAAATCATCCAAAAGCACAAATAAAATTCAATTCCAGTGATAAATGTACAACTACAGATTAAAACATAGCCAAATTGAATATCCATTGCTCCGTCAAACGAAAAGAAAATGGCAGTCAAGTTCATACCATAAAAACCTAATTCAAATTCTACAGCAAATTTGGGAAAGAAAGAACGAAAATCCGAAAAGTTTGAATCTAATTCCTTTTAACAAATAAAAAAAATCAACAATTCCAGAACAAATATAACCTAGCAAAATTTTTCGATACTCAAACTCCACAAAACAGAGCAAGCATCCAAATACCAGACAACCATCACTTCCTAATCGATTTCAAGAAACATTAACAAAAATAACTGAAATCAGAAAACACTTGACTACAACAAATACTCAAAATTCGAAGCAATTTTAGACAGATCCTAATTAATATTGAGTAATACCTTCCAAATTCCAGACGACCATCGCTTCGTAATCGATTTCAATGTCAAGAAACATTTGGGACTTGGGCGAGAAGAATAGTGATTTTAATTGCAGACGGCCATCGCTTCCTAATCGATTTCAATTGCAAGCAAAGCTCCAGTGTTGCCGGAAAGGATAGTAATTTTAGGGCGAGAAGAATGGTTGTGGTGGTTTAGATTTGTTTTTGGGGGAGAAGAATGGTGGCGGTGGTTTTTGGGCGTAAGATAATATCAGTTTTGTGCATCAATTTTCTTTCTCTTAGATTTGTTTTGTAGATAATATCAGTTTTGTAGATAAGTTTTCCCGCTCATTTTTAATGTTTTTTACTATTATGTCCCCACTTTTTGTATTTTTTTATAATATGTAACAATGAGTATTTTAGATATTTTATAGAAAATTTGAACTTAAGGCCTTCTGGCTTAATAATATAGATATAGATTATACCTCCTAAAGTTTTTGTTGCGCGCTATAATTTGAGTGAACTGACAACATCAAATAATAATGGAATGGTTTTGGAATTTTCATTCCAACGTTTGGAACAAGATTGAAATCAATGCCAGGAATTGGTGCGTTAGTCCCATTCTAATGTTTGGCAAACCCCGAGAATGAAATAAATGCAATCCTTATTCACTGAAATGATAATCCTAAACCTCAAAAGTTATCAAAAATTGATTTCATAAATCTCTCGAAGTCATCTATTCTAATTATAAAACAATATTAATTTGTAGTTGTAATTACTATGTCAACGATGGAATATGAATAGAGTCAGTCCAGCCGTATTTGAATTCATAACTTTGTAGCTATATCCCCAGTTAACAAAACACCACAATTTGCCTTGTTGAGGAGAGCCTTTGTAGCCACTTTGGCTTACTGCTCACACTTTAATATTAGAGTGACGACTGTTGTTTAGAGCTGAGGCGGTAGTTTGTGTTTTTCCTGTAGTCTTGTGTGCATGAGATATGACTGAAGAAACTCGACGTTTGTTAAAAGTGAATGATAACAATACAATCACATACAATTTGTATATGGACCTTTGAGAGCACAAGACAAATGCCCACCAAAACACAATTGGAAAAACCTTGTACCAATTTTTTCCACCCAATTTTGTTACCAAGCCCATTATGCTTTGGGCCATACCCTTTCAATGGCCACCAATTATAGGCTTCACATTCCCCCCTTTTTCAGAACGTAATGGTGTAGTTTTCCTTTAAATATATATAATAAAAAAACAAAATAAAAGGGAAAATATTTCTCTTTATATATTAAGGCCCCGTTTGGTATTGCTTTTTTTCACTAAAAACTGCTTCACTTTAAAGTTAAGCAGATAAAAAGTGTTTGGTAAAAATGAAATATACTGCTTATTTTTAAAGTTATAGCATTAAAACATCAACTTTTAAAAGCAGCATAGATGTTGCTTTTAAAAACTGCTTTTATAAGCAGTTTTTTTTTAAAGCACAGCAACTCCAAACTGGCCCTAAGAGGAGACATTTTTGTTGGTTGAAATTGAAAGAATTAAGGGAGTGTAAGGGTCAGTTTGGGGTTGTGCTTTTAAAAAAAAACTACTTATAAAAACAGCTTTTAAAAGCAACCTCTATGTTGCTTTTAAAAGTTGATGTTTTAATGTTATAACTTTTAAAATAAGTAGTATATTTCATTTTTACCAAACACTTTTTATCTGCTTAACTTTAAAGTGAACAGTTTTTAATGAAAAAAAACAACACCAAACGGGGCCTAATAGACAGATTTGTTAAATACTCTAGCTAAAAAAAAGGGATAGATTTAATTATAAAGCCTATATAAAAATCACCATGAGTGGCAAATTTCAAGCCTGTATTCCACATGACTTGTCTTGTGTTCTATTCTTGGCGTTGGTGAATCACACAATGGTGGCCATGGGAAGGCTAAAATGCCTCTGTGAGTCTTCCCGGCCCCCGAAAGGATGGACTGCCGTGACTTAGCCACTAGCTGATCCCCTTTCAATGAAAAGAAAAAGAAATTATAAAGCCTTAATATAGTAGGGTAGATGTTTCAATTCCATCAACAAATATCTATAATGGAGTTGCTTCCAATTCCAATCAAAGCACAGAGTTTCAAATAATACAAATGAAAATGACATAAACATAAGTCCCAACAAATCAAAGCTCCAATGTCTATTTTAAGGTCCATAGTGATAGTGCTACTACTCACCAAAATTGTTTTTTCCTCCATAAAATTAAATAAATTTCCGAAAATACGAAGACTATATTTCCCCAAGTGGGACAACCTTTTTCTTACAAATCCAATGAGATATGAACACGTGTCTCTGACTCAAGCCTCCTCATGCCATAGTACGCGCTTGTTGTTACTATGACGTACTACAATAATAATATAATGTTATGCAGAAAGAAACTTAATGTTATATAATTGATAGAAGACGCGAGAACAACAATGTACCCTCGCAATATGCATTGCTCTCCTTCATACACTTCCAACTTCCAACTTCCAACTGAAGCTCAGTCCAACCGGTTTCAGAACAGTTCGAGTTCCAATGCCACGTGTACGGACCCGATGCAGTTCTTACGCATAGTGATCGTGCAGGGCACCCACATCATCCTATATCTTTTTTCGCTCGACTTCAAAATCTAAGTCCCTCTCACACTGTCAGATCTCACCGCGATCTCCGTCCGTACATTATCCGGCGTGTTTTCCGGCCACTTAGAGGCCGGAAAGTTCATCGATCGTCGTCTACGGATCCCACGGTCAGGTTTGCATTGAAAATACCGCTGCTTTTGATGATGCTTTACAGAGTAGGGTCTTAGGGTTAAGAGTCTCGCTTCCTGTTTAACTGTTAAGTCCCTGTTTGGTTGCATTGCTATTAAATAAGTGATTTTCGATTCTGGGTTTTCAGAAAGTGATAATCTTTGCATGTACAAGTTCCATTTTCACTTCGTTTTTTGACATTTTCTCGGTTGCCAAACAGAGCATAACTGATATATTTGTGATGGATCATCGTTGTTTTATGCTTTAATTAATTGGATTTATGGATGTTCTTATTTGTTTAATTTTGTTTGACAGATAAGTTGAGTGCAGAAAGTTTTGAGCTTGAGCAGTTTGGTGTTTACTACTGGAATGTCAATGCGCATTGTTGGTGGAAAGAGATTTGTATGTAGGAGTGTAAATAGTTGTTCAACCAGGTCCCCGGCAAGTAAGAAAGCCTCGGTGGAGCGGAGTTTGTAGCGAAGCAACAGAAATGGTATGTTTGATGTCTGTTTAATGAAGTTTGGCTTTCGAGATTGGATCTTTTCATGTGTTTTTAGCAATGTGGCTTTAGTGATGCCTTGGTTTGTATCTTTTGTTATTGGTTCGGATGTTAGGTTTTCGTATGCAAATGTGTTCTAAGTTTTAGCTCTCATAACTGGTTGATGTATTTCGCTGTTGATTTAAGGCTTTTAGTATTAGTTTGTTATTTACAACCACAATAGAGCTTTCAATTTTCTTATTTTCGTATATGTAAATTAGTAATGTAGTATTTGTAACAGTCTTTTCAGAATCAGGGCCTTTGGATGGCAAAGGGTACTGGGTGTTTAAACGAAGGTGAGGCGCTGTATGATAATTCTTCTAGAATTGAGCCTAAGCGTTCTCATCAGTGGTTCATGGATGGTCCTGAGGTAGGGCTATTCCCCAACAAGAAACAGGCTGTTGAAGTTCCGAACAACAATCTGTATTCGGGAATGTTAAATGCAAATGTTTCTCCGTGGGGAAATGTTCCTAGTTTTCAATCATTCTCTGGCCATTTCACTGAAAGGTTATTTGATTCTGAAACAGACCGGGCTGTGAATTTTGATGACAGGAGCATTCCGTCCGTTGGAACGGAAAAGATGAATTTGGCTAGAAAAGTTAATGAGGATCTATTTGGGAATGACTCCTCATTTGGTCTATCTATTTCCAATACACTAGAAGATCCTAGATCCAGTCCTAATTACGGTGGATTTAGAAAAGTCAAAGTTAGCGAGGTAAAGGACTCTGACAATGTCATGCCTGTTTCAATCGGACAAGCTTATATTCAGGCAGATAATGATGCCATGTTGGCGGCTCATGCTTACAAGACCGATGACAACTCAGCATCCATGGGTCTCATTTATAAGAAAGGGGATGGCAACTTCATATCCATGAGTGATACCTACAGCAGGGCAGATAACGGCTTCATATCGATGGGGCAACCTTTTAACAAAGGGGATGAAAGCATATCAATTGGTCAATCATACAAGGAGAGCAATAACACCCTATCGATGGGTCAGACATTTGACAAGAGTGACAATAATAATATTATTTCTATTGGCCAAACCTACAATAAGGCAGAGGAAAGTACCATATCAACGGGTCATTTCTATAGTAAAGGGGAAGAGAGTACTATATCGGTTGGTCATGCCTATAGCAAGGGGGACAGCAATATGTTATCGATTGGTCACTCTTATAGTAAGCATGAGAGTACTATCATATCCTTTGGCGGATGCGATGACGATGATGCAAATACCTCCACAATCTCTGGCTATGAACTTCTGATGGGTCAGCCTTTTTTGAAAACAGAAGCTGTGAATGAGAAAGAGTCGGGCAAATCAAATTCCTGTGTACTTGTCAATGCACCTCATATAACTGCTGGAAATGAAAATGTTTTGAAAACAAAAGTTGAACAGAAAACGTCTAAGAAGGTTCCTCCGAACAACTTCCCTTCAAATGTGCGAAGTTTGCTGTCAACTGGTATGCTGGATGGAGTTCCTGTAAAGTATACAGCTTGGTCGCGGGAGGTAAAATCCTAGTACTCATGCATTCATTTTCAGATTAGCTGATCTTCGGTAACATATATTCTTCATATGCATATAGAAGGAGCTTCAGGGTGTGATCAAGGGTTCTGGGTATCTATGTGGCTGTCAGTCGTGCAACTTCTTGAAGGTGAGTTTGTTCATTGTTTCATTTTACATATTGAAACCCAATTTGTTCAATTGGACTGAATAATGCTTATTAGGTAATCAATGCATTTGAATTTGAGCGTCACGCTGGTTGCAAAACAAAACACCCGAATAATCATATATATTTTGAGAATGGGAAAACTATATATGGGATTGTCCAAGAGCTCAGGAGCACGCCGCTAAATATGCTGTTTGAAGTTATTCAGACTATTACTGGTTCACCTATCAATCAGAAATCATTCCGTCTTTGGAAAGGTGATGCACATGATCTCCAAAATTTCAATTTCTTTTCTGGTATGCTTGTTTTATGTTATGAATGTTTTCTTCTCATGCTTGCTCCTCTTTCTCCATTTCAGAATCCTTTTTGGCAGCAACACGTGAACTACAGCGTATATATGGCAAGGAAGAGGGGAAGCAACTTTCATGAAGCGAGCTTGTTCGGAGGCAGGACCGTGTTTTGTTTTGTGAACGAAAGTAATCGTTTTTGGCCATAACTTGGTACTCATTGACGGCGACTTCATCACTAACGCAATGGCTCGGGGTAGTTATGGGAAGGACAAGGTGTTCTTGTAAATCTTTGAGACAAACCTTATGCTCAGAATAGAACCTTCGTTTTTAGTCGTTGGACATACGATGACTGGTTTGTATTTTGTAACAGTCTTGAAGGAAATGAAATTTTAAGATAATTTGGCACTTGCTTTCTGAAAGAATTGGTCTTTGGCGTGACCAATTATACACTAAAACATCACTACAAGAAAATTGGTCTTTGGCGCGACCAATTATACACTAGTCACAAGCTGGGCCTGAATTAGTGACCAACTTTGCTAACCGATCACTAATGCTCACGTCGCTCAGAGAAGTTTGTTTAGGCTATGTTCAGGTGAGAGATTTATATAGATATTGGATTCCTTTTGTCATTTGTTCCTTTCCATTTCTCCTTGCATTTCATTTGCAAGATGATGCGATTGTGATGGCCTCAAGATTGAGATTTTCTTTTTCATCTTGTGCTCGCTTCGTTGGTGTTAATTCATCTTCGATTGTTTTGTCCGCGGGCTCATAATCTTTCGCTTTACCCCATACAACGAGATATAGGCCAGCGATTATGACCGCAGCACCCAGAAGCCTGTAAATTGATCAAGTTAGAGTTGTTTAGAGTATCGCTTTGTCCAAAAACTAAAAAATAAAAAATATATATATATACATAACAGATTACCTTCCAAGAAACATTTGCTCACGCAGAATGAAGGAGCTCATGACAGCAACAATAACCATGCTTAGGGGACTGAAGGCTGTCACAAACACAGGGCCTCTGTATTTCATTACTACTCCTTGAATGTAATAAGCTAGTCCTGAACAGAATATTCCCTGCAAGGATTTTTTAGGTAAATATAAAGAGCTGAGAAATTTACGGAAATATGCACAAATTGTCAAATACAACCGTTTATATGAACTTTTAATAAAAAATAGAGGTGGAAGAACACTAGACATACAACTAATGGACACTAAATCTTGGTTTATATACGGTTTCCTATTCCAGTATTAAGAACGGTTTACTATGGGCCAGGCCTCCAAGTTTTGGCATGAGAGCCAGTTTCTCCTCAGTCCTCAGCCCTTTACTTGTAAAGTTGGTAAAACCCAAAACTCAGATGGGATTTAATTCAATTAAAAAATTCTCTTATGCTCTCGCAGGTTGTACGCGCATGAATATAGATATTGTGTTATTATTATTATATTGTCATTATACTGTCAATATGCTGGGAATACGTTGTCAATACGGATCATACGCAACCCATGAGCACAAGAGAGAATCTCTCTAATTCAATTAGTAGTGAATTTTTCTTACACTGTAGCAAGCTGCCAATAATTTTGTATCCCAGTTTATCGACCAGACGGCAGCATTTCCCCTTTCCATCACCAATGCTACAGCAGTACCTTCCAATGTGCCCAACGCACATATCCAAGCTGAAAGGGAGAGCTCAGCTGGGTACGTTTTCAGTGTGATTGCCTGCAGAGACAAATTTTTCACCATATTTTAAGAAGAAATTCACCAAATGATGCACGCGCTCTATATTTCAACGTCCTATACCCGTCACTTGTTACCATCAACCAATTGTACACGCAACATGCAAGGGAATTCAAATTTGCAAAACAATCACCTGCAGAATCATGAAACAAGCCCAGCAGAAGCAGCCGACTGTGATCATGAGGGCACCCTTGATCGAACTTTGGAGGCTCGCAGCGGCACTTGTTTGCTGTTCATGGCTGGCTCTGGTCCAAAATAAATGCAAAAGTGGACCCTTTACGAGGGTCATGATCATGGCACCTGCAACGGTTGCTACAGTTCCAACCAATTTACTTTGGCTCCGGATGCTTTTCAATTTCACTTTCTCAAGCCTGGGAGATAAAAGATAACAAGTTGTTATATGTAATCCCAACCTGCAAAATCTTTAGACACTTCACAAAAATAATTTCGGAGAAAAAAGAAAAATGCTTTATGCTTGTATATTACCTAAGAATCCAAGCCATTACAAAAGTAAGGGCAGGAAGAATATTACACATAGCTGCTGCAAACGTTGCTGTTGTGTACTTCATTCCCATAAAGTACAAATTTTGATCCAGAACTGGCCTGCCAAGAGATGGAGAGATATACGTAAGAAATGATTTTACGAAAAATTAGGAGGAACCTTGTACAGCAAGAAAGCAATTCAGAATATTACTCCAGCAAACTGAGCAGCATTATCTTGATGAAGATCGAAAGCGTCATCTTCGGTCTCACTTTTCTGCTCAAGAAAAAAAAACACCCTTTTAGTCTCGAGAGTCGCACAACACAACTAATCTAGTTCTCCTTCTTGACATGTTCAAAATACTAATGTGGTGTTTTGTGTGTGCATGAGAGAGAGAGAGAGAGAGAGACTTGTCCAGTATGACGGCGAAAGGAGCAACCACAGCAGTGGCAACAACATGGCGGTAGACAACGAGCACGTAGTTGCTCATCCCCTGGTTTAGTGCTGCCTTAGAGAGAATATCCATGCCAGCAAGCCCAAATTGCAAGAAAATAACAGCAAAGAAAGGCTTGGCAGCCTTCATTGTTTCAACTATGCTCATTGTGCTACAGAAAATAATTATCCCCACTCTCACCACTTCAACTGTAAAAAATGTACACACTTCTCTTCTCCTGCATAAGGAAGCTAATGAAACTATATTCCTTTTTATACAGAAACTTTTGTTTACAGAAACCCTAAAGATTCCCAGGTACTTAAAAATACAGGGAATCTACTAATCTATTGAAATGTCATTATTTGTAGAAAACCCTTTTCACCAAACATTCGATATGAGTGAGTTTTTGTGATTTAATTAGGAACTACTAATTGAACAAATAAAACAGCTTAAAGAGACCTTGTTAGTGCCTCTAATTAAGTATTAGGGTATCTTTGCATGGGTTTTGGGTCACTGCTGATCGAGTGGTGGAGTTCCTTTTTTTTTTTATAGATGTCTAGAAAAAGTGGTTTTAGATAGTTCGATGAGCCCTACTTTTGAATCCGTGTACGCAAATCCCCTATCTATACATGAATTATGAGATCAAAAAAGAGAAAGTATAGTGACACAATATTGTTGCGCACTTGAAACACACAATCATCTTTTGCTTTTACGTTAGAATGACTGAAGAAAAGGTGTAACAGAATTCATTTCGATTGGATTCCCCTATTAGCGTATACCTAGGTTGGTTGATTCTCAATCTAACCTACGTAATGGTCTCGAATTTGTTTGTTGATCATGTAAATTCCGAGCTACTAACACCAGATGCACCAACTGTTTTCGCCAAGTTTATTCACCAGATGATCTGTTTGTAAACTGTAAACATGTCATTTTACTTGTTAAAAGTAAACAAAACTAAAGCGATATCAGATTTGAATAAATGACGTACAGACACATTATTTGATAACGTAAGTAAGTGAAAACATGAGATGTGCTTGCATTACTCAGTTGGAGCTAGCACTGCAAGTATATATATCAGTTTAATTATTTCATAATGTTCAATAATGTGTGAATTTTATTGTATATGTATTGGTAACTGATGAAGAAAAGGCCAGTTTTACAATAAAAAACTATGAGCACCCAAAGTTCCCACTATTCATTGTTTTTTACAAACTTTAATCAATGGGTTTGTTTCCATGTGCTTTTAGCATGATTCGTCTGTACATTAGGCACTGCTAGTATTAAGCTAAATGGCTAATAAAACTCCTATCTGGAACCCATTAGATCATCTTGTTTACAGAATGTGGGTCCTTGGCCCACTCAACAATTATGGGGAGTACTGTGGATGATGGTCAGGTACATGCACTCTGGCCAATTGACATAGAGACCTTCTGCTTATTTCAGAGTATCTTTAACAATATTAATCCATTTAAAAATCTTCTGCTTATTTTAGAGTATCTCTAACAATACTAATCCATAATGAAATACGACTTGACACAAGGTGACATAAAATCATCAACAATGGAACTAGATTTATCAGTTTCGTTCTTTTGGACTCTATGGTCTAAAAAAATTGTACTTACCTACCGTTTGATATAATCTAACAGTGAAAGAGAAAGTAAAACAATAAAAGCTAAATAACTTCATCCATTGAATTAGAACGAGATTCTAAGTTCAAATCTTCTGCTTATTTCATAGCATCTCCAAAACTCCAACTATACTAGTATTTGAATGCGTAACAATATTTCATACCAAAACTTGAATACAAGTTGACACAAGAAGACATAAATTAATCAGCAATTGAATTAGATTTATCAGTCCGGTTCTTCTGGACTCTATGGTCCGAGAAAATTGTGATAGCATACCATTCGATCTAATCCAACTGTGCAAGAGAAAGGAAGAGATCAAAAGTTTATGACTTCATCCGTTGGATTAGATCCAATAGTAGGTGACTGCAATTTTTCGGAACCGGTGCATGAGAACAGGATTGTTAGATTTATATCCCCATTTGGTGATATATGATTGATTCGGTTTGATGTAAATATACCCACTAGCTTGATATTCTCATCAAAGTGATTTTCTCAATATAGCAAGAATTTCTTCCTCCTAATTTTTCCACGTGATCATATTATCCAGGATTTGTTCATAGAGATAAAAAAATAACAAGCTCGTGAGTGATGATCGTATATTTGTGGCTGAAAAATGGGGAAATTAAACATGAGTGGCATCTGAGTAGGCAACGAAAAACTGGTTGGAATTTGATGGCAGGCAGACCAGCATTAGAATCCCACAAGACCAGACATACGAGAGAGTACTGCAACTTTAATTTTCCAATCACAAGTGCCACTATGAATGCATCGATTCAGAATATGGGCAAAAGAAGAAATGACAGAAGTGGGCAGTGGAATCTGAGTAAGAGTGAGCCACAACAACAATGTGATTGCTATTACCCTTGGTTCAATCCCACTGAGGAAAAATTGTCTAATTTCTGAAGAAGTATCTACCCTCAAGATAAAACCACAGCCATGAAAAGCTTTGCTCTCTATTAACCATGCCACGTAATGGAGAGAATATGTCCTATAACCAAGGGGATATATCGCGTGACCACTTCACGTTATGGAGAGAATCCGCTCTATATAGTCGGATATATCTCCTTGTGTCTATAATATTTATCACGTGATTGGCCACGTAATGGAGAAAATATGGCCAACTACCGAACACATATACTGAAAGAATGATCAATGAGAAGAATATGCGAAAGAATAATGAGAATGAGAAAGATTAATAAGAATGAGATGATAGGATAGGATAATCCGAGCCACTAATTAATTAAGCTGGTCATTCATTAAGCAATTACACAGTATTTATACAAGATGTTGAGAATGAATCCATGTTGAGGAGGAGGGACCAGTTGAACATCAGAGTACTCAACGAACAAATGGAATATAAAACTATGAATAAAATTTTATTAATCGAAAACAAAGAGTAATACAAAATTTGCCAAGAAGACTACATAAATTGTAGAGACTATATTTTGACTAACTTGTTTCTAACTATGGTACACATGCACCATCCTATTTATAGGAGAAAACGAAAGCAAACCCTAACTAAACGAGCAGGATAAATAAACTTAACGGGCAAGAAATCCTAATTCTTTGGCTCACAAGAAAAACAATAAAAATAACAATAATATTAAACTAATTTTCCAACAGGACCTTGCATGGGTTATAAGTAAGTTAGGTTACTCCCTATATTGCCAATTGGTTTTATAGTGAAACCTCAACTTTCTTCACTTTCCATATAATATTTGAACCACAACAAACCTAATATAGGTAAAGATTACAAGGAAATCTAAACAGCTTAAAGGGCAAACTACAAGTTTACAAGTAACACATCAAATTCATTCTTGGAGTGTAAGATGTTTACATAATATGACCAATACGATATACATCTTTGTAAATAATGGCTTTACATCGTTGCATACATGATATGATCGTCACGTGGTGAGTGTTATAGACACAAATACAATATATTACCAATGACACAACAAATTTCCCCACTCAATGAGCATATGACCCATTACTAGAAAGTTTTCTCCACGTGAGAATATATATACCGATAACACAATAATTCGCACAATCTAACTTGATATGTTGTCCGACAGTCAATCCAACCAATTATATTTAACTGAGCATATGACTCATTACCTAAAAGTTTTCTCTTGTATTAGCTGCTGAACTATAATGGGGTAAACATATATATGTGGTAGCTTTGTATTTTTCAGGTATTTTCACTGCAAGTGCTTCCTCATTGCAGAAAGAAACTTTGCTTTGTGGAGAAAACAAGTAGTACTGCGTTTTCTGTCAGGAGGACTGAGTGTACCACCTTTCCCAGCCATGCTTTTAGGCTTTTAGCATGTAGACAAATTTCACGTACATGAAAGGTGAAAATGGTTTTGCTTAATCTAAAATTAATTTTTGTTTTTAGTCGGTGCTTACCTAAATTATTTAAGCAGGTCTTGAAAGGGACAAACCCTAATGGTCAAACTTCCAAAAGAGAATTTTAAGATAAGAAATGAGAACTTTCAAAAAGACTATGGGCAAAGAGTTCACTCATTGTAAACTATTGGAGTGCTTTAATTTTTCTAAATTGAGGGTACATGACAAGAGTATCGTTATTGTAAGATTTTGTACTAAAGATACAATGTTATGCGTATAGCTGTACAAAATTTATACATATCTTTATATTATTAATACGAGACATCAAGATAGCGGTGTATCCAATGCCATGAAAATCCTTCTCGGCAACGATGTTAACCTTTGAGCTTTGTTTTATATGGCATGGATTCAATTGACTAAACCCTAATCCTCGACTTATTGGAAAAAATGAGGGACATCACTATGATCTATTATTCCAGAGGTTATCTTGATGCAAGTAAAAGGAGAAAAATAAAGTAAATTATTATTGACACTTTAAGAACATCATTATACACTCATTCTTCTTACTATTAAAGAGTGTATATCAATAACAGCTTTGAAAAAGAAATATAAAAACAAAAAGATTCTTTAGATATAGGCCCTTGTAATTCTTGTTTTCTAAACTTAAACCTATCTATCTTTAAACATTCAAATAAAACCCAAAATTCAAACTTGTTGGCATGTGAGAAAATAAGTAACCTATTATTACAAATTATTTACAACTTATGCCACAATACCCTAATTATGTTAATGAAGCAATTTAACATTTTAAAATTCAAATAGTAGGTGCACTATTTGTGGGAGTGAAAAATTGTATTCTTTCAAGAGTTGACTTCACAATTATAAATTTATGGTATGCAAATAATTTACCTATACTTTTTATGTAAAATATAGTTAAATTAATTTTTAATCAAATAACATATATATAAATTTATTTATATATATAAATTTATATGTACTAATTAATTTACCTATATATAAATTTATTTATGATTAGCATGTTATTTATTTTTGTAGGTAAATTATTTTGCATTTATTATTATTTTATATGCAAATAATTGACCTATATTTTTATGTAAAATACAGGTAAATTAATTTTGAACCAAATAACATTTCTTTATTTTGTAGGTAAATTATATTGCATGAATTTTTACATATATTAGGCATGTTTTTTTATTTATTATACATATGTATGTGTAAAATAATTTACCTACATTTATATGTAAAATATAATTTTCGTGACATTAATTAAGCATGTATTATTACATATATTAGGCATGTTTTATTGTTATTATATATAAGGCAATGAATTTGTAACATTAATATTTTTTTTCTTTTTTTCGTTTTGGAAAGTCATTAATTCTCTCTTACTACCTGTATGAAATTAATTGTGTACATCAAACATTCAAATATGGGTATTTTAGGCATCCAAAAAATTTAAAATGTGTAAAGTCAAACATAATTAATGAATTTGCTTATGTGGAGTCTAGTCAATGGGTTATATTCGAGTAAAAAACTTATGTCGGGTTTTATATAGAAAAAATTATATTTCAAGGGCTATAGTCATATTTTCAGAAACAAAAACCATCACTTACATCTTATTTCTTCAGTCCTTCTCTACCCCAAGAACAAAAGCTGATCATGTCATAATCTGTTTTTTTTGTTTTTTGTCGATTCATGTCCTCACATTGTTGAACTAAATATGAAAGGATTAAATTGGTGGAATCCATCCCATTAAGTCTTCATTGACTACAATTATTTAGTGTCGCGATAGGGATGAGTCCTACAACTTTCACCCAATTATGGAACCAAAAATCTAAAAAATAACAACTTCCACCAATCACACGTCGCCAAGTAAGCAAAAACACTCACTTATTGCCCTTGTAAGCAATCACTGAATCAAATAATTAAATGCGTTTCTCCTTTTTTATCCAAGTAATTTTCTCCTTTTTCTTTGTTATACTTTATTTGCTTTTCTTGTAATGGCCAGGTCCCATGAAAATATCAGGAGTTGCATCTTTTGGCCAATTTCTGAAAAAAATAAATAATGCAGCTTTATGGTGTAGTGGAAGTCTATTAGCTTAGCTCTATGGGCAACACATCAGGAGGCATACCCCAACGTCCTCAAATCCTCCAGAACAAAAGTTGATTTGATGCCGGTTTTGCAGACAATAGTTTTGCCAAACAGTTTAAAGAGAATACATGTGTGTGCGATTCATGCCAAATGCACCAAGAACAGTCTAACAGCACGGGTGAAGCGACCGAAATATGGCAATTTTCGGAGCATTTCAGACAAGAAAACATAGCGATGTTGAGTTAGGCATTACATCTTTTCGGGACTTATCGAACAAGGCAGTGTAGAAAAGAGTTGTGATGTAGCAGTCTCACTTAATACCTTTTTTTCACAGGCACATTGCAAGAGCCAAGATTTCAAATTAAAAACCCTACCTTGACTTCGCACACGGCCAGAACAAAAACAAACTACCACAAGTATGACAAGAAATGCTAGCGTTAGTTGTTAGTTGTCCACACTCGCACGTGACTATAAACCATTGATTGACATCGGCTTCACATCCACATCAATCAATGGTTTAGAACCACCAACACCAGCATGAGTAACTACACTAACAAACCCAAAAGGATCATAAACATGTTAGTTGTCCACTTCTCGCGTTCTAAGAAAGAAAGACAGGGTGGTGAATTTCACACTCACGTTTTCTCCAGGAAAATAAAGGAACGAGCGCAAAAGGAGAAAGAGAATGCTCAAGAAGATAAACTTTAATGAAAAATCAACTAATATATAATTGACTTCCCAAAATATGAGGATCTACCATTCACACCCAAATCAGTAGTAATTATAAAATAATGATAAAAGAAAGCGATACAAGCACAAGTAACATAGTTGTGACAAATCAGTTTTTCTCCCCAGCGCAGTGGTTGCGTTTGCCTTAAACATTTACCCATCATTTTATGTTCGACACAGTTTTCTTAAGAACCGCAACACGCTGATTTTTGGGCAGCTTGAGCAGCCCCAGCTCCCTGGTCTGGTTGGTTAATCTTGATTGTCTGAGGCTGCCAAATTCCAACAAAAGTAACCTCAGTATATCATTAAAGCACGAGACGAAAGATTGGGATTTAATCAAACGGTTGCCAACCAACTCTAGTTGGTAGCAAAGACAGAGTACTCAAAAAACAATTCAGCACCTTAGAGCTCACCAACTGATCTATGCACCCACTACACACTTTGGTATTTAATTATTGAACAGAGAGAGTTTCTTTAGGCCAGAAAAGACACTCTTTTCCATTTAAGTATTAAACAAAAAGGGTTTCTAGAGATAAAAAAAATAGATATCGTATATTTCAAGTATTAAATTAAAAAGATCAGATGAATACCAATAATTTAGTTATAGAAAGGAAACCGAGCTACGTATGTATCAGGGGGGAAATGCAGTAATATAAGTGACATGGACATTATACCTCAGCCCTCGAGTCAGTATCGGCGAGTCTTTGCTTGATATCCCTAGCTATTGAAAAGAAGACCTCCTCCACATTCAAATTTGTCTTTGCACTCTGTAATACACAGTATCGTCAGCAAGTGGGAAAAAAAACAACTACTGTGCAAGTTAAAAGACACCGTGAGAAACTCACAGTCTCAAAGAATTTGATGCCATATTCATCAGCAAGTGCTTGACCCTTCGAAGTGGGGACAGCCTGAAAGAGGTCACTTTTGTCAAGACAAGATTGAAGAACCCTGAATCACACTCAAGAAACATAAAACGAAGGGATGGGAACAAACCCTTTTGCTTTCATCCATATCAGCCTTGTTACCCACAAGGATCTTGTTGACATTGTCAGAAGCATGCTGTTCTATGTTACGAATCCAATTCCTAATGTCTGAATACAGGTACAAATATAGCTTGATTACCATGTATATGTAATAACTACAAAACGTTAAAAATAGACCCTAAAAAATCACATATAATTCCAACAGTCCAAGTGTACAACCCTAATATCAGGAGAAATATACTGTCTTTTTTCATTTTTTTTTAGGAAAAGGAGAAATACACTGTCATCATTTTAACAAAACCTAGATCAATAGAGATCTAGAAAGCTAGGGAACGAACAAATGATGAATATAAGCATAGGGTGATGTAAGTGATGAAGAAGTTACTGTTAAACGATGACTCATCAGTGACATCATACACGAGCAAAATACCCATGGCTCCACGGTAGTAAGCTGCAGAGACAGAATAATTAACAAGGTTATCAAAATTCTTAGGAAATGAAAGCAATATTCCAAAAACTATCAATCTAAAAGGTAATATGAGATCTCAGCATCATTAACAGCTTTAGATGTATTTTGGAGCCACACTCAAAAGGGCGACCAAATGTTATGAATCAAAAGACAAAGTAAGAGCTGCTGCATAAACTAAATGAGCTGAGGCCCAGTTCCAACTCTGACCATTTAATGTGCCAACTGGCCTGACCCACAAAAAATTGAAAACTGAAAGAAAAATAAGGCCTGCAACCAACATACTGAAAAGGCCCTAACCATCAGGTTTACATAGTTCTTCCGTGCATATCTCACAACTGTAGCAAGAAAGGCAACAGAGAAGCCCTGGAATCATACAAGACCCTCCACATTCAGATTGCCACAAGCCAGCAATATAGAAAATATGGAAATATCTTAAATTTAGGCCAAACACCCACTTAGTCAGAGTATTAAGTTTTTTACTAGCGGTCTTGCTGACAGATTGGTGCACACCTAACAAAACACTGATCCCAGTGGAGTCAAACCAAACATTGTATCACTATAAACGTTCAATCACTAGTAGTAACAGCTTCCAACCTACTCTTTAACACTCAACTTGATCAAATTTACAGCTCCAGTTTGATTTTTTGGAACCAGATACAAGCCCAGCTGAGCTTGAAGATATTGGGTTCTTCTAACTTAACAACATTAAGATGCATAATTGATCAACAAGCTTGCAAACACAGCTGTAAGCAGCATACAATCAAACTTCCATTTAGGAGAAAGTTGGACATGGTTACACATTCAAGTTCAATAGAAAAACACTTTAAAGCCACAGAACTAACCAGTTGTAATTGTTCGAAACCGTTCTTGACCAGCAGTATCCCAAATTTGCAATTTAATTCGTTTCCCATCAAGCTCTATGGTCCTTATCTTGAAATCAATACTGTCAAAGAATTACAGCCTAGCAAGAGTCAGAAACCATTGCAGAAAGAAGAGATAAACAAAACCTCAAGCACAAAAAATTCCTACCCAATGGTTGTAATGAAACTAGTTGTAAAGGACCCATCAGAGAAACGCAGAAGAAGGCAACTCTTACCCACACCTGTAAAGTCGCATAACAAAGAAAACAAAAAGGAATTAAACTCAAACTAATGGCTATGGCACATACAAGGAAATACAAACACAATTGTGGACATGCTCGACATCGTTAATCAATAAAGATAAGTCATCTGATCCTAGAAACCCTTGAAAGGGATTTGAAAACAATAAAATCTTTGGTTGCCTGATGATAATGAATAGAACACCAAACGAATACTTAAATTTGGAAAAAGTCCAAGGCGTTAGATGGAACGACACCTTGGGATATCAATGAACTAACAAATACATGTTTACAAAACTATTTCACACAGCTAGTGCATTTAGGCTCAACCATTATTTTAAGTTTTTAGATTGAAGTGGTGTCTCAAACATGCAAATGTTGGCCTATTGGAGACTCCCGAAGGTGGTGGTCCCCTAAAAGGAGTCGCCCGGTGGTAAAGTTCAATCTTGTAACACTTGCTAAAAATAATGCACTGATGAAAATTTCCTTACAACCAGGAACACATTATCAAAGAAATTACGCTGAGTGGACTCCTAAGAAAGCAATGTTCATTATATAGATTGGCCCGAACATATGCTTCAAACTCCAATAGTCCCCGAACCTCAATGGGATTACTTTGAAAATGCATAAGGAATATACCTCAAAATACAGATACCACATGAAATGCTGACTCAAAGGAAGCTAACTTACAACTTCAATTAACTAAATCAATTACAAATCTAACAACTCAGACCGCCTATTCGGAACATACGTCATCTGATCCTAGTAACCCTTGAAGGGCTTTTGAAACAATCAAACCATTGGTTGCCAGATGATAGTAAATAGAACTACCCAACCGAATGCAGCAAACATTCCCTTAAATTTGGAAAAGTCCAAGGAGTTCAACGGAACGACACCTTGGGAAAATCAAAGAACCAACATACACATGTTTAAGGCACCACATCAAACAGCTAACAGGTTTAGGCTCAACTATTGGAGAATCCCCAGTGGTGAAGTTCAAGCTAGCAACACTTGCTAAGAATAAGCACTGGTGAATCTCATTATCAAATAAATAATGCTAAGTGGAGCCCTCAGATAGCGACATTCGTTTAATACAATAACCCGAACATATGCTCCAAACTCTTATAGTCCCCCAAATACAATGAAATTATTTATTCTGAAAATGCATATGGAATATACCTGAAATACAAATACCACAAGAAATGCTGCTCAAAGGAAGCTAAACTAGAACTTGAACTAACTAAATCAATCACAAATCTAACAATTCCAACCGCCTATTCGAACGAAGAGGCTAACCAAACCGCAACCTAAAACTTTCACCTACAATATATTACGCACATCAATCATGTACCTGGAATTAACAGCAACAAAAATACGATCTGCCGAACAGAAATCGAAATCACAAATATCCTAAATATGCACGTCATTAGCCCTAAATCCACCCTAACATTAGAACCTAAAATTCCCAAACAATATACGATCAAACGACGTCGCAATTGCAGATTTCAGTCCAGGAGATCAGAAATTTCGAAGGGGTAGAGATGTAAAATCGTACCGCTGTCGCCGATCAGGAGGAGCTTTATGAGGTAATCGTAATCGGCTCGAGCTCTGGCAGGTGGAGCAGCCATGGCAAGAATCCCAAAGCCACAAAAATGACCAGTGGTGACAAAACCCTAGAGAGGAAACCGCTGATTGGTGAATAATTTACAGAGAAATTGAAATAAATTAAATTTCAGACGCAGAAAAATTAGAGAAAATAATTAAAAATAAAAAGGAGAAAATTGATTCGAGGAGAAAGAGAAATACCAGATCAGGAGAGAGGGAGGAAGAGAGAGAGAGAGAGAGAGAGAGAGAAAGTGAGATCTAAGGAGATGTGAGAGAAAAGAGGAGGGAAGCAGAAGCAGAGTCCCTGTTACGTCAGCAGACTCAGCAGCACCAGTCGGCCGTTGATTTTTGTTTTTTTATTTGTTTCGGTTTTATTAGAGAGAGTATTGTGGTGGGGGATGTAAGCTCCTGGCCGTTGGATTATACGGGGAACGAGATCTGAGTGGATGTGACGCACGTTACTATACTCGTGAAGCGTCGGAGATGTTATGAAATGGGTTACTGTTTGAATTTTTGGTGAAACATGATGTTATTTAGACCGTCAGATTTTCTTCCTTTCACGTGGGTCGTCCCTATGGGTTGCGCATGATTTGTATAGCGACGCTAGTGATGCATACGATAACAGTGCATATCAACGTTATAGTAACGACGCTCAAATTAAGTAAATTTTATATCGATATTTGATAAATATTATTGATATGACATCAATAATTGATATCAATACGTTAATATAACGTTGTTAAGATGACGTTGATATTTGGTTGCCATATCGATAAATGCGTCATCCATGTCACTTAGTCGGGTCATGCACGGTCCACGTGCACAGGGGTGAAAATTTTAAACTTAAAACCAAAAATTTGCACTAGTTGGGTATGGTTCGGTATTAGGCTTTTTCAAGTATGAAACCAGATCATACTCATACCAATTAGTTTTGGTTTAGTTCGATACCACATATTTTTGGCCCGTAATACAAAAGCCCAACAAAATTAGGCCACTTCAATCCATTATTTTTCTTTTTCTATGTAGGAATGGAATGGCAAACTCTCTAATTTCAAGGTATGTCGAGGAGAGAAATGAAAAAATGATGACTAACTAGAAGATGGTGTAGAAAAATATAATTGGCTTGAATGAATAATTTTATTGATTTAATGGGTAATATATACACGGTAGGTTCTTTGTACAAAAGGAAAAACAATATTCTAGGGATACAATGTTAAATACAAAATCAATCACAAAATAAATTTCCTACTTAAATACGGTTGACTTTCTAACACTCTCCTTCAAGTTGGAGAGTGGATGTCAAGAACTCCCAACCTGCGCAACATAGTAAAAAATTTCTCTTTACCCAATGGTTTCGTAAACAATTCAGCCAATTACTGTGATGAATTAACGTGTTGGGTCATCATTGTACCATCCAGTATCTTATCTCGAATAAAATGATAATCCATCTCAATGTGCCGAGTTCTTTCATGGAAAACTGGATTTGTTGTTATGTGTATAGCAGTTTGGTTATCACAATACATAAGAGAAGCTCTAAAATGAGGCAAATGTAGATTCTTTAATAGAAAATGCAACCAAGTGACCTCACAGCAAGCACCAACCATTGCTCTATACTCGGCTTCAGCCAAAGATAGTGAAACAGTTTTCTGTTGTTTTGTTTGCCAAGAAATCAATGAATTCCCAAGAAAAACACAATATCTAGTGGTAGAACGTCGGGTAATGGGACAACCAATCGAATTCGAATCACAATAAGCAACTAGGTTCAATTTATTCTGGAAGTGAAAAAGCAAGCCCTGACCTGGAGTAGATTTAAGATACCTGACATCTCGAAGAGCGGCATCCATGTGAGGTTGTTAGGGCTTATGCATAAACCTGCTGAGAACATGTACAAAGTATGTTATATTTGGTTGAGTGATAGTGAGATAAATTAGTCGCCCCACCAAGCGTCGGTACTTTGCAGGATCTTTAAGAAGTTCGCCTTTATCAGACAACTTTACTTCCTCCATGGGAAAATCTACCGGTGTAGCACCCAAGAAACCATGATCTTTGGGAATTTCTAATGCATACTTCCTTTGTGAAATATAAATTCATTCTTTAGAACGAGAAACCTTTATTCCCATAAACTACTTCAAATCACCCAAATCTTTGATGCGAAAGCGAGTGTGGAGGAACCTTTTAAGAGAGTTAACGGCATCAATGTTATTGCCTGTAATCATAATGTCATTAGCATATATTAACAAAGTTGTAAAAGATTGATCATCTTTGCGAGTGAAGAGAGAATAATCAGCTTTAGATTAGGTGAACCCGACAGCAAGAATGGCTTTAGTGAACTTGGCAAACCATTGTCTGGAAGCCTACTTAAGACAGTAAAGTGATTTGTTGAGGCAACACACTAGATTCTCCCCCTGTCGTTGAAGACCAGGAGGAGGAGACATGTAAATTTCTTCATTCAGATCACCATACAGAAAGGCATTATTGACATCTAGTTGTTGAAATATCCAGTTTTGACTAGCAGCAACAACTAAAAGGCAGCGGACAGTAATCATTTTGGCCATTGGAGAAAAAGTATCATGATAATTAATACTTTATGTTTGAGTGAAGCCCTTGGCAAATGAGCTTTATAACACTCAATGGAACCATCGGCACAATGTTTAATCTTGTACACCCACTTGCAATCAATAAGAGACTTGCCAGGAGGCAAAGGGGTGTAAGTATTATTGGCAGCGAGAGCTTCAAGTTCAGAGTCCATGGACTGGTGCTAGTTAGGATCACTATTGGCCTCTGCAAAAGAAGAAGGTTCCACACTTCAACTAATAACATTAACAAAAGAAAAATGTTTATGTGAGTGTCATTTATAAGAAAGAAAATTACAGAGTGAATAACGAGTACCTCTTGGCGAAGTGGTTGATGAAGACGAAGATTGGTGTGGGGGCAGAATCACTTGCGAGCAAATGTAATCCTGAAGGTAGAATGGAGAAACCTTTGGACGAGTGGAAAATCGTGTTGGTTGTAGAGGTGGAGGTGGAGGTAGTGTTGCAGCAGTAGTGGTGTTGAGTGAATTTGGGGGTTGTTCATGTGAAACAACAATTGGGGAATTTGGTTGGGTCGGTGGTGTGATGATTGGGTCAATTTGAGTGGTAGTGGGTTGTTCATTTGGAATGGCAATGGTAGAAGGTTGGTCATTTTACGTGATGGTATGGTCAAGTTGAGTGGTAGCTGGGGAATTATCTAAAAAGAGAGGTAGGGACGATGCAGGGTAGGTAGGTTGTTTTGTTGTAGGAGATGTGGTAGTGGAAGAATAAGGAAAAGTATCCTCAAGGAAAAGGACGTCGCAGTTTGTAAAGGTTTATGAGTTTCAAGGTCATAGAGCTTGTATGCCTTTTGTCCAATAGGGTAGCCAATGAAGACACATCGGTGAGCACGGGGAGAAAATTTAAAGGTGGGATAGACATTTGTTGCATAGACTAGACAACCGAAGATACGCATGTGTTGATAGGTGGGTGGTTTATTGTAGAGGACTTCCCATGGTGTTTTCTTGTGTAGTAAGGGAGTTGGGAGGCAGTTTATTATGTCGGATGCAGTTAGGAAGCATTCACCCCAAAATTTTATAGGTAATTTGGATTGAAAACGTAGGGCTCTAGCTATCTCAAGAAGATGGCAGTGTTTACGCTCAACTACCCCGTTGTCTACACTTATTTGTTAAACTTTTGTGTGAAACTGTGTTTCAACGTAGGCAAAAAAAAAAAATCAATGTGGTTTGTGTTTCATGTTTGTGTCGCATAAAGAAAACCCAAGTGAAACGGGAAAAGTCATCAACAATAGATATAAAATAATAAGCCCCAGTAAGAGAGGGATTTTTATTAGGGCTCCAAATGTCACAATGTAAAAAGTGCAAACTGTCTTGACGTTGAAATAGAGCTAGTTCCAAAAGGTTGAAGAGTTTGTTTTTCCAAAGGACAAAAATCACACACATGACTTGAATTAAAATGACACTTCAAAAAATTGTTAGCTAAAAATTGTAAATGGGTTGGAGAAGGATGACCTAGGCGATGATGCCAAAGTTCAGTGGATGTTATGAGAAGGTGACGTGCTGATTTTGTTTTAATGGTAGAAGGCAACGCCACTAGGTAGTAAAGGTATCATCATCGCTTACCGACACCAATTGTCATCTTTGAAACTAAATCCTGTAAACTATACCAAGAAGGAAAAAAAGTAACTAAGCAATGCAATTCATCTGTAATTTTACCAACCAATAAAAGATAAACTTTAAAACTTGGTACAAAGAAAACATCCTTCAAATGTATATTGGAATTTAAAGAAAGAGTGCCCATCAAAGTAGTAGGAGCCTTCTTTCCGCTAGGCAAAGTGATAGGTGGTATATTATGCAAAGATGTAGTATTCATCAACGAACTTGGAGAAGAAGTGATATGATCCGTTGCTCCACTGTCAATGATCCATTGATCATGAGGGGAAACGATCGGCGACAATCCTTGGGCAAATGATTTGGTTGAAGCGGAATACGTTTGCGGTGTGGAAGATGAAGGGCCATATTTCTTTGAAAGCATGGACAACACTTTCTGATATTGAGCATCAGATAAATTCGGCAAAACAACCTGTAGTTCATGCAAATTTGGGGCTGCAAATATTGATTTGATTTGAGGAAGGAGTGAAACTGTTGCCGCTGTTTTGAGTGCGGATGTGATCGGAATAGACAACCATGACTACTATTTGTATCTTTGCATCGTTGGTCTCCATGTCAAAGGAACACGATAGGAAAGAAAAAAGGAAAAAAAAAACTACAAAATCAATCACAAAATAAGTTTCCTACTTAAATACGATTGACTTTCTAATAGATGGATTACTAAAAAAAATCATAAAGAAACTTGTAAAATTGGTTTTCAAATGTAATCCATGATAACGTAATGTTTGATGGCTTTTAGAAATTAATTTAAATAATTAAAAATTTAAAAATACGTGTGTTATTATTAATTCGGCTCGTTATGATAATGATCGGTTTTTTCATTAGTATGAGAACTGGATCCATACCATTTAAATAAAATTAGTATGATTTCATCCCCAATTGGTGTACCATCTAGCCCTTAAACTAAAAGTTCCCTTTGTTGTGGACAGTTTTTAGTGAAGGGTGCGGCAAGAGAAGAATAGAGAGAATTTGGTGAAACTGTAGTGTATGTGGAATATGTAATTCATATATTCCACATACCAGGTGCCTTTATTTATAGTAATACAAGTACAAGTACAATAGGATACTAATCCTTTACAGAACGGAATAGCCTAATCCATATCTACCTAGGATTTACACAATCACATTTAACACATGTTATATTTTATCTACAACACTCCCCCTTGAGAGTGCAAATACTCAAGTAGATATCGCATCAGATCTTCAAGATGATGATAGTTGACGAAGTCGTCTCGTAGGCACAGTAGAGAACGCTCGAGTCTCATATAGGGAACTTGCATATAAAAAGAATAAAAACTCTCACAAAACCTGGCTATGGTAAAACCCAAGACGGGACAAAACCCATAGTCTAGGAGAAAAGTGAGTTAATGCAATGTCGATACTTAACATCTTCCAGACGTAAGTAGTAAGAAAACACACAAGAGTATGACCAGCCCAGAATGGGTGCCTCGTTAAAACCTAGTCAGGCAACAAAAACCCAATGGGAAAAATGATCCTGATCGTAGGGAAAAAGAGTACATTAAGGTCAAGCGAGTATACTTCAGGATACTCCCCCTGAGTTCGACAAAACTCCTCCTGAGAACTACAAGCGTAGCAAATGAGAAAAATTGCACATACCAAATCCTCGAACAAGCTTCTTCGGCAATGACTTTGTGAAGAGGTCGGCAAGGTTGTCTTCGGATCAGATATGCTTGACTTCAATCTTCTGATGCTCATGCTGATATGATGTAGACACAATATGCTTGGTGTTGACTTCTTGGATGTATCATGTTATGTTCTGGTCGATACATGTGGCGTTGTCTTCATAGATCGTTGTTGGAACTCAACAAAGGATGAAGAATTACAGGTGCTTCGAATATGCTCCCATGTACACAGGTGGCTTAGTGTATGGCGATGAGCTCGAAGACGTCGCAACTAAGGTCTATTTGGTTGACCTCCAAGATATTGCGGTGTTCCTAACGGTAAAGACATAATCCGTTTGGAAACGTGCCTTGTGCGGATCAGATGGATAGTCTGTATCAGCGTATCCCACAAGGTAGGCATCATTCCGATAACCAAGGGGTTGTGGTTAATTCTGAGATGCACAGGGATAGAATAAGCCCAAATCCGTAGTAACGGAAAAACGTCTTTAACACCTATTTGGTGGTAGCGTGTAGGCGCAGTGTTGTATCTTACCAAAAGATCAACAACGAATGAGATGTCATGCATAATGCAATGAGCTAAGTACAATAAAGCGCTAATTGAACTTAGATATAGAACTTCAAGTTCCACAACCTTTTCAAAGATCTCATTTGCATCTAGCGTATGAACGGTCATGGGTGTACTCAAAAGCAACACCTTCTGGGTGTAGTTCGATTGGTGGACCAGAATACCATCTGAACTTTGCTCGAAACTTCGGGTCGAGACATAAACGAGTTTTCCCAAGATCTTTCATCTCAAATTCCGACTTCAGGTGCGAGGCAGTTTTCTCAAGCTCTTCCAGAGTCTAAGTGAGATTTATGTCATCGACATAGACTGCAACTCTAGCAAATTCGGTTTTGTACACGCAGGGGCATAGTTTATTCACATATCCCTAACTGATCAAATACTCACTCAGACGGTTATACCACATCCGTCCGGATTGTTCCAATCCGTAAAGTGAAATGCCTCAATTCAATAGAGAGGGTGTTCTGTGGTCTAGAACTATTTGAATCAGTCAATAAGTTCTTCGGGAACTTTCACATATATTTCCGTATCAAGATCCCTATAGATACGTTACAACCACGTACATAAGCTGCATATTCAGTTTTTCGGAAAAACTACCAAACTGATAAGGTAGCGGAACGTTATGACGTCCATTACGGGGGAATAAGTCTCCTCGTAATCAATCACAGGGCGTTGAGAGAAGCCTTGCGCCACAAGGCGTGCTTCGTATCGCACTATTTCATTCTTTTCATTTCGATTCCTTACGAAAACCCACTTGTAGCAAACGGGCTTCACATGTGGAAGTGTAGGGACTACAGGCCCAAAACACGTTTCGCAAGTGAATCAAGTTCGACCTAGATTGCTAGTTTCCAGTTTGACCAATCAGTTCTACGTCGACATTCATCAACGGAACGCAGTTCGATATCGTCGCTTTTCACTATTTCGGGTAGCTACCATATACGTGAATATCATCGATGATAATCTCATTCCAATTCCATTAACTCATCCATGCATGCATAATGGACCAAGACTACAGGTCTCGGGATAATCCGGATTAATTTCATGAGGTGGAATGGTTGAGATAGCGAACGAGGAAGGGATTCATTTTGTGCCATACTTCTCCACTTCTAGGGAGGTGAATCCTTCGAACCGAGTGATCTGTCGCGCTTCAGGCCGAGAACAGATTGATTGGCTAGCCGTCGGCGTACCAGGCAGTCCAACAGGGGCGGCCAAACCGTCCTTCAGGGGCGGCACACCCTTCGGGGATGTTGACTCGACGTCCGTTAGGTACGTCTATC
Source organism: Gillenia trifoliata (assembly GCA_018257905.1). Classification (NCBI taxonomy): domain Eukaryota; kingdom Viridiplantae; phylum Streptophyta; class Magnoliopsida; order Rosales; family Rosaceae; genus Gillenia; species Gillenia trifoliata. Next base: position 12,074,552 of record CM031084.1, on the reverse strand, counting down.
CTTGCAGGCATGTTTGCAGCTGGTATATGTGATCTCGTCACTTTATCTAGATCAGAGAAAGCGTCTGGAGCAATACTCTGGAATCTAGAATATGGGGATCAAGATGAGACATAGTGGGTACGTCCACGATAATTCGCGCCGTTCTTCAGGAACGTTGACGTTCTTATCTCCCCCTAACGGCGGGAAGACTGTCTCATCGAAGTGACAATCCGCAAAATGGCGGTAAAGAGATCGCGTGCAAGGGCTCTAAAGAGCTAATTCGAAGGAGAATCGTAATCGACAAAGATTCACATCCTTCTTTGAGGACCCATATTGGTACATTGCGGCGGCGCAATATGGCAGAATGTGCATACCCAAAAATGCGTAAATACGAAACATCAGGTTCGTACCCAGTAACCAATTGTAACGCTATAAAGTATCGGGTAGCAATGGGCCTCAGGCGGACCAACATGGCTGCATACAAGATTGCATAGCCCTAGGCAGAAACCGAAAGCTTGGTGCGTTCACCAAGGTCCGGGCGATCAATTGATAATGCGCTTTATGATCGCTTCTGCGAGGCTGTTTTGGGGGTTGAACATGAGGAATTCAATGTTCAATTTCAAGCCCAAAAAAACATGCAATACTTATCGAATACTGTTCGATATAAACTCTCCGGCATTATCCAGTCTTCTAGACTTTATGGGATAATTAGGGTGGTGAGCCCTTAAGTAAGAATTGGCCAGGAGTTTAGCAGCAATGTGTATGTGGACAGACATGTGACCATTGTGTCGATATATCAACCAAAAACCATATTTACATGGTCCGCATTTTTGGTTGGAAGAGTCCACATTATTCCCTTTGATCCACTGTGAAAAGAGGGTTATGTAGTAACTTTGCTAGGGATGATGTAAAAATCCAATTTCCCCAACGAGCAGGCTTGGCAAAGTGTGCTTGTAGGCACAAAATCCTTACTTCAGGTAAGGTGATGCATTGTGTAACATATTGCATCGTGTTTTGACCTGAATGTTCCAAACGGTCGTGCCAAAGCAAGTAAACTGCTCGAATCACCCGGCTTCAAGCCAGCCTATATGTGGCATGTCTCAGTTGGGAGGTAGCCCATTGGCCCCAAAACATAGCTTCAGGCTTCATATTTTGGAAGGTGATGCAAAGATACGTCACTCTATTTTCTACAGTGGTTTTTATGATCATTGTTCGCTCGAATATCCTTATAACTCAATGACGTTCTTCCGGAACGGAGAATATAAGGCCCCTTAATAGTAATTCAGTACCATTAATACAACGAGGTGCAGTGCCATTGCCCTTAATCAGGTTAGGTAGACCTGAATTCGTTGCTAGAGGGGTGATTTAGGTATGAAGTTAGTGTGCATAGTCGCACGTTCATCCAGACAACTAACTTCCCCACATTTATACCTTATCACATGTTAATTGAATTCGGTCACATGTATAAGAAACATGATTCAATTAACTCATATTCGAGGACAATATCCATAATAATATCCAAAAAATTTAAAGCAAATACCAAAACAATCATCCAAACAAAAAGGAAAAATTGTTCAAAACTTAAACCAAAAGATAGGGGGTTCGGCCAACAGGGCCTTCCATGTCAAAATTCTGCTTTTCCATATATGTTAGGTGAAGCAAAATTAGTCTCACAGATTGACTATGCGAATGGTACTCCTCGACAACATTGGTAGGGGCACAAATAAGTGCATAGCCAATGATCTATTCCATCAAAATGGAAGTAGATATTGCACAGTTGAGGTTTGGGAATACGGTCCCATATTCTTGAAGTTTTGGGTCTTAGTTGCCAAAGGATCACGTGTTTGGTCGTGATGCCACCCCCTTGGTTGACCCTGATTCTACCACTATTCAGTACTCTCCAGCCGAAGAAGGAAGAGTAGATTCGGTAGGCCTCTGCTGAAGCAGAGCCTTAAGTTCGGTACACCTCTGTCGAAACAAAGCAAGACCTTCGGTACATCCCTACCGAAGTAGGGCATGCCGTTCGGTAGACTTCAGCCGAAACTGTCTATACCGTTCGGTAGACTCTGCCGAAGCTGAGTCTATACCATTCGGTAGGCTCCAGCCGAAGCTGGATCACACCGTTCGGTACCTTCCAGCCGAATCACTGGGGTGCCGCTTTCACTGTTGTGCTTTTCAGTGAGCAAAGTGGTAGTATCAGATCCGAGAATTTAGTGAACCTCCACTCTCTAAGGTGCTTCTTCAGGAGCATTTTAGAGGTATGGAAGGACGAGAAAAATATTCTCCAGTCAAAATTCAATCGGATTCTATAAACTTCAGAATTTGTACCTATTCACGGATGGAGTTCAATCATGCCTTGTGTCAGGGCAAGATATGTCTTGCTTCGGGCAAGGTGTGTCTTGCTTCGGGCAAGATCATCTTTGCATGATTAGAACGATCCGTAGAGTGAGTCAAAGAGCCATGGAATCCTCGTCATTGAGGTGCTTCCATTTACAATGCTTCAGGCATAAGTCTTCGGATGAAGATCATGACGGAGGCTTATTTAGCTCTATCCACGTCATTGTTGGCTTTAATGTTTCTCAACTTCTCAGTAGTCAAGTGGAGCTTCACAACTTGTGCCCACATAAAGTAGTTTCTACTAGAAACTTCCATGTTAGTGAAATTGAACTTGTTACGGTTCGGAAATCCACTGGATGGAGGGAACAAGATTGTGGTTGGTGGTTATGGGAAATAAAATCTCCATAATCATAAAAGTTAGAACATTCGGGTTCTAAGACATGGTTTGGTTTAAATTTTCATGAAAACTACGGGTTTCATGGGTATTTAGTTTTTAAGGAAACTTCAGGTTTCATGGCACTTATTCGAAGCTTCAGGTTCGAATTTATGAACTTCAAGTTCATATATACCTACAATCAAAAGCAATATATATAGAACAAAAATAATACAAATAATAAATTTGAACATATATTGGGGATAAGTAATTAAATATAGGTCTACGGGACCTTCGGGGTTTGCAAATAGGACCCAAATAATTTTTGGTGGGTCGTGGTTGGAGCTGCAGGTCCAACCAGTAGGTGGCTGGGCTGCTGGCCAGCATAAAAAAATTGGCTGAAAAAAGCCTAAAAACCCAGCAGGGCTGGGGTGTGTGAAACGGGCTGCACAAAAGGCCCTAGCCCATCAGGGCTGAAGGAATGGGCTGTAAGCCCTGGGTCCAGCTGCGGGCTGGGGAAGTAGGAGCAGTGGGTTGAAGAAACCCGAGCCCAATTTGGGCTGGAGGTGGAGCGGGCCGAGAGGCAGGTCCAATGGCCTGGGGTAGCTCGGCTGGAGCTGGGCTGGCTCGGCTGGAGCCAGTTGGGTCGGCTCGGCTACAGGCCGATGTCGGCTCGGCTCGGCTTGGCTCGGCGCGGCTTCAGGCCGGCTCGGCTCCGATTAGGGTTTTTTTTTTTTTCTTTATTTTTCAAAAAAACGAAAAAAAAAATTTCGGTAAAGAATGTCCAGTTTTTTTCAGAAAAACGAAATTTGATGTTTTTTGTAGAAAAGCGAAAAAAAATAAGAAAAAACCCTTGATTTTTCCTTCGTTCACACGATCATCAATTCACTTAATATATGACAGATATATTAAATGTCGATGTTAACACAATATTTGCAGAAGATCAATAATTCGTTAAACGCAGAAAATTGGGTTATGCATCATGGTGAAGGTTCATGCAATCAGGTCTGACAAAATATCGACAATCGAGACCGTGTTTTAGAAGAACCTGGATTGCTGATGATGATGGTTGAACAATTTGTTTGCAGGATTGCTTTTAACTCCGGATTTCCATCGTCAATGCGTTGAATCTTGTTCAAAATAACAGGGGAAAATTGAATCAATAGCAATATATTAATTCAAAAAATAAATAAATCAAAGTAAAAAACTATTGAAATTAATACTCCCCATGATTGAAGATGGTCAGAACTCCAGTATAATTCTCTTGAGCACAGCGGAAAGAGCGTGCTGATAACGTGTTATGGACAGTTTTTAGTGAAGGGTGCGGCAAGAGAAGAAAAGAGAGAATTTGGTGAAACTGTAGTGTATGTGGAATATGTAATTCATATATTCCACATACCAGGTGCCTTTATTTATAGTAATACAAGTACAAGTACAATAGGATACTAATCCTTTACAGAACGGAATAGCCTAATCCATATCTACCTAGGATTTACACAATCACATTTAACACATGTTATATTTTATCTACAACACCCTTCATCTCAATAATCAAAAAACGAGATGGTGTTTCAGAAAGCTATCAAAGACAGACCCACCAAAACTAGTTTTGATGATGGAAAATTCAGGGTGACTATATTTTTGTACCACATTGGTGTATTATCTAATGTGGCAAGTGATGTGTACTTGACACATTAATAAATTGAACTCATTGGTTAATGATTATATGAGTCATTTGTCACATCATGTGGTACATCAATGTGGTATAAATATGTGGTCTGTCAAGCATTAAATGATTGCCTAATCTTTAAACAAAATTTGTTCAAACAAGCTTCCTAATCCATTCGTGCGAACCAAGATCCAACGGTTGTAATCAACCGAGTCTATCGGTAGAACGAGGTGATTCTCTAGTTCACAGGGTTTTTTTTTTCAATAGTTCACGGGTAAAATCCATTAATCTTTTTCCTTTCCTTTCCAACAAGTTATCATCCATGACATTGGGCGAGAAGGCGGTGGAAGAGAGAGAGTGAAGAGTGAGATTAAGGGGTGGAAATCGTTTGAGCTTGGTCGCTCCAATGCTGGGAAAACCAGACGACGGCAGAGGGTGGGGAAAGATAGCCTAGTTGCAGACCACCACCACCATCCGACTACCACCACCGCTGTCAAACCCATACCAATAGCCTAGTCCACCACCAGCCCTGCTTCTCTCGATCCATCTCTTTCCGTCTCTTTTCCCACCACCCAAACGCCTGCAACACCCACCCCTCCTCATTTTTCCTCTCTTTATCTCCCTTCCTCTCTTCCTTCTTCGATTTAAGCAGATAGCAAACACACACTCCTCCTCGAGCCCATAGGAGTTGCAAAGTCGATCCAGCCGTAGAGCGAGGCGACATGGAGCGGAGTGACGTTGTCGTAGTCGCAGGCGTGGACGAAGAAGTAGAGAGAGAAAGAGAGAGATGAGCGGAGAGAGAAGAGAGAGAGAGAAATGAAAGTGGTGGGTGGGTGAATTACCAGGTGATTTATGATCCAGTTCTATGTGAGCTCGATTGGGCTCATTTGTTGTGCGCCGTCCAAATAAAATCCCACAACTGTAATTCGTCCGCACTAATGATCCGCATAAGAGAAAAACCGAATTCAAATTTGAGTGTTTGGTTTAGAGTTTAAGGGCTCATAGTTTAGGCCTTTCAAGTAATTGGGTTCGTCATCTTTTTTTCATTGGAGTCCATCGGCCTTTTGAAAAAAAGGCTTCTATGTGGCCTGGCCCTTGATTTTGGACCAGATACCCTTACAAAATAACTTCAATTTTAAGTTTTTATTTTTATTTTTATATATTTTAATCATCAACTTTCTACTCTCTTTTTTTTTTAGTTTTTTATTTTTGTCCAAAGATCTAGTTCTCATGTATGCCTCCTACCAACTAAAACTGTAACACGCAATTGCACGTTCGTAGAAGATTTCAAATCAAAATCAACAGTATAATATAATATATGCCAACTGACTAATAATTAAAAAACAGCCCAAAAATCAAGCTCAGGTAGGCTTGCACTTGTATTGCAAGACTTCTGCAGATCTTTCATCTCTTATAAAAATAACAATACTAATAAACTAGCCAGCTACAAGATGCCATTCATTTTATATATATATTTGAAATGCACGATTTTGTAAGTGATAATTTGAACGATTTGGACGTTATATTATGGGTCACCGTACATTAATATTAAATTCGTTATTTATATAAATCAAATTTAAGACGTTTTACTTACAAATAAAGAATAACCGTTTTTTAATTATAAATATTTGACACTTAAAACTTAAAGATGATGGGGTGCCATGTGTCAATCCGATCCTTAATCTGCTAAATATCTAAAAGCCATCTATCTTATGGCAATTCCACTTGGAAAAATCTTGAGTGGTACGTATCATTCAATGGTACAACTATTGAATGGTTCAGATTAATTTGCAGTGGGCCCCAAATTAATCTTAGCCATACGTACCACTGAAGTTGGACCCATTCCACTTGGAAGTTTGTTTTTATGTGGGAATTGTGATGAATGGTCGGTTTCCAATCAGTCAATTTGCTGTGTCGGCTGGCTAAAGATCCATCCAAGCATACTTATTCTTGCGCATAATTGACTTGTCTCACACTAAGCTAATTGTGATATATATGATTTGCCATTGGTTTCATAAAGACCCAAATGCAATTGAAGACGCATCCGCCAATTTGTGGAGCAATTGTCACTTTCATCAAACGGACGGCAATTAGAATTGTAGTTTTGAAGTTTAGTTGTGGTATGCTCAGTTGTTTACGCATGAATACGTAGTTTATAACTGGTTAATGCTTGTGAGATCAATACACGTTAAAGTGGTTCTGTACACTTATTTTATATCTTCACACTCTTTAAATTTATTTAAATTAAAAAGCGCTTGCACACATATGTGAAATTACCAAAAAAGGCGTTAAACTATACAAAAAAAAAATCTTGGAATTAAGATGTATGTGCTGAAACCAAAACCGCAAACATTGACATCAATGTTATGTTACTGTTATTTGTTGTAAATACGTGCGGTCGAAGGCAGCCGTAAACCTAAAAGGAGAAGAACATGCACATTTGTGTGAGGGGAAACCATAACTAGACCTGTATTCAATGAGTGGTTCTATACTGCAAATCAAAGCAGGTCTTGATATTCCACATTAATATAATTTCTATAATTATTGACAAAATTAAAAAGAGAGGTACATAAATGGCTGGAGGCGAACAAGGAGGTTTAGTGTGGCTATGGGATTTAGGGTTACTGACTAAAGGAGGTGATTAGATATGGGTGCACAAAGAAAATTTAATTTAATTAATTAAAAGGAGGGTATTAGGAATTTTAATTTATTATTTTGGGTGTCAGAAAATAACAAAAAATAAAATGGGTTTGCAAGGAAACGAGGGAGACAAAATACAAAATTTGGGTATAAACATAATCACTCTATATAGTAACGGTCATTATTTACCCATTTAACAATACTAGCTCTTACATGTATAGTATAGACAACTTGTCTTACCACACAAATGATGGAACAAATGATGGACTCTTGCGGCAATGAGTTTTAGAAATGTATTTTAGAAGTTGAGTTGTGGTAAATTTAATTGCTCACAAGTGAAATTGTAATTTTTGACCGTTGATGCATGTGAGGTTTACAATATATCGACGGTTTGAATTCACCTACGTTGTCGATACATTAACCGTCTAAGTTCACTCGTGCGAATATGAACCACTGAAATTAGAATTATTTCTTTAGACTTCATTACGTGAAAAATACGTATTATGTCACTTCCTTTTTGCATGAGTACGACTGAAGTTATATAAGTAAAACAAAATTCTTAGTGCAATATTAGTTAGCATATGAGAAAGATCCGAGCAAATTTCAAATTTGCTGATTTACCAAACAAAAGAAGAAAAAATATATCAAGTTGCTCAGCATATTTAAAAGCATAAAATTAAAGTGGAATTTTGCATGGCGTAGGAATTCCGAAGTATTGATCCTTTACTAGATGAGGAAAAATCAAAGTGGAATTTTGCAAGTAAGATTCTTCAGCCAAACTGCGATCCCTTTGTTTGTGTATTGCTGCATAGGACGAATGATACGATTCGTATCATCTATCATCTCGTCATAATACGCAAAAGCATGGCATGTTCAAGTTGAGTTTTTCAAGGAATCTTTAGACAAATTTGTAATTTCATAGATGTCCCAATAGAGGAAAAATTCTAGGGTTCGGCAATCGGACTTGTGTCCGTGTAGATTCAAACACAAAAAAAACCCACTATCCCACCTTTCTGATTTGTCATACTAACTTGGCCTGCATTTTGGTCCCCCGGCCCCTTACAAACCTCCTATATATTGGGAGTAACTTACATGAAGCGGGTTCACTGTCTTCATGGTGTCTCGATTCAATAATGCATTGTCAGGTGGAGAGAAATTTACACATAACAATGCATTATTAGACCGAAATGCCATCTAATGATGTACCCATTCCATATAAGCCTATCTCACAATGATGACCAGAGTTTAGTAACATCATTTTCAGGTAAGTAAGTCTAATGCTATATGTATACATATGTATGTATGTATGTATGTATGATTGAATCGCTTTCATGGTAACTTACTGCATCAATGAAAATGTTATATTGACATCAAACATATCATGTTGTTATACTGTCAAATTAAAAATAAGAGAGCATTTGTGTTTTTGTCATGTATTTTAGGTCTGGTATTCCACACGGCTTGTCCTGGATTCGTTTTTTGGCTCTGGTGAATTACACTATGGTGGGCAGGGGATGCTGAAATGTCTGTGTGAGTCTCTCCGACCTTTGAAAAGGTGGATTGCCATGGCTTGGCCACCAGCTAGTCCCTTTGAAACTTTTTTCCGTGCTATGCTTACCTAACAAGAAAACTCTTTAATTAGATACAAGGCATTAAGGTAATTTTCTTTTACAACCACATATTTACATTAAGAGGTAAGTGAATAAATTGGTATTAAATATTCGTTATTCACGAGATTCAAATCTAAGACTTTTCACTTACAAGTAAAGAAAAATAACATTAGACCATAATATTAAGTAGCTCAACTGACCTAGTTAAAATAAGTGGAAGAAAAAAATTATAACGAGGTGCTATTTCTATATATACCCTTTTCGATGTAAAAACTAAAGAGATCTAGATGTCCCTCATGCAAAAAGGTCAAGTTTTGAGACGGACATTTTGCCGATGTTAAACAACATCGTGGAGGAGATGAGTTCGACTCAAATTGACATTTGCAAGTTTGAGTCCAAATTTAGGGAGTAGGCTACAGTGCTCGCAAGTATTGAATGCTTACACCGATCTCATCATTAAAAGGAGGGAGGAGGGAGGAGAGAGGGGAGGAAGGAGGGTGAGATGGGTGTAAGCATTCAATGCTTGCGAGCACTGTAGCCAGTCCCCAAATTTAGATTATGAAAGTTTACGTTAGATAAAATTTAGAAATGGTATTTTTGGGTTGTCAACACAAAATTATACATGAACCAAATAAAAGCACTTACATAGAACGAGACGCTTTGATAACAGTACATCTGATTCATATAAATCATTCTCGAATCAAAGTGGATAATAAGGAGAATGATTTATATAGAACAGATTCACGACTACGTGGCGTCTCTCGTCTAATAATATATTATCATGTGTAAATTGTTTTTCACATGACAATGTGATATTGAATCAAGTCTATATAAGTTGCTCATGGATAACAAGACATGATGTGGACGACCCAAAAAAAATTGATCAAGTGGACACGTAGGTAATGGCTGGCCACGAAGAAGTCCTTAAGATTGACACGGTCTGTGTTTAATCTTCCTAAAATCAACTTCTGGAACCATTCGCCAGCAGGTCAATTTAAATGACCTAATAATTCCCAGAGTCCGGATCTCCTGCACCCAAATTCAGCCATCGTGTCCTGCATGGACCAAATTTTTAATGCAAATTTGACTGTTCCACGAAACAGTGGGAATAAAAATATCTAAAAGGATCCAAAGTTACCAATATAGAAAGAAGACTGGTAGTTATTTGTAAAATCAAAAGTCAAAGCTAAGAAAAACGTGGCTTCGGAGCTTTTGGAGTAAATGGATAGGCATTCCCACTCATCTCTTACGCACCCCACATGCCTAAGATAGAGGAAACGATGATCCCTCATTGGCTCTAGTTGCTTCGACGCCACCTCTTTCACAAATGACTTTCTGCGTTTTATTATCATACTGATACGTAGTGTTATTAAATTATACATGTATATTTATATGTGAATATTTTATTATTGCGTGAGATATTAAAATATTATACACTCAATATTCAATGAGATAGAAATTTAAATTAAATAGCGGTTACAATCACTTGTCATATTATCTAGTTACCATTTTCCTATCTCAACCATACTGCCCATATGAGACATTTTAATAACTTTCTCATTTAGACCTTCTCTTTCTGCCATTTTATTTTTTTACGATTTTGAAATGTTGTTTGATGATCAAAATTGTCTATTTTAAAACTATTTTCAAAAACCATCTATGCAAAAAAAATCAAATCAGAATGTGAAGTTGCGAAGATGTGAAGCAAAAATTCTTGGGTGCTCCGGAGTACGGGGTACTCCAGATTTTTTAACCGTTGGATCTTGATTTTTATATTTTAAAACAAAAATCTATCGATTAAAAAACCCGGAGTACCCCGTACCCCGGAGTATGCAAGAAAGACTCGATGTGAAGATCACACCTAGAATATCTCCTCTCCCACCAATCTAATTCTCCTAGGATGGTCCATCCGATGTTATGGCGACACACAATTCGTTGCCACAAATAGCCACACGGAATTAGGGTGCTCCGTCAGTTAGACCATCTCAACCCACATAAAAATGCATTCTCCCGGTGCCTTTTTTTCTAAATGTAGACTACTCACCGTCCGATTCACGATATCGCAGCGAACCCCCAAAAAAATGCTCCTCACGACCGTTAGGAACACCGTCTCTGTCAGACAGTAGGACCCAACTCCCTCCCAATAACAACTCGCCAGCTGGCAACATGCTAATTTCGGTTGGCCAGAATATCCGGATTCCATGAGCACAAAACTTAGAGGAAATTTTCACTTTAATTTTTGTTTTTTCTTCTTTTATATATATTTTTCCTTTAAATGGGAAAGCACCAAGAGAGCGGGAACACGTACAGCTGCTTATTGCTTTCCTCCTCTACTTGAGCGCCCCATTCACTCCTCCTCCTTCCTGTCTTTCAATTTTTGAGATCTGCGTCTCTTCCTCTCGAAGCTTCCTCTTCGCTTCGCCGACGGATTCGCAGCTCCGATCCTCCTCCGGTACGTTCTCGCCTCGCTTTTCCGACTCCGTAACCGTCGTTTCGTTCAATTTACGCTGCATTTCTCGCTGTTTTTGGCGTCGTTTTGGTCAACTTTACTGTGCGTTCTAGCTGATTTTATCGTCGTTTTGTTGTGGTTGCGGATCTGATTTCTTCTCTTCGGTTTTCCGAGTCCGAAACCGTCGTTTCGGTCAAATCTATGATGCATTCGTAGCTTTTTTTACCGTCGTTTGGTCAATTTACTGCGCATTCTAGCTGATTTTTGCGTAGTTTTTGTTCTGTCCGCGGATCTGATTTTTTTCCTTTCGCTTTCGTTTACGTGCTGCTCGTATGCGTTTGCTTTCGCTGCGTGCGCTCCATGTCTGTGTTTTAATTTCTGTTAATCGCCGATTAAAATTAATTATTGTGCGGAATTTATGTTAAAGATCAATCTTTCTAGTTGTTCATATCTAGCAGTGCTCTTCGTTATGGCTCTGAAATTGTTCATGCTCTCTGGTTTCTGGATTACTTGCAATTTTCGTGATTTTTTGGTAAAGTTAGAGTTACTGTTTGGCAGATCTAGACGCGGATTTTCTGGATATTTAGGTCAAAAGATTTCCGTTCCGTTTCATTTGCTCAGATTTTACTTTGAAATAAACGCTTTGCTGACGCGTTTCTAGAAACGTTTTCTTTCAAGTCAATTTTGCGAGGCTATTTTTGGATTAATTTATTGAAATTTAGCCTTTGGAACTGAATAGAGAGCGAGCTTTTACAAAATTTTCTGACGCGTTTCTGGAAAAGTTTTCACAGTCAATTCCGCCAGGCTATTTTTGGATTTTAGCCTCTTGAACTGAAGAGAGGAGTAGCTTTCACAAAATTTTAGAGCTATTGCCTATTGGCATTTTTCGATTTGGTGTGAGAAAATAATTCTTTTACTTACTGGATCTGATAGCTTCAGACCTTTAAATTGTGAAATGTGGCTTTATTTTTATGTGATCTCGAAAAAAAAAATCAATTTGTTTTATTAATCCAGATTTTCATTCATAACTCATAAGCGTTATCGCATCTGACGGTCCTCAACATCATGTGTTTGATATATTTGCCTTTTGTTGTTTAAAGGATAAAGCTTATATCTATCATGACATTAATATTTAAGATAATGATTATTCTATATCTTAACTTTTGAGGCTTGTGTTCAGTGCCGGCGAGACACACTCCATTAAACATTATCGAACAATCGTATTCAAAATCTTTTGTTTTGCTGACTTCATGTGGTGTATATATCTTGTAGATATGGCTCCACCAATTGAGACAGTTCAAAAAGTTGAGCCTCCTCAAAAAGTTATTGAACCCCATGTCACCTATCATCATGATCATTCCTCACATCCACCTCTAAATGAGAGGATACTGTCATCCATGACCAGAAGGTCTATCGCTGCTCATCCGTGGCATGACCTTGAAATCGGTAAGCAATATCTCTGTCTGCCATCTTGGTCGTGCTAGCTTTCTATAATTGTTATTATAGCCTGTGTCTAACCTTTTTACTTTTATTTTCATTTCAATGCAGGACCTGGAGCTCCTAAGATTTTCAACTGTGTAAGTATATTGAATCATAATAACTATTTGATGCTTTAAATTTTTTGATTATTTATCTTCTGCTGTGCTTCCTCAAATTTTGCATTCTCGGTACTTAACTTGAACTTATAGTGATTATATATTGCACTGAATGACTACACCGTTGAAAAAAGTTACACTTAAGAAGTCGTCTTAGATTAAATTGAGTTGACCAACTAAGTATCCAGAATCTAGACAGTCTTCATATGTGATTCTCATATTTAAATAATCTGCTCCAGAAAATTATTGTTAACAGTATCTTCTTCTGTTCTTGCTCAAAGTTTTCATATTCCATGCGCAAGAAATTTTGAATAATTATGCATTATATATTGCACTATATAACTATACAATTGGAATAAGTAACTTATGAAGTCTTCTTAGATGTAAATGGAGTCGACCTACTTTCCAGAATCTTGTGGCATTCTTAATATAAATGTCATATGTAAATAGCCTGCTCCAGATAACATTATTGTTAACAGAATAACTATACAATTGCACTATAACATTATTGTTAACCGAATTTTCTCTAATCTTCACGAATAGCTCTTATTCAGAAAGAGTGTTTAGTTACGTATTGCGATATATATGTCATCCTGCTGACCATAGTTCTTGTGGAAACATGACTAATGCATCCAGGTTATCGAAATTCCAAAAGGAAGCAAAGTGAAATATGAGCTTGACAAAAAAACTGGACTCATCAAGGTAAATATCTAAGGCAAGCTAATCTTCCTGGTACATTTATTCATTTAAGTATGATTGCTAAAGGGTGTTTCTACGTCCAGGTTGACCGCATACTGTACTCATCTGTTGTCTACCCCCACAACTATGGTTTCATCCCCCGTACTCTTTGCGAGGACAATGACCCCTTGGACGTCTTGATAATTATGCAGGTATTTATATGCTTCTTCCGATACAATCAATCATATACTTATCTTATGAACATACAATCAATCATATACTTATCTTATGAACATACAATCATATCAAAAAAGAAAGTTTGTGAGATCACTTTGCCATATTTGTAAGGCATGTGCGGGTGTTTGTGAAAAAAATTGTGTTATTTGTAATTAACTTTACACGGCTTCCAAATCGATTCGGTTTATTTTAAATCTGATGCTTGCAAGTGTAACCTCAATCTGATTTATTTTGACTCTGAAAATTCTTACAGGAGCCAGTTGTTCCTGGATGCTTTCTTCGTGCCAAAGCTATTGGCCTGATGCCTATGATTGATCAGGTATATATTGGGACAGAAAGCGTTGTTATCTTAAATTTGTCACAAAGTTCTAACTTTTCATTTATTCAGGGTGAGAAAGATGACAAGATCATTGCTGTCTGTGCTGATGATCCTGAGTACCGACACTACAATGACATCAAGGAGCTCCCACCTCACCGTTTGGCTGAGATCCGGCGCTTCTTTGAGGACTACAAGAAAAATGAGAACAAAGAAGTTGCAGTTGATGACTTTCTCCCTGCATCTACTGCCTTTGACGCAATCCAGCATTCCATGTAAGTGTCAATGCTCTCTGACTGTCACATGCACACCCACCCAGACTATATGATTACCTCTTTGTCTGAAAACTAAACTATTGATAGTCTTACGAGAATGTAGATGTTAAAAATTAGAATAGCATGGGTAAAAGTTAAGCCTTGGAATGAAAATCGATTTGAATCTCATTCCTATGTCTAAATTTCATTTGACGTCAATCAGTGTTCATTCATTTAAACATCAGATAACTGAAGCGACTCCATGTGCATAACATCACTCATCCTCGGTCTAATGTTGGTTTGCCTTGTTTAGTTATACAAATGGAGTATAATCTTAATCTCGTAAACTCTTTGTTTCAATGTGATAGGAACCTCTATGCGGACTACATTGTGGAGAGCCTCAGGCGGTAGTTGCTCGCGCAAGTGATGAAACTTGGTGCTATCACTAGTCTTATATAGGGAACGTCATATATTCGTTTCTCTGTAATGAAAAATAACTCTATTATTTTGTTGTTAATGCACACATTGTTTAACAATGTATGCCTTAATACTCCGACTCTAGTTGGGATTGTCTCGTAAACCTTTTATACAGTAATGATATCGACGAAAATGATAGGAAGAAGAAAAATAGATTGGGTTGATGTATTGGTTTGTCTTTATTTTTTTCATTTGGCGCCGCCCCTCGCATGGGTTTGAAACATGTATGTTGGTATGTGTTGAGGCCGTCCTTTTTCTTTTTGTTGGAGAAAAATGTTTTCGTTACTTTGTGTCGATGTAACGGAGCGATTCATTTTGTAAAATGCTTAATTTCAATGTATCATTTGTTACCGATTTCAAGTTTTATGGTTAATACGATGAATATTGCTCAAAGTGAAGGTTAACTTTTAGCATTCTTGTGACACTACCAAACAGGGACAAGGAGATTCACTTCAGCTATAATTAATTATCGAACTCGTCAAACTAGGTGTCGAATTTGAAACTTCTCGTTTGAAGAGCAAATAAGCAAAATACCGGGGAATACTACTAAACTGCTTCAGGGGATATTGTACTGCACCACTCTAGCTCAACATAGAGCGCCTCAAGCCCAATGGACCCACTCATGTTCAATTAATAGTGATACACCCACTTATAGTATGACCCCGAATTAAGTCTATCCACATTCATGACTTGTATCAAGCCACACGACCGCAACTGATACATCCAAAGCTGCCAACTTGTACAAATATGTCATCCCAAATAAACCGTCAAACTTTAGAATTAGTACACACTGGTAATGTATGATCATTCCACAAGAATTTTCTACCATTGATGCCAACGTGCTTTGAGGGAACCAGTCTCCGTTCAAGTTTCAACCACAATTTTCCAGGTTTGTGGTCGTCTGCAAACTAAACTCATCAATGCAACCTCCAATCCAACACAAAAGTACATATAAGTTTAACAAGATTGACTACCACACTATATATAAATGTACGAAAAATGATTTTCACACTCATTTTAGCCTTTTATACATTCTTTTATTTTTTACCATCGAATTGAATAAATTAACAGAAACAACAGTCATGATTAAACAAGAGTGTATGAAAGGCTAACAAAAGATGGGCAATAACCTTTTAGGTAGTGCATTCAACACCCTTTACTCTCACCATACTAACAATGTTGTGCAAATGCTAGAATTGGACTATATGACTTTGTGTGTGATTATCGTTTAGTCATGTCATATCATCAATTCATATGTCCACACACGTCTTATTTATTTTTATCCATTTAGATGAAAAAATAAGACAACTGAGTGGATATACCAACACTCTTTTACATTTAGCAATGTTGTATCTTAAATTGTGAATATGTGTTTACTCAAATCATAACACGTGAAATGATAGAATCGCATGTAAAGGAGCTTGGAATCTAAATCGTGAATTGGTGATACTCAAAACCTTTTGGACTTGGAGGCTTGGGCCTAATTGTTTACACCTATTCTCATCACAGTCACAGCCCACGGGTTGACATTGTGATAAACGTCCAGGTCACAGCCACGGTGTACTTATCATCGAATACCACGTGGGATCATCTGAACTCTACACGTGGCAGAAACCCATCTTCAATCGTCATTTTCTTGGTCGAATAATGAAAAAATAAGTATTCCAATTTCCAAGCTTAAAGCCATAAACCCTTTCGTTCCCATCCCAAAAACCCAAAACCCCTATCCTTCCAAAGGGCGATGACCTAAAACCCTAATTTTACCAGTCCGAACCCAAATCCAAACGCCATGAGCTCCTTCACCAACACCACCAATTTTGACAACCTTATGCTCCAAACCCTAATGGGCAGGCTCCAAATCCGACCCCCCACCAACAACTCCTTCCTCTCCCAAACCCTCGAGGAGCTCCTCTTCGACGCCGCCAATCTCTCCGCCGACGACGACGACGACGACGAGAACAAGACCCAGCTCGCCAAGGAAGAATCCCGCCTCGAGAAGGAGATCATCCGGGTTGTTCTCAGCGGCAAGACCGATTCCCTCAAGCCCAATTCGGGTCAGGCCGTCACGATCGGGGAACACCACATTTGCGTCGGGTTTCATGAGGAATCGGGTTCGGACTATCGGGTTTGGGAGTGGCATGGGCATATCATGCTCTTTGATGAAGAGAACGGGTACACCCCTGAGTATATATATGGGAATTACTTTGAGAGGCTGATTGGTAAGGCTCGTGGAAGTGGCGGTGGCGGAAGTGGCGGTGTTCGTGTAGAGGAGGCCAAGGAGGAAGAGGAGGAGGATAAAGAGAAGGTGACTACTTTGGGGCTCAGGGAGTTGATTGATGGAGGGGATTCGGGTCAGGGTCGGATTCTTCATCGGAATATCAATGCGGGTTCTACAAGGTTTATATGAATTACCCCCTTATTTTTCTTGTGTGTTTTCGTTTGATGTGCTTGTCTTGCATTGCCTTTACATTTGTTAGTGCTTTGGGTTTTCAAAGTAGTTGTGATTTCAGAAATGGTATACTGCAATGTGATAACGCTAGAGCTCGGTGCTGCATAAATTGCACTTTTTGCTCATTTCCCTGATAGTTTAGCTAACTTCTCACATTGATGTTCAGAGTGAACATAATCCTTCTTTCGAATGTTAGAGTAAAGACTTTATGCCTACTGTATTTTGGAAAGATGGCTTATAGGGAAGGGCATATCTATAAGTTGGATTTTTGTTGGTTTAAAGTTTATTGTAATTTTACTAAATCAAGTTGGAAGCTCAAAAGTAGATTTCACCCGCACTATAATGATAAAACGTTCGTGATAAAAGTATTCAAGGTGTTGACTTAAAAGCTTAAGAAGTTTCACATATCTACCTGCTAGTTACTAGATAGGCTGAAAAAAAGAAGTATGGCCAGGCAATGCCTTGAATATTTAGCGTATTATCTTGAAATTGATAATATGATATGGCTACTAGTGGCTATGGGATAGGCCGGCATCTTACAAGGAAGTAGAGAATGATTCTGCACTTACTTATACCATCAATTCTTCACCTTATTGGAAGTCAATATAAAATCCCAACATTACACAAGGACCTAGAGACGCTGCTGCTACTTGCTCTTACTATCAATTTGTTCGCATGTTTACAATATCCTGCCAGCGACCCTTGATTGTGGACCCTTATGCTTGTTGAACCCAATCTGGCATAGGTTGATTTAACGACGAGCTTTAAAGTTCTCTTGGAATATATTTGTTCTCTGTCTAGATCTAGGAGACTAGGATCTTGTTTCAAGTTGGGTGCTCTCCCCCCTAAATACTGTTTTCTTCATCCCCTTATCCGTAATGGATTTGTGACTTGAAGTGTTTTGAGGGAAT
Source organism: Gillenia trifoliata (assembly GCA_018257905.1). Lineage (NCBI taxonomy): Eukaryota > Viridiplantae > Streptophyta > Magnoliopsida > Rosales > Rosaceae > Gillenia > Gillenia trifoliata. The sequence continues at coordinate 12,056,578 of CM031084.1, read as the reverse complement.
CATGTGAAAAAAGAAAAGAAAGAAAAGAAAATGAGTTATAGAAGTTGAGTTTAATTTTTTAGTAAATTTTGAGTGATTTTTCTGAAGTCTTTCTCTGATTCCTTCACCAAGCATTATTTAAGTCTATGAAAACCTTGCATATGCTTTATTTCCATGTAATAATTTTATCCTGTTACCTTTTTCTTCATGTTTCACTGATGTTTATGGTAAGTTGTGGTTCAGAGCTCCGAAATGACGGATTTTGCTTAGGATTCTAGAATCATGTCTAGCTGTGCTTTAACTTTTAACCCTCGATATCTAATAAAGTTATGGTAGTATGTGCTTTTGTGTATAGGATCCTGCCGATCATGTCATTTGCAATGAGCTATAAGTTTAACCTGATTATCCTTCGTCTTACAGGATTACTTAAAAGAAAAGCTTTTGGTTGCATGAGAAGTTTCTGGTGTTAAAGAAGGAGCTGCATCGAACTTTTCCTTTCTTTGGTACTTGGTGTGGGAATTCAAGACTACTTATCATTTTACATGGTTGTAAGATGTTTTTTTTGTTCGTTTTTGTTTGAATTTCCAATACGTAAGACGGAACAAAAAGAAGAAGGAATGTATTGTGAGACATCATTCTGTTAAAGTAGTTTTTGATTAGCTTATCAATGGACTAAAATGGTGCATCGACTCTTTTATATTACTTGGTTGTAAATTTTAGTTATGCCTGTAAGCTGGCTGGTACAAGATGGTTTATGCAAATTTTAGTTTCATACAAGTGATTCTGGTTCCGAAATTGTTATATTCTTGATACACTAGGGATTCTATTTCTAATTTATTGCTCGAGTTACTTCAATAGAAGGAGAAGGACTTACATGGAACAAGTTCATCGTCACGTGGTGTCTTGGTTGCTGTGCACGGCAATGTATTATTGGACGTGGCAGTGAAGCCGTTTATTGTAAGTTGCACTGTGGTGATTAAAAAGGGTCAAATTCTGGATTTTGGTGGCAATTTTGATGACCATTCTCAAAGTAATGACTAAAAAATTTTGTGGGGATTTTGAGCCGTTTACTATCATTCTTGTATCCCGATTCTAGGTTTATCAAAACCAAAGGACCTAGGCACATTTGATTACTAAATTCAAAGAATGTTGAATGAAATTATGAATGTTGGCTTGCATATTTTGTTCAAGTGAAGGTAGAAGATGGAGAAATCTATCGTAACTTTATCTGTCATAATTTCCACAAAAATGGTAGGATTGACTGGGACAAGTGCTCTTCGTGACTTCTCCATCTTCTACCTTCACTTGGACAAGATATGCAAGTTGACATACATACTTCTATTCAACATTTATTAAATCTAGTTGATTAAGCCAAGCCAATCCTAGACATCAAACGTGCCTAGTCTCATTTGGTTTTGCTAAACCCAGAATCGGAATACAAAAATAATGAAGAAAACGGCTCAAACCAAGCACTGAGCTTGTGAGCATTTCTTCAAAATTAATAGCCAACCTATGCTTTGTTTCAAGCCTCTCATTTGGCAAACATGGGTTAGGCCAGTTGACTGCAGTGTGTCTGTCTCCTTACCAAAGTTTGATTCCTTTCCAAAGGAATCAAACTTTGGTAAGGAGATAGACACACTATGTCAAATAATGAATGGCAAAACAAAGAGTTACAGACAAAAAACCTCTTACCGAACCAAAATAAATACAATAAAATAAGGGGGCGGATCCGTGACATCATAAAAAAGACACAAATTTTGACACAAGTCTTAGACCATTAGATCTATACACTTTTAATGGTTGAGATATAATCTAACTAGTCCATTTATTTTCTTCATTAAAATAAAATAATTATAGATTTTAAAAAAGTTCTTAATTAAGATTTTATTCTCTCTCCTCTGCCATTAGTTGTATTATTATATTAATTCTGACCTCCATGAATTTCTCATTCCACTCTTTCTTCTCCAATTCTCTTTGTCCTTCTGCATCTTTTTTAGGGTAAATCTCACTTTACTACTCTCAAGTATCGTAAAATTCACACTTTGCTACCCTTAGTTTTTTTCGTCTCACTTTCATACCTAAAGTTTCATTTTTATGACACTTTCATACCTCCGTTAGTATTTCCATCAAGTGCTCCGTTAAAGCATGAAGTGGCGCTTGACTGTGCAGAAACGTGGTACTGTGGGCCCCACATGGACAAAAAAGGCTAATTCTCACTTTACTACCCTCAAGTATCGTAAAATTCGCACTTTACTACCCTTAGTTTTTTTCGTCTCACTTTCATACCTAAAGTTTGATTTTTTCTGACACTTTTATACTTCCATTAGTTTATCCATCAAGTGCTCCGTTAAATAGGGTAATTCGCACTTTGCTACACTTACTTTTTTTGTCTCACTTTCATACCTAAAGTTTAATTTTCTTGACAGTTTTATACGTCCGTTAGTTTATTAACGGATGACGTATAAAATTATTAAAAAACTAAAGAAAAATAATAATAAAACAATAAAGAATAAAATAAACTCTCATTTTCCAAATAACCAACTCCACGGGTTATCAAATCCAAATCAAACATAAAAAAAGGAGTTTGGTACAAAGGGTGCTTAAAGTGGAAGGGGTGAGGTGGATGTGCAGTGGAGTCGAAGAGGAATGGGGAAGAGAAAATGGAGATGTTTTTCTTTTATTTATTATTTATTAATTAACTTTTAATGTTTATTGTCCACGTGGCACAAATTTGGTGGGCCACAGATTTGCCACGTCATCAATTAACGGAGCACTTGATGGATAGACTAATGGAAGTATAAAAGTGTCAGAAAAATCAAACTTTAGGTATGAAAGTGAGACGAAAAAAAACTAAGTGTAGCAAAGTGCGAATTTCACAATACTTGAAAGTAGAAAAGTGAGAATTAGCCTTTTTTAATTGTCCACGTGGGGCCCACAGTGCCACGTTTTTGCATAATCAAGCGCCACATCATGCTTTAACGGAGCACTTGACGGAAATATTAACAGAGGTATGAAAGTGTCATAAAAATAAAATTTTAGGTATGAAACTGAGACGAAAAAAATTAAGGGTAGCAAAGTGTGAATTTCACGATACTTGAGGGTAGTAAAGTGAGAATCACCCTCTTTTTTATGTACACTACAAGGAGAAATGAGAATTCTATTAGTAGATTGTACAAAGTATCAACCAAATCCAATATTGTTAATCTGTATTAATATCTATTTCAACCTCTATGTACACTACAAAGAGAAATAAGAATTCTTCATGTACAATTTCTTTTCTTATTGGAAATATGGAATTTTCTTAAAATCATTGATTTGCCCATTCCGTTCTATGAATTACTTGATATATTGTATTATAAAGATTATTCTTACATTACTCATTCAAATTTATATATGCATATCACTCGTAGATCACCTTAATTAAATCTCAACTATTTTGATTTTAAATTGCAAGATGAGAATTTAGCAATCCTCTTGAAAATATATATACAGTATACTTTTTCTGTGTTTACTGTAGGTTTTTGTTTTCCTAGTAAATGCTAGGAATGTCATCATCTTTTTTCGGACATTGCAAATAATATGGGTATCAATGTCCTCATTTACACTAATGATTCTCTATTAACAAATCTAGTTGAAAAGAACAAATAATAAACACAGCCTTCTACCATTCATTCAATCTAATCTTTGACTCAATACAGATTAAAGTATTAATATATGGTTCATTTGAATCAACGTCACCACCATCCCATGATACCAAATACACCAAAAAAAAAAACTGTCAACAAACTCAAATGGACAAGAAATTTGGAAACAAATTGAAAAAAACGAACATAAATAGAAAAAAGATGTCGCAGGGACGAGGATAGGACCGAGGGAAAGAGAGGAGAAATAGGGAGTAGGAAGAAGGAAAGACAATTAATAAAAGAGAACTAATGAAACAAAATTATTAATGAGAGAGGTAAGAAAATAAAATTCTTAATTAAGGATTTTCTTCAAATACATAATTGTTTAATTTAAAAGAATTAAATTGACAAATCACACTGTATCTTAACCATTGAAAACAGATTGATCTTATGCCTTAGAAGCCGTGTCAAAACTTGTGTCTTTTTTATGGTGCCACAGATCCGCCCCATGAAATAAAACAACATTTTTAGCAGCAGTAATAATCTTCAAACTCTAATAAGTTCGGAATTCCCTTCAACACAAATGTCTTGGTAATTTTTCCTTCTTGCAATTCTTAACACATCTCTTAGAATGCCGAACTCGAAATTTCCTAATCTGAATATTTTCCGAAAAATTGGAATGCATTTAGGGATTCTAATAATTCCGAACGATCCGAATTTTTCCAAAGTGTTCTAAACTTATTCCGACAAAAAAAGTTCAAAAATATTCCGATTTTTTTATAGTTATTTACTCAAATTATGCATTTTGTAATCAACTTTTATATATTACTGTTAGTTTTGGATACATTTTGTTCATTGTTTTTATAAAACATGCACTTATATATTAAAGAGGATAAACATACTAGTATACCAAAAAATTAATTGAATTTATACATAAGCATATACCAAATATTAAGAAAGAACAATAAATTGCATGTACGAAAAACTTCGAGAATATTCAAAAACATATAAATTATATGAATTTCCGAATTATGTTCCAAAATTTTTGAGATTATTCTGATTCCAAAAATTTGGAAAATTTCGAATTTGAAAATTGTGATCCAAACCGATCCAATTCCAAAATTTTGGAACGGAAATTGGAAACGTTATTTCCAAACCAATCCGTCCAAATATCACCCCTAGGTTTGAATCTCGTGGATGACGAGTTCGCAACCAATTTATTGCACACCCCTTAGTGTAAATTTATCGTTATATTAACAAAAAAGTTTACAAATTCAAGGGTATTCAATCAAGATTTTAAATGAATCTATGGAAGTCCATGGATATTCAATCAAGATTTTAAAAGAGTTTATAAAACTCTACAAAAATCTGGGTGTATTCAAAGAGGATTCTAAAGTAATTCATAAAATTCCATGTGTATTCAATTAGGATTTGATTTTAAAGTATTTTAAAAAGTTAAGGATTTTTATGGGTTTGGAGGAATTTTATATTTTATTTTTAGGCATTATCTAAGATTTTGAATGATTTCACATGGAGTCTATGAAACTCCATTAAAACTCCTTCAAACTCCGTGGATTTATAACTATTTTAAAATCACACAAAATCTCAATTAAATACACTCCATTACCTTAACATCTGAAATTAAGTGGCCAAAAAAGAAAAGAGAATTGTTATTAGTACTAAAAAATTATCATTGTGTACTCCAGACTTTCTATATTTAAAAAGAAAAATACACTTATGAGCAGTGCACAATAAACTTTTGGAGTATCAATAACAGTTCTTAAAAAAAAAAAAAACCCTGAAATTGGAAAGTCAATAAGTCACTAAATTGTTGCAAAAGAAAATCATAAATCCTACGGTGGAAAGAACAGACAAGTCAATATTCCTTCCAACCAATCGTGCGGTCCAAATTCGAGATGGTAGCCAAATCAACCTCGGTATTTTCCTATCGAATCAGTCTGATCACGACTCCAGTAAATCCAACCGCCACCACACATCCAAATCAATCCAACGGATTCACAAAAACCCACGTCACCGATCCTCGGGAAAACCCAACTGCCCAATCAGAACCAACCTCCCCTCACTATAAAATCAATTCGCACTCCCCTCCCCTCCACCAAAATCCCTGAATCCACTCCCTCTCCCCCGCAAAAATCCGTTCCAACTTCCCTTCGCGTCCGATCGCATCTTTCCGATTCAGCAACAAACCGCCCGAAATGGCGCCTACGAAGGCCGAGAAGAAGCCGGTGGCGGAGAAGGCACCTGCGGGGGAGAAGAAGCCGACGAAGGCGGAGAAGAAGATCCCGAAGGAAGGCGGCGGCGTGGAGAAGAAGAAGAAGAAGGTGAAGAAATCGACGGAGACGTACAAGATCTACATCTTCAAGGTGCTGAAGCAGGTCCACCCGGACATCGGGATCTCCAGCAAGGCCATGGGGATCATGAACAGCTTCATCAACGACATCTTCGAGAAGCTCGCGCAGGAGGCGTCGCGTTTGGCCAGGTATAACAAGAAGCCGACGATCACGTCGAGGGAGATCCAGACCGCCGTCAGGTTGGTGCTTCCCGGCGAGCTTGCCAAACACGCCGTTTCTGAGGGCACCAAGGCCGTTACTAAATTTACCAGTTGTTAATTTTCTTTTAATTTTTGAGAATTTTTCGTTTTGATAATTTGGTGGTGATTGGATGATCTGGGTTTTGCCTGGATTACATATTGTTAATGAAATGGGATCGTTTAGGTACTATGCTTGGGAACGTCTTTTTTTGTGTTGATATAATTTTTGTCGTGCATAATATGCATGCAGCTGTTTTATGGAATTGGGTTTTTACTAGAAACAGTGTCCACTTATGTAATTGGTTTTTTATTAGAAACAATGTCCGTGTTGTTGCGGGAACAGTTAGAGAAAGTGTTTGTAATGTGTGTTTTATTTGTAGGGGTATTATGTTGTAAATATTATTATATCATATGGTAAAAATGTTGCATTTTATTTAACAGCAATTCATTGAACATTTGCAAGCAGCAGCTTTATATTTTATAGGGTAGGTATGATTTTAACATATACTGTTAAAAGAGTAGTTTTTTTATTTATAGCAAAAAATGGTGGTCTTCTAAGCATCATTATATTTATAGCAAAAAAGATGGAAGGGTGGTTTTCTAAGCAATAGTACCATATTTGCAGCCAAAAATGGCAGTCTTCTAAGTACTAATTATATTTACAATCATAAAAGATGGAAGGGTGTATTTCTTTCGACTTGCTTCATTGCATGTACTGCTTTTCAATCTTGCTTGTCTTTGAGTGGTAGTTCTCTGTTCATAGAATTTGGATATGAACAGTGAATGCAGTTAAAATTGTAAAGACATTATAAAAATAGAAGTAAAATGAATTGAGATACTTGTATATGTATCTAAATGAATTGAAACCAAATAAATTCTCAATGTCTTAATCATTCTATGCGTTTGCATTTTGTGACATTTTGATTTAATTGTACTTTAGAATTGTTTGCATTTACATTATTATAATATAGTGAGTTATATAGGTGAAACAGTATATTTGTAGTTTGAATTGTAAAGGCATTTTAGAAGCAGAAGAAGCAAAAAAGGAGCAAAACAACAATTTTTAAACTGAAGAGCAAGTGCATTGATGAGAGATGTTTAGTAAAAATTAACTCATTTAGGTACAGTTATATATTAACTAATTTAAATACACTTATAATGCACAGTTTGAACCATGTTTCTCTATATCTATGTTTCATTTCATTTTATTAATTGTTTTCTAGAGAACAAATGTTGCAATGAAGCATGTATTATTTGTCTCTTATCAAAACAGAATGTAATGTCATCCAATGAACATGCATTAATCTTTACAAACGTTGCGAACTTCCAACTATTCTGAACCTTCTTAATGTCCTCCAAAAATTCTAGAGAATTTAAATTCTCGAAAATTGTTTCCAACTCATAAATAAGAAAAACATCGAGAACTTATAAATAATGGATTCAAACATTACTTAATTTAATGACCAACTTTAATTGCATATACAATTTACATGGAGCTTATTAAATTTTTACAAACTTAAAGATACAAGCCTAATGTGAAGACCAATTTTGCATATACAATCTTGGATAATATGTTAGTAATATTGCATTATAAGCAATAGGTACCGTTTTTTACTTCATGCATACGTTATACAAATAAAAAGAAGACTCTAAATCTTTTTCAACTCAGATTTTGTCTTACATAATAAACTTATGGCAAGACTATTTTTGACTAACTATTTACTACAGTTTTCCATACATGAATGAAAGTGGGACACAGCAAATAGCATATTTTTGTTAGATTAACATATAGCTTTAAATCAAATGAATTACAAAGAGCATGAAAAAAAAGTGAGAAAATGAGGAGACATACTTTTTCTGGACTTTGTTTGGTGATGATTTTTGCATGAAGCTTCTGAGGGGTGCATTTTCAATGTTTTCCACATTGATGTCTGATGTTTGTCCAGTGTTTGGAATTTGTGGTTCATCTCCAGTTGTACTACTATATTGAAAGTGAAATTGGGATAATTAAGCTATCATGAGTAAGTGATATATGATAAAACAATATATGTAGAATTAATAGATTTGTGATGTAAGTGTTTACCTTTTTTTTTGGCAGGTTCATCTATGTAAAGTGCTTTTTTGGCTTGCTATTTTCCTCTAGTTTGTGGTTGTTTTACACGAGGCATTGGAGTTGTTGGTGATATGTCACTTGCCTCTGAGATTTGTGTTGGTTCATCGAGAAAATTTTGAATGAGTATATCATTCTTGGGCTGAAAGTTCCTTTTTTTCCCAAACTTCAACTTAAATGTTCTTGTTTGTTTTTTTGTTTGCAGAATGTCTGGGGGAAAATTTTTTTGGTCATCATAACTCTTTTGTAGAACTAATTCCTTGGAAGTTGTTCCAAATAACTTTTCTCTAGCTTTTCCAATGAGAAGAAATATGATTTCAATTGTGGAATCCTCGATTACAAAGTTGACTTTGTACCTATATTTTAAAAATGGTTTTGACTATGTATAAAATGAAATAGTAGCGCTTTGTTTCAGATAGAAGATGCATTAAGGAAAAAAAATGGTAATACTCAACATGAAGCAAGTGATTTAAATAAATAATTGGGATTAAGAAATAGGACAACAGTTGGAAAAAAATAAAAACAAAAAAGGCAAGACAAACATGGATTAACAAATAGGACAGTAGTGCTTCAAATTATGATACAAAGTTGCTTAGAGGGGTTAACAAATGCCAAATTATTAACACTACCAGCATTATCATTAATCTAGAAACTGATAGGTTGCCTTTGGAATTCACGTTTTTAATAAGAATAAAAAGAATGTTGATTTCCTTTGTAGAATCCTCAATTACAAAGTTGACTTTATACCTAAAGTTAAAAAAAAAGGAGATCGATTAAGAAAAAAAAGGGTAATATCAAACATGAAAGGAGTAGTTTAAGCAAATAATTGGGATATGACAGTAGTTGTTAAAAATCAAGACACACAATTATGATATGTTGTTTATAAAGTGATACATATAAATAAAATAAACATTGTGTAATTTAGTGTATGATGCTTTACATGTAACTGGAAGCAGCAAGGTTACTTAAATAAGTTAATTTTTTACTTATTTTTTTTTATGAAAATTCAGAATTACAGTTAGTCTGCACCAACCTTGACGGTAGAAAGTTAGTTAGGATTAAGAGTATAGAAGTAAATCAAGTAATTTCTAGTAAACAAAAAGAAAATAAAAGACAGTTGATAATCTTAGGTAGGAAGTTGATAATCTTTTTTGCAATAGGATTAAGAGTGTAAACATTCGTATTGAGCAAGTTAGTAATCTTCATGTGACCATATTCAGATTTCTACAAAGGGAGATACATGCAAACTTCAGCATTTAAATAAGCATGTTAAAGCAGATAACAAAGAACAAACAGAAAAATAATAAGTTTCAAGGCTGAAACCATTAAATGTTCTTTTTCGGTGAAATAAAGCTTAAAATCTAAATGCTGAAACTAGTTATTGGAAATCCTATTGTTCATTAATGCCAAATCTTTATTGAGAGATCCAATGAACATTAACCATGAACATAAAAATTACCATTGGACTGGAGTTTCTGCATAATGGAATTCACAGCCAAGTTGATTAGTGTTTGATAATGTTCACGCTTGTCTGTTGCAACTTGGGCAAGCTTCATACCACCAACTCTTTTGAGTATCAAATCTTGCAATGGATGCAGTGCATACAAAAAGTTGACCCTGAAATATATATTTTTAATAATTTTGAGTATAAAATGTTGGATGATGTTAAGGATATAAAATATTTTAAGTGTGATAAAATATTAAAAGTACTTAATAAGCAATGCGATGGATTTAAGGTATTCAATTTTTCCACAGTCACTGTTTTCAGGTTTTGAAATTGATGACTCAGCCCTGATAGTTTTTTGCCACTTTGTAATATGATGAGAGGTTCTTTACAATCAGCAAAGCTGATGGAAATAATAGTTAATTAACATATTATGCATAGAGTGTTTACAATTTATAAGTGTACACAAAATAGAAATAGAAAAGTTACATACGCTTTTTTGTATGCATCCAATTCAGAATTGCAGGGTCAACGATGATCAAAGTGGAGTTGGTGCCATTGAAAACAATTTTTTCTGTTTATTAAAAAAATGATAGTTATATATATATATATATATATATATATATTTTTTTTTTTGTTTTTACAATTTAAGTGTGTAAAATAACTGATTTGAACTAAATTATTTACCTTGATATTGTTTCACTGTGAGGCTGGTGATAGCAACAATAATTGGTACTGGTAATCTTTCAAAAAATTCTTGATCAAAGTTTTTTGCGGTATCACCTTACAGTGTCACTTGAAGAGTCTCCTTTCTGATTGTTTATGAATGAATAAAACCATATATGTAAATGTTAATTAATGCATTTTATAAAATATTTAGTACATTTAAAAAAAAAAGGAAAATAAATTGGTCATCATGTTAGAAAGGAGTAAAAAATAGTTTATTGTTGATTAATAGAATATGGTTAGGTCTGAAAATGATATATTCTATTTCACAAACATTAAATGAAAGTGACAGTACCAAATTTTTACTATTAAGAAAAATAGTATGGAAAATATGATATTAACTTTATTGTTGTACCTTAGGTCATGTAGATGGATTTCACACATGGATGTTTTTCTATCACCCCTGATTGTAATCTCTTGTAGAGGATTGATCTTGATCATTTTTCCCAAGATGTCTAGGGAATTAAATTGAAAATGTGTTACAATTAAATTTGTAAATATAAATTCATATGTAAATATTTCTTTACTCAAAATTGATTTAAATCATACCTGTCAAAATGTTATTATTTCCACAGCGAGGAGCTAGTTGATCATACTCTTGAATATAGAATCTATGTGTTGGAATTGATGGATGAACACCTGGAAGTTATTTGAAAACTGTTTTGTTGTTGAATGTGAGCTCAAGAGGATGTGGTACAATTTTATATTTATCTTTTGCAGGAATTGTGAAAAATCCTTTAATTTCGTAGACCAAACCAATTTTGAAGTTTGGACGAACTAAGTTATGATCACTATCTCTCGCATTAGCTTGTATTGCGTCCTCCTATTTGATTATAAGAAAATAAAAGAGAGTTTAGTAAATACATAATTGATCAAATATTGGTAAAGCATTGGAATCTTGATGTGTAAAAGTTAGTTTAGAATGTTAAAGTTGGTAAAAAATAAATAAAAAGTTTCATACCATTTGATCAACCAATATGATGATTAATTTTTCTTCTTGATTAGATACTTTAGAAAATGTTTGTCTGAAAGCTCTATATACGCAGACTTTTAGCTTTTGATGAGTTTCATTATCCTTTAAGAAACAGATGTCTGTGAAATCCATTGCTCTATGGACAAAAGAGGGAAGTAGTAGTAAAGATCATTAGTTTTGACAAATTTTAAAATGTTGAATTAAATTTGGATTAAAGAAAATGGAAGGGGTTATTTAAACAAAACTCAATGTATGAAAATAATAACTTCATTCTGCAGCACTACTATTAAACACATTTGTTATTAAAGTTAGATTAAGAATCTAGATTGAAAACTGTTGCTGATAAGTATTGGAGTGACGAAGCTTTAGAGGTACTATTTTCACAGAAATAAAACAAATTCTTTTTATTCTATCTGTTGTTTGGCGTGATGGTAGCATCTCAAAACATAGAAATTTTGAAAGAAGTTTTGAAAAAATTGAAATCATTCAGCGTGCATCAGTTAAACATGTGAGCTTCATACAACTTTTAAGGTGAAAACAATGTGGCCTACTGGTACAATGAATTTTTATTAAGTTGAAAAGTTGAACAGTTCAGTGGAAAAACTAATAGAAGAAAGCGCATAGGAGCAATCAAACCATATATAAAGGATAAAAACATGATCAAAATAATCTATAATTTAAAACATCTAACAAACCTGAACCCAATTAGAAAAAAGGTAAAAGTAAAGCAAATTACACATGTGAAGTACAAATGGAAGTAGACAAAACTGCAATAGAAGTGAAATTTAATGTAAATTGGAAAAATCATCAAACTACATAAACACAACAAATAACCAAACACAAATCCAACCATATGTCTAATTTATAAATTCCTGAGCACAATAATTCACACACATGGAAAACAAACGAAACAAAGGAACTCACCTAAAAACAGAGTAAATTGCCCCCTGTTACTTCAACACAAAGATAATCTGAAATAAAAAAGAGTTTAAAAATTATATGAAAATTGAAGATGAAAATCATATACTAGAAAAGAATAAAATTCTTCATAATAGATTAAAGGAACTTGGAAATCTAGAAAATTTGGATTTACAAAGTGGTTAAAAAGAACTATAAAATTATCACACCTAATTATATAAGTTAATTTTTTATTTCAATCTAATAAAATCACACACCTCATTAGATTGAATGAAGTATGCACATGTTTTATTGAGTTGGCATATTTATCATTAAAAATTTTAACATGTTTTTTAACATGTACTTTAGGCAAAGGAGATCCAAATTTTTAACATAGTTTTATGTTTGATCGTATTATTTATCAACCTAAAATTTTTTTACGCTTTTTATTCTTCTTCTTTTCTCTCTAATTATATCTTAATGGATATATGTTACATCCCGTCCCGGGAATAATATTATTTTATTCCCGGAGGTGCAAAATGACGATTTTGCCTTGGTTGACCTTCGGTTGACTTTTGCGTCGTAACTCGTACGACGCATTCCTTGTATTTTCTTGGCGTGCTGCCGTCGATACGAACGCGTAGACGCGAGCAGGACGTCATTCGGACTCCGAACGGAAAATATTTTACGGGATTTGGTTTTGACCGTTTTCGTATTTTAACTTTTTAATTTCATTTTGAGTTATTGGTACGGAGCCCATGTGTCGGCCCCATGTGGCCAATCTTACAATCCCACGAATTGTGGAATTTGCCTTTACGACTTTCTTTGCCTATTTGGCGAGATTTCACCAGCATTCATCCTCCCCCATTTCTTTTACGCAAACTTCAAACCCACCAAAAGCGAGGCCTTCTCCACAGCACGGCACGCACTCACCAGCGGGCACGGCTTCATCAAACTCGGAACTCGGCAAATTGTGTGGGTGTCAGGGAACACAGACGAGCCCGGGAATCCGGGTGGTGATCGGAGGGCCGGCTTCTTGGCATTTTCTCACTTCTTGTTTGGGTTCTTCGTGCAATCTCACTAACTTGTTTCTTCTTGAACTTGAACCCCTGGATTTCTCACGGGAATGACTGCGCCCGGTGAAGAACAAGGCGAAATTTACTCAAGGCACCGTGCCTTCACACTCCTCCCTTTGCCATTTTTCACTGTGACTTCAAACTTAAGGCGCGAAAACTTTCTCCCTACCATCGGCTTCACTTTTCTTGGTTTGTTTTACGGCACTTGAGGCCTCTCCCTCACCCAGTTATTGGAGACCATAACCCTCAAACTCCATGTCCCTCTCTGGTTCTTTGCAAATTGAGCAACAAAACAAACAACAACTAAAACCCAAAAGATTCTTCTCTGGACATTAGAGCCCCGGAGTTAAAGACAGGAAACTTCAACCCGAGCGAAGTTTGTGATGAACTAAGGTGGACGAGAATTTGGAGAAGGTAATAGCATTTGTAGAGTGGTGCGGGGGGTGTGTGTGCGCGATTGTTGATGAATGGGGTTAGCAAAGAGAAGTGTTGATCTTTGGTTTTGGGTGCGGCTTATGAAAATGGGTGGTTTGCATAATCGTGGGGTGGCATTTGGTGCTTGGTGAAGAGTTGGGCTGATTTTTCAGTTGGGCCTCGGGTGCGCATTTATTTAAGGTGGACGGAGTTGTGTTGGTTTTGAGTGCCTAGGTGTATGTGGGGTACATCCAAGCGAGATTTTAGAGTGCCAGTTGGGCTTGGGTGTGTTGATCAATTAGACAAATTCGGTTTTGAGGCTGTTGGTTTTAGTTTGGGCCAATTGCTTGTGGCCCAATTACATTAGTTGGGTACTTCGTTTGCGGAGTTTTCGTTGGGTTTGGATTTACCTCGGAAACTTTGGGCTTTGGCGACAGTGGCGTTGGGACCGACGCATTTTGAGGCTACTCGGCAAATCTTTGTGAGTGGGCCCTTTCCACATATTATTTAAATGTGATTTATGTTTGGGAAATTATATTTGGTTTATACCTACTTTATATTGTGATTTTAAATGAATATTTATATCGTATTTTGGTAGACCTTGTTATATTATTTTATTCACTGGGTTTCACTTAGTTGCGCTTTCCCGGTATTCGGTAGGACCACATGGAAATTAGTGGGCTTTGGGCCTACATTTCCATTTGGGAATATACCATTAAATTGGTGATTATTATTAATTATACGCGTGTTGCTAGTATCGAGCAGGCCCTATTGCCAGAAATTTAGAGATTAAGTGTTTTAATTCCTTACTTGTACCCTATTTGTGATTATGGGTTTTATACCTGTCGACGGCCTTGGCCAGTATTTGGGTGAACCTTGGATATGGTAATTTTCTATCGTATTTTGGGTTTCACCTGGTTTGCCATTAAGTTGAGTATTTCTATACCTTTGGTACCCATGTGGCGTATTCTATTATTTCACGTATTTTTAGTTATATGCTTGGTATTACGGAATTACGGCCAGAGTGAATACCAAATATATATTGATTAGTTTGAGGGCATCCCTTATGGGGAAATTACCTCCACATTTGTTTTATGTAGAGTATTTAAATGGTATGTTTTCATACGACTCCCGACTAGGTTGCTTACGATTGTTTAGTGTACATTAGGGGCAGGACCGGCTTACGTGATTGTTCACACGCACCGATACGCTGTATGGACCCGTAGTAGGTGCCTTGGCTGTTCTAGGTCGCCTGGGCGACTCGAACTCGTTGTGATGCGCATACGCGCCGGCTTCACGTGATTGTGTGCATGCCAGGCGTCACCCATTACTTATACACCCGGCCTTTGTTCATGATAGAATTTATCGTGTGGTATGAGAACTTGTGTGTTTGCAATACCCTAAACGAGCATACATCTTGTAGTCTTGGATTGTGAGGCCGGGACCACTTTCTCGTGATTGTTCCACACGCCGCCGTCACGCTCACTATGAATCCATAGTAGGTGCCGGCTGTTCACAAGGTCGTATGGGCGACTGAACTTTTGTGATGCGCGAATGCGCCGGCTTCACGTGATTGTGTATATGAGCGTTTATCTTATAGTTTTTATATTGTGGTGTTATCCTTAGAATTTCACTAATGCCACGGGAGCATTTATTTGGTTTACGGGTTTTCCGTAGATCCTTATTTTACGAACCTTCGGGTAAAGTATTTACTACGCCGAACGGTAGCTTTCTGCCCGTTTCGGATGGTAAGTATATTTCCGTACTTACCTCGTTTTCTACCTACTATTATAGTCGTTTTAAACGGTTTTCCAACCAAATACTTGATTTTGACGGCGAGGGGTTACTATTTTCGGGAAAACAAGGTTTTTACAAAATGACTATTATTGGCCCACTCACCCTTTTGTTTTTTTGCGCCCCTCCGGGTTTAGTGGTGGGGCTGTCTACGTTCGAGGCGGTGGTATGACGAAGGTTTAAATTTCTTGTGTGTGTAATACTTCGTATTACACATGCTGCATGTACAGTTGTGTTTGTATAAATTCTTCCGCACGTACATTTGTGTACGCACATTGATCTTAAATTATTCAAATTAACTCTTACTTCTTCTTTCAAATTGGCTTTCGTCACCACTACTACGTGGTGTCGGCAAAACCTGTCAGACTTTTGGGTGTCACGTGTACATCCAGGGTCGGGATGTGTCGAGATTGTGTCGGAGCGAGGTACTACCCAACCTATGCTCTTTCGCCAGGTACTCTTTGTACACTGTCGGTTGGTACCGGACTTCAATTTCTTGAATCTACTCTTGGATTTGAGAAATTCTCGAACTCCTAACTTTCGATTGTGTGTTTCTTCTTAGTTAAATTCTAAGTTATTTCTTGTGTCATACCACCTCGCGCCACCCACGCGTGGTTTTAGGGCGCTTAGGGGACGACTTGGACGTTTGTGTGACGTTAGACGTTTTCTTTACCAACTTGCGTTGGAATCGCCGAATTAGGGAAGCGATTCGATTATCGTATTTCGGCACGGTGTGGTGTCGGTTAGCCGCAGCGAATGATTTTTCATCAAGTACCTTTCCACTGGGTGACGCTAGGCGTAGTTGTTGGGCGAACTTGTTTCCGTGTCCGACTAATCCTTGTGAACTAAATTCGTGAGACTTAGTTTCACAAATTCTTTACTAGCCGACGGTGTTCTACACCTTAGCAGACGACTTCTACCTTTGGGTAGCCAGTTGAACAACTAACGTTGTTTTAGCCGGACGTGCTTTCCATTTCTTGTGGCTCATGGCGGCGATCGCGAGTACGTTAGCGCGTACTCGGATTGTTTGTAACTTAATGCTTGGAGGCGTTTTCTCCAAATTATTCCAATCACTTTCCATTTTCATGGGAAATGGAAAATTATCACCGTAATTCCTTGTGGATGCTGCACGTGGCTTGAGCCCCTTAATGACTCTTCGATGATCGTAAGCAGCACAGCCGGTCGACGTTCCTCGCGAATATTCGTGCCTACTACTTTAGGTAGTTTGGGACAATTTCCATCTTCGTGTTGTTGTTAAATTTGTGTGGAATCTTTACGTATTTGTTTTTGTTTGGTCGTGACTCCAATTTTCTTGAACGTTGAAGAATTTTCGTATACGTAGTCGACACTTTCTTTTCCACTCATGACTTTTGTCATTCAAATCGATCACTTGCATGTGCGGCTATCTAAACTATTCGCTTGTAAAGTTTGGATTGCTTATCTACTAGTGTGGTGATTGTATGCTTGATTTTGACTCTAATTGCGGGCGTGTCCCTTCTGTGTCGAGTACAGTTGACTTCTTCTTGAATCTTCGTATTCGAACGCCGACGAGGAAACAAACCACGGACGGAACCCCGGGCCGTAACAGCCCCGGCTTGATTCAGCAGAACTCCGGCGAACCCCTCAAAACGGCATGGCTTAAATGGCACAGGGATTAGCATTGGAATCGGCCTCTTTGCGCCCCACATATAGTTGGGTGTGGGCGGTCATTCTTTGATCTCAGAAGAATCCCCATCTTTCAATGTCTGAGTTTCAGCCTCACGAATCATCCAGTGTGGTGGGTCAACTTCACATTAGCTGGAGAGGTTGCTTCTGCTTGATGGATCCCTATTTCCGTTCTTGGGTAACTGCAGTCTACCGCCCAATTCTTTCATCGTTGTGACACTTGTCATGTTGGTGAGTGTATGCGAAATTCAAAGAGTGCCATGTCACCGCTGGACAATTGGGACTGAGCTAGCAGTGTCCGCGTGCAGGTAAAAATCAATCTTTGGCTGTTCGATCCCGATTAAGTTGGACCGAACGGTCTTACATCGATAACCTCTTTCGGTGGAGGCGTACATTGCCAAGGCAATGTCATTCCATACTACGGAACCTTTCTCCCGATTACGGTTATTCTACTGTATCCTGGTGGTGCACAGCGGTTCGAGTGTGGGTATTGTTGACTCTTGGCGAGTTCGTACTTTTACCGGCGGGATACACTTAAGCGATTCCGATCTTGTTATCGAAAACGTTAATCTCTTGGGATTTTACTTGAGTCCAAACGGATCCAAGTACTACCTACTGGGATTACTTCACCCTTGTTTTATTCAAATTACTCGACCATATTGTACTCCCTAAGTGCGATTTGGGTCGCTATCTGCCGTGAGGCAAAGTTTGTCTTCTGTTCTTTGGGGTTACGGTGATACTCTGTTATCATCGCTAATCAAGTGTTTGCCAATCTCATTCTGCGGATGTCGTGATTTTCGACGTGATCCCTAAGTGGATTATTACAATTTCATGCCGATGTGGATTGTCGGCGGAGGTTGATCATCTTCTTACCACGGCATATCAACTATGATGTTCATAGGCTAGTCTTAGGAGAAATCAACTTGTGGGCGACTTTCGGCTACGCAGAGTGACGGCTTAGCTGTTTGAGTTAGGGCATGTGATCGTGGTATCACATCATTCGGCGTTGGAGGAAGGAAATTCTTTTCGTGTTTGACGATCTCGGTTGTCAACGAATCTTCCCCAGAAGTTTTCGACGATCTACTGAGTTTACCGCACGATCGAAGTGAAATTCACCATCGATCATTCCGGGTATTGATCGTACCTCTTTCCTTACCTCTTACCTTTTGGCTCCATCGAGTTATTGACGAGTCCAAAGAAATTTACTTGCTAGAGCTTTTACGTCGGGATTCTTTCAATCTCGCACTTCCTTGTGGAGCTCGGTGCTTGTTTGTTGAGCAGAGTAGCCGGTATTCTAAGGCTGCATCGATTTAGGCAATTTATTCGGGTGACGACTAAAAACCGCTACCTCGCCTAGAATCGATGATCTCTTTGACCAGCTCAGAAGTGCACAATCTGCTCTTCAAGATCGATCGAGGTTGATTGTTTCTCGGCCAGAAGATCAAGCGTTGTTGTTCTTCGGCCAACTTTACGGATTTCGTTGCGGAGCCTTACGAGTTCTTTGTCATACCTTTCGGGATGACAATGCGCCTCGGTAACTTTCATGAACTTGTTGACTCGAGAATTACTTCGCTCGTACCTCGACAAGTTTGTGATAGTCTTACGGTTGACTTTGCGACGTATTCCAGTGCAGGGCCCGATCATGCGAAAAGAGACGCTGTCGCATGATTTTGTTGAAGTTTTAAGAGTTTTCAACTCGTGCCAATTCCAACCTAATCATATGTCTTTTTTTTTTTTAGGACATGTGATTCTTGCGAGATTACGCTTCTTGTCGGTCCCCCGGATAGTTTGCGGTAGAGCGGGGATGGAGACAGCTGCCGGATGGGTTACAAGATTTGAACCTTTCTTGGCCTAGTCGGTTCTTGCTCGACGTTTCGTAGTGATTTCTCTTCCGTTGCTCGCACTCTCACACGAAACTTGCCAAGTAAATTCTAAATTCGTGGGAGAAGCTGACGACCACGAGCAAACTCTGACTGCTAAAGTTTGGTCTAATTCTTACCCTTGTATTAGCACTTTCCAAAGGCCGAAGGCGGTACTTCGTAATCTACGGTGATGCTTCCCTTTGAGCGGGTTGGAAGTGCGTGCTAAACTCACGGCACATGGATGGATAATCGCTTGCTCACCTTCGGACAAGCTTGAAGCCGCATGAGATGAATTATCATACCCATGTTTAGTGGTTGCCCGGTATCTTTACTTGAAGTTACGGCCACATTTTCACCTTGGTGAGACGTGTAGACAGTTCACGACCACCAAAGTTTGAGGCATCTCTTCTCACGGGAGACCTCAATCTCGATCAAAGGAGATGGATTGAGCTGATGAGTGACTATGGTGCACTTCATCGATTACCACCTCATTAATGCAAACGTAGTAAGCGGGTACCCTTCATCGAAGTCGCCGGACGGCGCGATTACTGCGTTCGGCTAATTCGTTTTCCTCTTTTTGATTGAATTGCAAAGGCTCTGTTATCACAATGAGTTGTTGTGATGATGGAATGTTCTTAGCCAACTTTCGGTTAAGACAATTGTTATTTCTTTGCGCGCTTTGAGAGCTTTTTGGGGAGACGTTGTAGTGAAATCTGTTTTTACTCGGGATCTACCTCGTTGTACTTCTTATGGAAATTTCGGGGGCGAAATTTTTATAAAGAGGGTAGATTGTTACATCCCGTCCGGGAATAATATTATTTTATTACGGAGAGGTGCAGAAAAAATGACGATTTTGCCCTTGGTTGACCTTTCGGTTGACTTTTTGCGTCGTAACTTTCGTGCGACGCATTCATATTTTCTTGACGTGCTCGTCGATACGAATGCGTAGACGCGAACGGGACGTCATTCGGACTCGGCAGATATTTACGGGCGTTGGTTTCGACGTTTCCGTATTTTAACTTTGGGCTGTTTTTGAGTTAGCTGAAGAACTTGGAGCCATGTGTCGGTAGCCCATGTGTGGCCAATCTTAGCAAATCCACAGTGTGATAGGAGCATATTTATGCGACTTGGTGCTTTTGTTTTCTTGCATTTCGTAGTTGGTTAATGTTTATTATAGATTTAGAAGCTATTTTTCGTGTGTTTGTAGGTTTAAATGACAAGTGAAGCAAGAAAGTGCATTTTGGTGCATTTTGGAGCAAAATGGAGCTTAAGCTGGAGTGCATGTATATGGAGGCACGAGGGGAATGGAATGGAGTGGGAGTTTAAATGAGGCTAGGATCTGTTTTGAAGTTGAAGAAATAAGGATAAGATAAGAAGATAAGGGAAGAACATTATCGAAACATTATATTATCTTATCTTATATATCCCTAACCTTATCCTTGCTCGGTTTTCTACCTAATTCCATACGCAAAGGAGGTATTTTCAGATAAAGACATTGGATAATCTGATTGTTTGAGGAGTTCAATTCGTCCTAAAGAGTGATTATAGAAGTTGGGGAAGACATGGATATGTAAAGTAGAATCAGTGAAAAGGGTGGGACAGTGCTGCGCACCAACTGCCAACTACGACAAGAGCACCCAGTTTCATTAGAAAGAATTAAGTGTCGTGCCATATATGGTTGGAAGCTCTGGAAGTCTAGTTTCCATAGATTACAGATTGGCATTTGGATACTTATTGCAGATTTTACAGCTGTTTTTGTGACTGGAGGTCAGAAACAGGAAAAAAGAAATCCTTCTCAGTTGGGTTTCAAGGAAGATAACGTGATATCTGTTTGTGCAAGTTACAGGACTTAATTCAGATGGATGTAGGAGTTCTCATGAGGTCTTAACTCTATAGAAACCGTGCTTTAGAGTTCTTGGAGGATAGAAAATTGCAGGACGCCTGTGAGAATAAAAAGAAGAGACCGATTTTGAGAGAGAAGAGGAGCGCGAAGTCGGGGGTGAAGATTAGTGCCGAGAAGCTCACGGAGGTTTTAGGTGTATTCTATATCTTATTTTCAATGTTTTCAATTACAATCATGTGTAACTAAGTTCTTTTTAGCTAGAGGCGGAATTAGAAGCCATGAACATATATGTGACATGAGTTGATTACATCCGATTATTGTTTCATAAATCGTGAATGCAATTTGTGCTTAGCGAGTTATCAAAACTTGATATTCTTGTATGTTGATTGAGGATGCATGCCGCAATTTTGCTTGCATGAATTTGATGCTAGAGTATAAGGGACTTTCACCTAATAGTTAGAAACTTATATTCACAAGTAGTGGAGGTTAGCATTACGGCGGCGTTAAGTGAATTCTGGTAGAAAGTGTCATGCTATCATAGTCACAAAATACCTTGTCAACACTTATGAACAGAGAACTTAATGATCTTTGGAGATTGTATCTCTAGTATCTTTGTCATATAGGGAACTTGATAATAATAATTTGGTTGTGGGCGCTACGTCAATTCAATGAATCTAGGGAAAATCTGAGGGAAGGTTAATTTAAGCGTACCTAATTAACTTGGGGTGTTGAGATTAGGTGGTTTATTGAAAGAATAGCGGAGATTGATTTATGTATTGCATATGTGTCATGTGTGGAGAAGGACCTTCTAGCTGGCATTTTACCCATTTTAATTCACTCAAATTCGTTTTCCATAAAGTTTGTTTTGTAAGTTTACGTTTTAAACTTTTAATTTCGTCGAGAACAAATCCCCATTTTCTTAAGTCTTGTTTATTGAGTCAAAATATGTTTCTCTTAGTTTTTCAAGTTTTAAAGTGTTATTTTCGTCAAAATCAAGTGTTAGGTCTAGAGTTGGAGTCTTTTTGATTGTTTATTTGTTTTTAGTGTTTTAAGTGGTTTTGAGTCTGTTGAGTATATTTGAACGTTTTTAACTTTGTTTTTATATTTTTGAGTCGGTTTAGAGGTCATTAGCAATCCCTCCTAATCCCGGTTTGAAACTGATCCTACTTACATATTACCTTGCAATTGTCAAAAAGGGTTTTGAATTTGAGTGCTTAATTATTTTCACATCGGAACGGAATTTGTCTTTGACTTTTCTTTGCTGGCTGGCGGATTTCACCCACATTCATCCTCCCCCATTTCTTTCTGCAAACTTCAAACCACCAAAACCAGAGACCATTCTCCTAACTTTTGGCTTCACCACTCACCAGCGGGCACGACTTCATCAAGCTCGGAACTCAGCGAAGTGTGTGGGTGTCCGGGAACTGGACAAACCCGAATCGGGTAATTGATCAGGCCACTTCTTGGCTTCATTTTCTCACTTCTTGTTTGGGTTCTTCGTGCAATCTCACTAACTTGTTTCTTTGCTGAACTTGAACTGGTTCTGGGAATGACTCACGCAGCCCGAGTGAAGAGCAATGGCCCAGGGAAATTTACTCAAGGCACCACGTGCCTTCTCCTTCTCCCTTTGCCATTTTCCACCGCAACTTCAAACTTAAAGGCACGTGGCTTTCTCTACCTTCGGCTTCACTTTTCTTGGTTGTTTTCTGGGCACTTGAGGCCTCTCCCTCCACCAAGTTGTTGGCGGACCATAACCCTCGAACTCCATTGTCCTCTGCGGTTCTTTGCAAGCGAACAACAAAACAAACAACAACTAAAACCCAAAGATTCTTCTCTGGACATTTAGGAGCCGGGTTACGCGGGCAAGCTTCAACCGAGGAAACTGGTTGTGATGGAGCTAAGGTGGACGGGAATTTGGAGAAGGTGTCTTTGTTGTAGGAGTGGTGCGAGAGTGTGTGTGGCGATTGTTGATGGACCAGGGTTGAAGTGTTGATCTTTGGTTTGGGTGCAACATGAAAATGGTGGTTTGCATAATGCGTGGGGTTAGTGGTGCTTGGTGAAGAAGTTGGGCTGATTTTCAGTTGGGCCTCGGGTGCATTTATTTAAGGTGGACGGAGTTGTGTTGGTTTTGGGTCTTCGGTGTATGTGGGGTGTCAGCGAATTTTGAAATTTCTTGATTTTGGGCTTGGGTGTGTTGATCAATTAGACAGAATTCGGTTTTGGGCTGCTTGGTTTGGTTGGGCCAATTGCTTGTGGCCCAGTGCATTTGGATTTGGGTACTTCGTTTGCGGAGTTTTTCGTTGGGTTGGATTTTACCTCGAAACTTTTGGGCTTTGGCGACCGTGAGCGTTGGGACGACGCATTTTGGGCTACTCGGCAAATCTTTGTGAGTGGGCCCCTTTCCCTATATTATTTAAATGTGATTTATGTTTGAGGAAATTATATTTTGGTTTATGCCTACTTTATATTGTGATTTTAAATGAATATTTATATCGTATTTTTGGTAGACCTTGTTATATTATTTTATTACTCGGTTTACTAGTTACGCTCGGTATTTGTTAGGCCATGGAAATTAGTGGGCTTTGGGCCTACATTTCCATTTGGGAATATACCATTAAATTGGTGATTCCGTATTAATTATACGCGTGTTGCTAGTATCGGAACCGGCCCTATTTTTAGGGAATTTAGGGAATTAAGTGTTTTAATTCCTTACTTGCTTCTTCTTGTGATTATGGGTTTATACCTATCAGCGGCCTTGAGCCGTATTTGGAGTGAACCTTGGATATGGTAATTTTCTATGGTATTTTGGGTTCACCTAGTTTGCGTTGGTATTTCTATACCTTGGTACCCATGTGGCGTATTCTCGGTATTTCACGTATTTTAGTTGTAATAGCGAAAACATTACCCAGTGCGGCCCGAAGTGAAGATACCAAATATATATTGATTAGTTTGAGGGCATCCCTTATAGGGAAATTACCTCACATTGTTTTATGTGAGTATTTACGGAATATGTTTTCATACGCTCAACTAGGTGCTTACACGGTGTTTAGTGTACGTCGGGGCCGAGGACCGGCTTCACGTGATTGTTCACACGCGGAATACGGCCATTGTATGGACCCATAGTAGGTGCCTTTGTTCTAGGTCGCACAGGCGGCTCGGGCTCGTTGTGATGCGCATACGCGCCGACTTCACGTGATTGTGTACACATGAGGCGTGCTTGTACTTATACACCCGGCTTTGTTCATGATAGAATTTACCTTCTGTATGAACTTGTGTGTTTGCAATACCTAAACGAGCATCTATCTTGTAGTCTTGGATTGTGAGGCCAGGACCACTTTCTCGTGATTGTTCTACGCCTGGAAATACGCTCACTATGAATCCATAGTAGGTGCCTGACTGTTCTAGGTCGTATGGGCGACTCGAACTTGTTGTGATGCGCGGATGCGCCGGCTTCACGTGATTGTGTATATGAGCGTTTATCTTATAGTTTTTATATTGTGGTGTTATCACCGAATTTCACTAATGCCACGGAGCATTTATTTGGTTTACGGGTTTTCCGTAGTCCCGACAGTTTTACGAACCTTCGGGTAAAGTATTTTACGCGAACGGTAGCTTTACGCCCGTTTCGGATGGTAGAAACTATATTTCGTACTTACCTCGTTTTTTCTACCTCTCTCTCTCTTATTATAGTACGTTTTACGAAACGGTTTTCCAACCAAATACTTGATTTTGGCGAGGGGTTACTATTTTCGGAAAACAAAGGTTTTACAAAATGACTATTATTGGCCCACTCACCCTTTTGTTTGCGCCTCCGGGTTTGAGTGGTGCCGGAGCTGTCTACGTTCGGCGGTGGTGACGAAGGTTTAAATTTCTTGGTATTGTAATACTTCGTGATACATGCCATGTACAAGCTTTGTGTTTGTATAAATTCTTCCGCCTGTACATTTGTGTACACATTGATCTTAAATTATTCAAATTAACTCTTACTTCTTTCAAATTGGTTCGTCACCCTCGTGGTGTCGGCCCGGCCACATCGACTTTTGGGTGTCACGTGTACATCGGGTCGGGATGTGTCGATATATTAAATATTAACTCTAAGAAATCTCAATCATGGATGATTGAAAATTGTAATTGTCACCACTTAATTTGGGTGGTGACGACGCATGTGAAGTGAAATCTTGTTCTAACTTATCTCCTCAAATAAGAAACACAAAAGCAAATTTCATGTTACCATCACCACCAGAACTTTCCAAATTTCAATAAATACGCGGGTGTACAACATTGACAACTTATACGTACAATAAAAATGAAGAGAATCCGGTGATTTCATTGGCGTTGTGATGATTTTGTGTTTTTCGATTGGTGTTAACCTAACATTACATATAATACGTGAAGGGTATATTTGAAATTTATGACGGTAAAATTTTTCCCATTTTTCTTATTCGGATCAAAGTCGGTGAAGAAGAATGAAATAGGGTTTTTGTTTAAAGGCGCAATTCATGAAATTCATGTAATACCAATAGATATTCTCACGAGACATTTTATCAAACTAGATTTAGTAGGCGTGTTTACATGTGTATAATAAATTGATTAAATAGCTAGCTACGCTTCCAAAATTTATAAATGGAGAAACCTAGCAAATTTATATATATATCTAGAATCAGTGAAGTCGAAATTAAAAAAATAAGTGGTAAGAATTAAGCTTGAGTGGAAGTGCAATCGTTGTTACATGGTAGTGGTAGTGTAAGGTGAGAGAAGAGAAGAGATGACAAAGTTAAGGTAGAGCAAGGAGTTGAGTTTGGTGCTAGCCGGGCGGAGAAATATAGTTGTTGTTTAAGTTGAAATCACGAGGCGACAAAGGCACGGGGCGGGTTGAAATAAAAGAATTAGTGAGAATCAATTTTTCTTGTTTTGTTGGGTTGGCATTTTTTTGAGGAATGGTGATAAAGTGTTCTTATTCTTCTTGTTCCATGGAGATGTGATTTGAGTGAAGAGAGTTGAGGATGAAAGACGGGTGGAAGGAGAGGGAAAGAACGCGGGTTTTGTTTTTGAAATTTTGGTTTCCAACGGAACATATGGCTTGGTGAAAAGATGAGATGAATTTAGCGGAGGTGGATATGATTTCATAAATGTCCACATGTCAATTAAAGGATGGCAAAATGGAATGAAAATAATTGTTAATATTTGAGTGGATTCCATGTGTCAAAAGAAATATGGTTCCAGTAAGATAAAAAGTTAAAAACTATGGCTAAAATGAAATAAGAAGATAATAATAACCAAGGGTAAATGCGAAAACAAATTAAGAAGATAAAAAACGTCTTTATAAATGATGTTATTACTATCTATATTAAAATTTAGCATCATTATTTGCTATAAAAAATTTTAAACTATCTATTTAATATAAATTGAAAAAATATTTGTTTTAATATAAATTGAAATTATGATTAGATCACAAATTTTCAAAAAACGTCTTTATAAACAATGTTTTGAGTTGTTGTATTAAATTGATTATCATTATTTATTATTAAAATTTTAAGCCATCTTTTGATGTAACTCTAGATAATGGAACATATAATTGTCCATGAGTAAAAACTAGTTCGGGAAGGTATAATCCAACTTGTTTTAAATATTGTCCTTGACTTTTGTTTATTGTCATTGCATAACATGGTCTAATTAAGAAAGTATGCGTCTTTTAAAAATAAATGGCCATTTGTTTTTACTGTTCTTTGTAAGAATTATTCTAGAAATAAAAACTTTATGATGAAGAATGTATTGTTTCAGTACAAATTATTTTGCTTCAATAATTTTTATCAAATAATTGAGAAGTAATAACTAATCTTGTTCCATTACATAAACCAATCGATTGATTCAAATTTCTAAGTAACATGATTGGCGTTCCTATTTTTAAAATTAATTTATGTGATGGTATACCATTTGAATTCTAATGTATTAAATTACTGTATGATACATTATATTAAGATTTCTATATTTTAAATGCACATTCTAGACCGGCAGCATGCACACGATGTCCATCTTAGACCGCGCCACTCACGGTTTTGTTTACGGGAACTCACCGAGCAACTTCCCGGTGGGTCACCAAATCACAGGATTGCTCTAGCCCAAGCTTTCGCTTAGCCGGGTTCAGGTGGATCAGGAAGCTATTCCGCATCCCCAAAAGAGGCCTCTCATCTTAATGGAGGTGGGCATGTACGTATAAGGCACATCACCCCCCTCTCTGGTTGAGGTCGTGTGGGATGTCACGTTTTCAGACATTGAACATATAGCATACGAACTTAAATAAATATATTGATCACCGAGGTAATAAATCTATTACATACAAATCATTAATATCGGTAAGCTGACCAAAATTCTATATCGTATTCACTTTTTAATATAATTCTCTTAAATAATGTAATTATTAAGAATTTTTTGTTTAAAATTTGGATAAGTTTAGCTTCAAAAAATTGAATGAATTGGTTATATATGATTTAATTAATAGTAGTCTTGGGAATTTGAACTAAAAATGTATCTTTATCATTTGAATCAATATTTTTCCAATTTTCAAACCATCTTTTCCATTTCTAAAATCCAATTGTAGGCAAATTTGTTAATTTTGTTTTTCATCGACAGCTATTTCAATCCATTTTTTGATAATCTCATATTTTCGACACATCCCGACCCGGATGTACAGTGGACACCAATCGGATGTGTGGCCCGGCACACTGCGTGGGGTGGCGAAAAGCCAATTTGAATAAAATAAGGAATAAATTGAACAATTGAATACAATAGCGGTGGGTACAGTGCAATGCGGGGAAATTTACAATTACGGGAAATTCTGAACAACTTCATACCACGGGTCTCGACGTCAACGACTCCCGAAGCCGCTAATCTACGGGCGCAAAACAAAAGGGTGAGTGGGCCAAAGTTAGTTTTTGTAAAAACCTTTCCTTTGAAAAATACTAACCCCTACGTAGTAAAAAACGGTATTAAGTTTCGTAAAAACCTTTCTTGAAACATAATATACTAGTAGGTAGAAAACAAGGTAAGTACGGAAATATACTTACCGTCCGAACGGGAGCGGAAAGCCACCGTTCGGCGTAGAATACTTTATAAAAAGTTCGTAAAATAAGTTATACGAAAAGCGCCAATTCAAATAAATGCTGTCAGTGGCATCGGTGAAATCCGAGATAACTCACAATCCAACTACCAGATAAATGCTCGGTTAGGCAAGCGGACACGAGTTCATACGGATAAAATTGTCATGAGCAGTGCAGGTGTATAAATAAAGTTACGCTCGTAGCTACGATCACGTGGCGCTAATCGCATCACAACGAGTTCGGGCGCCCATCGACACCCGAGCAGTTTGGCACCTTACTATGGATCCATAGTGAGCGTATCGGTGCGTGACAATCACGTGAAGAAGTGGTCACGGCAGGACGAGTACAATAAACACCGTGTAAGCACCTCCCAAAGTTTGGCGTATAAAAACATGCCACGGAGTATTCTTAAATAAACTTAACGAGTATAAGGAAATTTCCCTTTTTGGGATAACCTTTAAAACCACCACTAAATAAAGTATTCTCGGAGTGCAGGTACCCGAAATACCAAGTAATTAACCACAATATGTAAAATACCAAGAATACACCATGCGAATTGCCAAGGTATGGGGAAATACCAACTTAATGGTAGATTAGGTGAACCCAAAATATGATAGGAAATTATCATTTTCCAAAGGACGTTCACCCAAATACGACCCATGGCCCGTCAAACGAATATAAAGGTCCAAACGCATAAATAGGGAATTAATATAATTAATTCCCTAAACCTCGAAAATAGGGTTGGTACGATAATTGTAATACGCATACAAGGTAATACGAGAAATCACCAATTTAATGGCATAAATCCAAATGGAAATATGGAATTTCGAGGCCCACTAATTTCCATGGCCCCTGTCCCATTACCGAGTCGGTCTAACAAACATCAAGTCTATCCGATAAACCAAGTAAATACTACGAAATGCAAGGTCTACCAAAATACGGAACAAATACTAAACTACGAGTCATTAAAAGTGTAGACGTAAGAATTAAGTTTGCCAATCAAGTATGATAATAGTCAATTTAAAGTATAGGCAAAACCATATATATAATTAAAACATATAAAACATTTAATTTAAGTGAGGAAGGGGCCACTCACAAATACCGAAGCCGGGAAGTCGAATGCACGTCCTCCGAACGCCACGAGATTCGCCAAAACCTATTTTTTGAAACCCACAAATTAGTAAAGTATATACAAAGGTAAGAGAAAAAGCAGGCGTTCGGAAGCCGCGGGTTTGGGGTGGAAGCCCAAAACCACCGCTATGGGCACGTGCCGCCTTCGCCACTTGCCGCGCCGCCACCTTGTTGCCGTTTGGCCTCACGCGCGCCACGCAGCAGTGGAAAGTTCCCACGCGCGGCCACGCGCCAGCGCGCCAGTGACACGTGTCTCGATTCTTGTACGATTCTTTGTTAAGTTAAAGTTAACGGAATATTCTAACGACGTTAGAATATTCGGATTAACGCGATCTTAACCCGGACGGAATATTCCTTGGAATATTCGGTCCGGCCAGGTTGGGCCGGTTTCTTGACATCAGCAAGACATTCGGCCCGTTCTTGGCGTCGGCCAGCCGTCGTCTTCAACCTCCCGGTCCAGGTCGCCGTGGCCGAGTCGCGAGTCGCCAGGAGCCCCCCAAATTTCTTTTGCCGGAGATGCTTCAACTCGGCCCTGAAGGCTCTTCATTTCTCAACCAAAAAACCATGAAATTTATGTCAAAATGAGAGAGTGAGAGGGATGAGGAGATTGCAATTTTACTATTTGGAGGCCGAGTCGGTCGGAGTTAGTAGGAGGAAAATCGAACTCTCGGGTCCAAGTGAGCCGATCTCCCGAATCTTCGATTCTCGGCCATGCAAGGCTCGATCGAGTTGCGGACCTCGGGAGTTAATTGGTGGACAATTCCAAGGACCATTGTGGTCGGATTCCTTGCAGAAAGTGGATCGGGAAATGCTCGGGAGTGTCCAAAGCAATCCCGAGGGTTTTGCTTCAGCGGTTTGCAGGTTTGTGGCCCGGGGTTCTTTGGGGGATGTTGATGGAGCACACCCGGCCTGGTTTACAAAATTTGAAGTGAGGAGTCGGGGATGGTGAGGGATGGAACTTTGGGTGTCTTAAGCGTATTTTGGGTTTTGGTTTGGTTTTGTGCGGTAGAGAGAAGAGGGTGAGGAGTCGAGTGTGAGGGAGAGACACGAGAGTAGCGAGAGAGTAAGGGAGACAAGAGTGACGGAGAGGCAGGTGGGGCTGGGCCCGCAGAGAAATTCTTGGGCCCCGAGCCCCCGGAGTCACAGAACCTGAAATAATTTAACGTCGTAGAACGTTCATTTGAACTCTCCGAATGACGTTCCGTTCGCGTTGACGACGAGTTCGTATCGACGAGCTCGTCACGAAAATACAAGTGAATGCGTCGTACGAGGTACGACGCAAAAGTCAACCGAAAGGTCAACCAAGGGCAAAATCGTCATTTTGCACCTCCGGGAATAAAATAATATTATTCTCCGGTTCGGGCTGTGTCATTTTCTCTTAAATGAAAAAGTTTAAAAGAAGGCCATAAATTTGAACTATTTAGAAAATCATTTATTATATCTTCTTTAGTTCCTCCTGGAATAACTGGTAAAATTTGTCTAAAATCTCCACTTAATAAAAATGACTTACCACCAAAAGGTATATTGTTTTGTGATGAATTTGAATGTGAAAAAAAAAAATCTTTTAATGATTTATCTAACTTCAAAACAATGTTTATGATTCATTGGAGCTTCATCCTAAATAACTAAATCTGCTTTTTCAATTAATTTGGTAAGATGAGTTCCTTTTTTTATTTCACATGTTGAACAATAGGAAATTGTAAGAGGAATTTTGAATCTAGAATGAGTTGTTCTACCATTTGGTAATAATAATGATGCAATTCCAGATGTAGCAACAACTAAAACAATTTTACCTTCAGATCGAATTTTGTTGATTATAGTATGCCATAAAAAAAAAATTTCTAGTTCCTCCAAAACCATATACAAAAAAGGAACCTATTTTTCTTTCATTTATAGTGGTGATTACATAATTATAAACGTCTTTTTGATCTTTGTTGAGTTGTGTAACTAAAATTGAATGTTCTTTTTTTAATATATTACAATTATAATTTAGTTCTTCTCTTAACATTTTGTTTCTAATTTCTATTATTGGTTGTTCGTTAGGCATAGGTAAATTAAAATGTTTTAAAGAACTTGACGACGCATTGAACAATTACTCGATTTCATATAAAAGAACATTTTTAAATTCAGATTATGCTAAAATCAAATTAGGCATATCATAAGTCATTCGAAGTTTGTACAAAATATCATCACACATATTTGACCAATGGATGTTGAAAAGTAATTGACGATTTGCTACATCACAATATAAAATTATTGTCACAAATAAGTGTCTTATTTCTAAACATGATGCTGTGTTTACATCACTTGCTAAAGCTTCAAGCCATTCTTTATCATCTCCTAACAATCTCAAACTTTTATATGCAACTGGAAATGAAGGTTGTAAGATATCATTGACAGTTTTAATAGCATCAAAATTTGTAACATTTTTTTGAATATTTAAAAGCATTCTTAGATAATGTAGTTCACCAGATGCAGGATGTACATAAACTGCTCTACCTATGCATGTTTTTTTTTTCCTTAGTTTTCAAATTTTGTCGACTATCCCATACAAATTTAGATGAAAATTTTGTAGAAGTTAATGTATGTGCTTCTAGAAAATTTTCATTTGCTTTAAACCAACCAGTAAGCATAGTATCTTCGAGTTGTCTTTGATTAACAATGGATTCAATAGATTGATTACAATTAAAAATAATATTTTGTTCTAAAGGTAAATGGATTGGTATTCGTTCGACTGCAGGTTCTCTTAAATGAATTGAAAATTGAAATATTCTCCAAATAGCTTCATATGGAGATGTATATCTACAGTTAAGATAAGATAGTATTTCATCATTTGTATTCTCTTGAAAAATAACTCTAGCTCTATCTGGACCTTTATTTATATATTTAAATAAATATTTTATAAGCATTGATTGAGAGCAATATTCAACGTTTATATGAGCATTATGTTTTATCAACAACTTTGGATTATAAGGTACAACAAAACTATTGTCAATTTTAATTCCATTTTTAATTACAAATTTTGTTTCATCATCAATTCGTTTATATATAGGTAGTGCATTTGGCTCAAAGATTGTTTCACTTTTATATTTTTTTGGAAAAAATTTAGAACATTTACCATGTCGCATACATGGAGAATTTTTATTAATTTCTCCACATGGACCGTGAATCATAAATTGACTAACAATTTTATAAAGAATTGGAGTTACATTTTTATTTGGACCGTGTAACCAAATTAATATATGACAATGTGGCAATCCTGTTTTTTGGAATTCAACTGTATAAACATCTGTTCATATTAAAAAAAAAGATGTTAGTTTATGACATTAATATTTTTGACCAAATGAAAAAACTAACATAAATAAATAAATGAATGAACAAATTCAAATACTAATTTAATATAACTTACGTGCTTCAAGTTCTCCAAATGGTTGGCCTGATTTTATATATTCAATCATATCATCTAGTTTCATTTTAAAAATTCTTGAAATTATATCATGTCTATCTTCTGGTCTATATCCAACATTTTGATTAAATTTTCTTAAGATTTCAGGCCATTTTACATTACATGTGAAAGTTATAAATAAATTAGGATGATCATGTTCTCTACATATTGCTATAACATCTTCATAATTATTTATCATATATCTAGGACTACCAGTATATGAAGAAGGTAATATGACTTTTTTTCCCAAATTATTAGCATCATTTTCACCTTTTGAAAGAGCATCACAAACACCTCTGAAAATTTCGCTTCTTCAATTTTGTTGATTTCGTCTAATGTATTCTAATCGATCTTCCTCAAGAGTTGCAAAAGAGTCAACTAAATATTGTTGAAACAATCTTCCACCTTTTAATATAGTATTCAATTTATTACCTTTTTCTTGATTTTGATAAGCTATAAAAGATCTCATAGTCAATTTTTCTCTTTTAGAAGTGTAAACCTTGTAATTTGGATTCAATCTTAAATAAAGTTTATATCCTTCTTCACCAAATGGGAAAAGAATAGGATATTGCAATGACATAAATTTTGGATGTAATTTTGAAATGAGTTGTAAACCTTCACTTCTTGACTCTATAATAATATCTTTGTTTGAATGAAAAAGGCTTATATCACCAACTATTAAACCACTAATTTCATCACATGTAGCCTTATCATATTGTCTACTATCAACTTGTCTATCCAATAACGTCATTCTTAAAGAAGTAAGTGTATTATTTTCAAATTTATCCCTGATTGAACGAAAAGATTTAACCAATTCATTAGTTTCATCAAACATTTTAATTAAACCTTCTACAATGTCTGGATCAAGATTAGCATTTCTCTCATTAGTATTAACATCATTAAGTCAATTTGTAACTTCATTATATGTATCAAATATATAAAGCTAAGCAAATTTTGGACATTGTCCTTCTGGAGGTAATAAAGAGCCCATTAAATGATGTACTTGACCACTAATTTTGAAAATATAAAGATTTGATCTATTATTAACTGATTGATCAACTTGTGCTCCCATAGATGTAAATGCAAACATAGAATTATAAGCTTTAATATTATCTCGGAATAATGAACTTCTTTGACCGTTTTTTGGATTGAGTGAATTTTCTAAAAATGGTGGCATAGGTTTTAAGTTTGATAATTGGACTTTTCCTTGTTGACAACAAAGAGAGAATATAAGTGAATGATTTCGATCTCTTTGTTTATTGGATTCATTTAGCCAAAACTTTGCACCACAATGAATACACTCATAGTCCTTATCTTCCAAGTCAGTGTATACTACATTGGTATATGTAGAACAAAGATGAAAAAAGCTATATCAAGAAAGGCAACATAAATGATGAGTAATCAAACAATTAAATTATAATTTAGACAAAAAATTATACATAGAAAAAGAATCATACATGGTCTATTTTGCTGAAAAGCAGATTGACCAACAATGTTTCTATTGAAGTAATGAATTTCATTATGAGTTACCGCGTTATTAATTACATGAACATTACTACATTCAGCAATTTCCATGCTTCTATGTCTTTTGTATGAGGTCGAGACTATGACATCTCACATCGACCTATAGAGAGGGGGTGATGTGCCTTATATGTACATGCCCACCTCCATTTAGCATGAGGCCTTTTGGGAGCTTACTGGCTTCGGATTCCATTGGAACTCCGAAGTTAAGCGAGTTTGGGCTGGAGCAATCCCACGATAGGTGACCCAATGGGAAGTTGCTCGTGAGTTCCCAGAAAAAAAAAATCGTGAGGGCGTGGCCTAAAAGGGCCAATATCGTGCTACGGCAAAGTCGGTTCGGGATGTGATAGAGACAAATGCTTATAAATAAACTGTGTAGTACTGCTATCAGCTTCTCTGCCATTGAAGCTTTCAGAATGATTTATTTCAAAGGTTTTTTTTCGTTTACTAATTCTAGTTGGCAAACTTAGCATTGACATATTTGTACAATAATTTCAACTCCAAAGATGAATTTGACACCTGCAAACAAAACAACTAGATAAAACTTAGTCTTTGATTGAAACATTGTATACAACAACATAACTTTGGTTAATTCCACTTTTGAAGGATTATATTCATTTATACACTGATATATTGTTTTATCTCATCTTATCCATGCTGACTATTGTATGAGATTTGAATAAATGTGTCTACAAAGTAATCATACTAATATACTCATGTATTAATCATAAGAGTAAAAAAGACATATCATTCTCAATATTGCTATTATGTATATCAATTTGAAGAATAAAAGGATGAATGATACTTAATAAGTCATATTTGAATCAAAATAAAACCTCAAAGTAGTTCAAACTTGAAAAAAATAAAGTCAGATCAATAGACAAACATAAATAATAGTCACATAGTAGTAGCAATCTACTAATGAGCATCCAAATAGATATTATTCATGTTTTTGTACATGATTAGTTCCTAAAATCCTATCATTGAAAAGAACTTCTATAATAAATTAAAGTCATAGATATTAAACAAATTATAGGTTATCAATTAATCAATTCTCAGAATTAAATAATAGCTTAATTTGAGAGCAATTTAATTTAAAAGCACTATAAACTCTTTGATCTTTGCAATTAGACATCTAATATAATTTTTTTTGGTACTATAAAAGAAACGAAAAAATAATTAACATAACCCTAGCATGACCATTAACGAAAAAACAATGATCATGTTTTCTTATGAATAGTCTCTTTTTGTATTGAAATTGTATTGAAAACTTTCATCAGGAATGAATTCTTAACCAATTTCATACCAAATTATAGTATGTGTGTTTCATAATTCATGGTACCCATACGAAAGTACTACTTATAATCTAGATTTATAAAATGCATTTTATAAGAGCAATGTTAGAATTAACTATTTGTTAAACTGATAAAAAAAATGATAACAAAAAAGGTAAGACACTTCTAAACAACTACCAAAATGAATGGTTGTAACTTCAATATCTTGGTAACCATAATATTCATTCCATTGTTCAAGGGAATAGGGAGTTACCAATTTATACAGAAAAACTTTCCTATATTTACAGAAAGCAAAACAAATGTACATAATTAGATAGAAATTTTTGAAACAAAATATTAACCTCATAGGTAGTACTGTAGAATTAACATTGAAGGTTAAACTTTTAAGTACACAATAATTCAATTAAGCAATTGGTTGCGCATTTAAAGCAGGTAAAAAGAATAAAGTCTTTGCGTATAGATTTTTAGTTGCCAATTCGCCTGAAGAGAAATACCATAGCAGTTGCTTCCAAAAAGAAACAATTGGAAAAATGTGATTTCAATGGTGGGTGCTAGCATTTTTAAGTGGAGACCATTGATGTGAATAAGAGTGATGACTTACACTCAAAGACTTTGTTCTTTTAACTTAGATATTTAGGTATAATGTTATTATACTTAAGCTTGTTA
Source organism: Gillenia trifoliata (assembly GCA_018257905.1). Taxonomy (NCBI): domain Eukaryota; kingdom Viridiplantae; phylum Streptophyta; class Magnoliopsida; order Rosales; family Rosaceae; genus Gillenia; species Gillenia trifoliata. The sequence continues at coordinate 12,020,466 of CM031084.1, read as the reverse complement.
TTTATGACCACAAAAAGATTATACACTTCAAGCACATAAAGATAACATATGTTATAACATTAATACAACTATGACATGACCATAGGCAAAAACACAATGATTAGATGTTTCTATGAATACTCTCATTTTGCATTGAAATTGTATTAAAAACTTTCACTGGGAAACAATTCTTAACCAACTTCATACTAAATTACAGCCTATGTGTTTCATAATTGATGGTACTCGCACGAAAGTATTAGTTATAATGTAAATTTATAAAAAATGCATTTCATAAGAAATGGAAGGCAATTCTTAGAAAGGTAACACAAACTTTATCACTTGTTAATAAATGCAAAGGTAGAATTAACTATTTGTTAAATTGATAAAAGAATGATAGTAAAGAAGGTAGCATACTTGTGAATAACTACCACGATTGAAATAGAATTGGATTCAAATCTTACAATTTGGTTTTACTTTGTTTGACCAATCTAATAAAAAAAAAGAATAGTATTTTTTCTTGCTGTTTTTTACCCAAAGTCTTAATTTTTAGAGGTTTATTTTAAATACTAATTTACCAATATTTATTTATCTAGAGGTACACCTGCATCTCGCTTTCATGTTATATTTGATAATCAACGATCATCCATAGATCTTAAAAAACAAAGTAGAATCTACGCTGAAAACTGATGTTGATAAGCATTGGACTAACAGAGCCTTAGAGGTACTCTTTTCACATAAATAAAACAAATTCTTTTTGTTCTATTTGTTGTTTGGCATGATGTTTGTATAAAGCTTACATGTTTAACTGATGTATACTAAATGATTTCAATTTATTTTATTTTTGATAAAAAAATTAAATTGAAACCATTCAATGTACATCAGTTAAATATGTGAGCTTTATACAACTTTTAATGTGAAAACAATGTGCCCTGCTGATACAATCAATTTTCATTAAGTTGAAAAGTTGACCAGTTCGGTGGATAAACTGACAAAAGAACCAAATTTAAAAAAAAGGGGAGAATCTTGCAAAAACAATGAAGACACAAATCAAACAGAAAATGATATGAAAAACTTTAAAGAAAGCTCATAGGAGATATCAAACTAAAACCATAAAGGAGAAAAACATGACCAAAATAATCTGGAATTCCAAACATCTAACAAACCCGAACTCAATAAGAAAAAAAGTAAAAGTAAAGAAAATTACACACGTGAAATACAAATGGAAGTATACAAACCTGCAATAGAAGTGAAATTTAATCCAAATTGGAAAAATAAAACTACAAAAACACAACAAATAACCAAACACAATCTAACCATATGTCTAATTTATAAATCCCTAAGCACAACAATTCACACACACAGAAAACAAATGAAACAAAGGAACTCACCTAAAAACACAAAGATTTTTCCCCTGTTAATTCACCACTAAGATAATCTGAAATAAAAAAAAGTTTAAAAATTAAACTAAAATTGAAGATGAAAACCATATACCAAAGAAGACTAAAATTCTTCATAATAGATTAAAAGAACTTGGAAATCCAAATAATATGCATTGTGCAACACTACTATTTAAACAAAAGTGAATCTATAAAGATAATAACTTCATTGTGCAACACTATTACTAAACACATTTGTTTTCAAAATTAGATTAAGAATCTAAATTGAAAATCACTACTGATAAGCATTGGAGTGACGAAGCCTTAGAGGTACTCTTTTCACATAAATGAAACAAATTCTTTTTGCTTATCTCAAAATATAGAAATTTTGAAGGAAGCTTAGAACAAATTGAAATCATTCAGAGTACTCAAAAAAAGTGGCTTTCAACATTATGATCTGACAACAAGATTAACACATTAAACAAACGCTCTCCAATTGTATTCAACACCATTAACACAATCATGGCATAACCATAAGCAAAAAAAAAAACAATCATTACATCTTCATCACTCATTTACTCTGCATTCTTATCTCCCAGCTCCATGGGCTTTTTCGGGTTCTCACAACCCAGAGAGTTTCTTTTCACAGACCCAAAACAAAATAGATAGATATCCATCTATATTTTGTACACACAAAAACCATCTCTTCCAATAACTACCTTTATTATTTATTTATTGATTCCTTGTGTTATCATTGTTCCAACTCCTCTCTCTCTCTCTCTCTCTCTCTCTCTCCTTTGTCTTTTTGGAATCAAAAACCTTATCTCCTTTTTTATTTGAGTTTTCGTTTCCCTTGCTTAATCTCTAAGGTTTTATCTATGGAGATTGATTTTTGACTATTTATTACCTGATTGGATTTGAAATTCTAATTTTTTTACTATTTAATGATCAAAGATTGGACCTTTGAGCAGGAGATCAAAAGGGTTCAATTGGGTTTTGAATTTGATCACTTTTTTTCTCTTGAATTTTGTTGTTTTTGTGATTAATTTGGGATTTTGAAGAGGAAGATGAAAAGGGTTGGTGAGTTTTAAAATCCCAAACGATTACACTGTGCTTTATACGCGTTTAGTTATTATTAAATTTGGAGTTTTCCAGTAAAATTTATTCAGATTTGATGAATTAGTGAAATAGTGGGCAATTTGCACTGTTTTCGAATTGAAATATCTAATAAATTACAATTTGTCAGTCAATTGGGTGAAAAAGTAATTCAAATTTTTCTGATGGTTTGTCTGTGGAGCCAAAAATAATTCGAAAAATTGTGGAGCTGACATGTGGACAAATATTCTTTATTGGCAAGACTACCCTTATTAAATGGTGAACTCCACATGCGCTGCTCACTCATGAAGACTTCCTGTGTTGCTAACTATGATTCTCCAAGTTCCACTGCCCGTTGGCAACAGAGATAATTATAAGGAAATTAAGGAGAAAATTAAATTATCTCCCTCAGTTTCCCATATGAAGACTGATTCGTTTATTCAAGGAACATCCTATTTAATTAGGATTCTCCATGAATAATTTCAAAGTATTATTTTATTAAATATATCATTGGCAATTATCTCTGTATCCATCCTACGGATAACATTCATTGGCCAACTGGAAGCCGACATGTGGTGTGATCCTAAACCCCATGGTCGGCCACTCTCCTCCTATAAATACTTCAATCTCTACCACATTTTGGTAAGCTTTTGCTACGCAATCAAGCTCTAAACTTTCTCTCTTTTCAAAAAACTAACTTAGGCATCAGAGATCCATTGGCCAAACCATCCCCCTCCTCCCACCTGTGTGGCGTGCGTGGTCTTGGCTTTGATCAAAGTTGTTTTATTGTTTTGCAGAAGCAAATTTGTCAAGTCATCAATCAGCGGAAATTTGCATCCACAAATTGGTGCTTTCATTGAGAGTGTTTGAATCAAAATCTCTACGAACCTCTCGCATCGTTTCTTGAAGTTTCTCTTTTCTATTTTCTCATACAATCCTTGGCCTTTTAAGTGCTTGGATTTGTTCTTGGAAAATATGGCGAGAAATTTTGAAACCACGACGGACGACTTTCAATGCATGAAGTCCTCTTCTTCTGTAGTTTGAATAAACAAACTTCATTCACAAAAGTTGTTCATTTGCCCGAGTTCTACAACATATCCAAATTTCAGGAAGATTCAATGGTGCAATCATTCCAGATGTTCAAAACTCCAAATCAGTTTTCAATTCCGCAAGGATATAGACATCCGTTTTGGAGGTGCCAAAACCCCATTTTCTGTAGCTCGGATAGAAACGGTTTCTTCACGAAAGTTGTTCATCTAATTGAGAACTACAAGCCATTGCTGCGATTCCAGGACAAACCCTAGGCATGACGGCCCAAGGTGAGCAGGCCCACATGGCTGCAACAAACACAACTCCTCTAACCCTAGAGTATGAGGCCCACGGAGTTCAGGCCCACAGCAAGCGCCCCCGCGCTTTAGCCCAGCCTCTGCAGGCCCAATAAGCGCCAGCCCAATGTGCTCCAGCTCAGCTCTCACATGCGACCTAGCCTGCGGCCCACGTGCCTGCTTCAACAGCCCAGTCAGCGGCCCACGTGCCTGCTCTAGCAGCCTAGCCAACGGCCCAGCTTGCGGCTCATGTGCCTGCTCTAACAACCTAACCTACATGCTCTAATGATCCAGCCTGCCTATTCCAGCGGTCCAGCCTGTCTGTTCTAGTGGCCGAGCCGGCGGCCCACATGTCTGCTCCAGCAGCCCAGCCTGCTGTCCACGTGCCTGCTTCAGCAACCCAGCCATCGGCTCAGCCCGCTCTAGCGGCCCAACCTGCGGCTCACGTGCCTGCTCCAGCAAGCCAGCCTGAGACCCATGTGCCTGCTTCAACAGCCCCATCAAAGGCAGATTAGGGAGCAATTAGATAGACTTCTTACAGAGCAACTGCGCAATTCTCAGTGCATCGATACTCGAGACGAAGATCTTATGTTGCGACGATATAACTGCCAAGGCTACATTCCGATGGGGGCTCCCTACTAAGCACCCAATATGCTGTGAGTCGATCATGAGTAAGAACAAGTCAGGGAACAAGCAGCATGGACCATTCCTTAGCAAAGAAAGGCTCAATGCCCAAGACATTATCCAACTGACGACCTAGAGTAGAGGATGACTTATCCATCTACTCCGACAAAGGCATCAGCTTAGCCTGATGGTGCTCCAAGGCCAAGCAGGCCTAAGAGGACACGCCAGCTTAACACGCGGGAGATTTTTGATGTTTGCATGCCGATCCTCCAACTACCAAGGAGCGGGGGCAGGTCTCATTTTCAGACGGATTCATACTGAAGCAATCCATTCACTAGAAGCAAATCGACGAACAATATCTCACTAGCTGAGGATTATTCAAACTGTCTTGCAACCATGTTTCTGCGAAGTTCGCTCAACTGCATATTCAACACTCAATTCCATGATCTCCAGTGTAAGAGAGTAAACTAATGCTTCGACACCCTTATGGGTAGCTCTTCTGTGCGAGAGGGTAAACTAATTCCCCGACACCCTTACAGGTAGCTCTCTAGTGCAAGAGGGTAAACTAATTCTTCGACACCCATCTAGGTATGCTCTCCAGTGCGATAGGGTAAACTAATTCTTCAACACCCTACGTGGTAAGCTCAGTCTACACTGCCCATGGAACCTCGCCTCAGTCACACAAACAAGTTCTCATGTCATACGACCATCGCTCAAGCAATATGACACACCCCACCCTCGATACCCACGTGGATACCGAACGCGGGCGTGCTGGCCGACACTCGTAAGTGACGAAGCCATTAAATGCATGACAACACTTGGTAGAAACGAAATTAAATTGTATTAAACGTTGCGGAATTCAATGTCAATATGCATATGGTTCAGAGCGTACTAATTTGAAACAGCGGAAATAAAATAGTGAGTCAAGTTCCTAAAATCTCTATCCATAACAGGGATGGATATTATTATAGAAACTGAATAACAGAAAGATAAATCCCTACATGGTTGGGATATCTGATCAGAGCTGCCACACAGATGCCTCGACTTCGCCTGATGCTCTATCACTGTGTCCTGAAGGGGGCGCAAAAACAAAAGTGTGAGTGGACAAAAAATAAAAGTTTTCACAAACCTTTCTCTTTTCAATGTACTAACCCCCTGTTTGAAAATCCAGTATAATCGTAAAAACGTACTATCATAGTATAGTTCGAAAGGTATTATAAACATATACTGAAATATCTCGAAAGATGTACATTTCCGTAAGTCACAAATCATAAATATCCAATAATATAGTACGGAAAACCGACACAAGGTATATGCGCAATCACACATGCACGGGTTGAGGAACAGCCTCTCAATCACCGTACAAGTCCAATACGTTAATCAATAATTTGTACTCCTAGTACCACACACATGTAAGTCCTGGCGCCGAAGCGCGTCACACCCGAGTCCTTACGCAGTGGGGCCTTTTCCCCATAAACAACAATAATCGTAAGACAAGCTTGCACTAAGGTATTTACCGGACAATACCCCTGGAGTACAGTGCGTGTGACCCATACATGTGAGAACTGTCCTACGGCCGTGAAGACGGTACTACAAACGTAGTGAAAGCATACCAAGTGTGTTTGAAAACATACATACATACTCATGTGTATAGATATAGGAGCCAAAATCCCCTTTCATAAATCCCATAAATCAATAATGCATAAATAATATTTCCCAAATCATATCCAATATCTTTTCATATTTATGCAAAGTAATATCATAGTGTAGGATAATTCATAATGTATGAACATAATTGATAAATCATCTCAAATCACCAAAATAATCCATTTACCAAATGTATTTACCATAAATAAATTAATTATGGTTGCACAAATATTAATCAACAAGTATATATATTTAAAATTAAATATATATAAATAAACATGCTTTGGAAATCATTTGAAATCATGTATAAATCAATTTCATATTCATTTCCAAACATAAAAATCATTTAAGAAAGCAAAAGTCCACTCACAGGTGATCGGGAGTGAAATCTCCCTCGGTGTTGCCCTCCTCGGTGTGCGGAGTCGAAGAATTACTTATTTAATATTAGGGAACAAATTAGACTTTCCCTAAAATAAATTAAAAATAGGCCCAATAGAAAAATACCCCAAAAATAATACTATTGTAGCGAAAACGGGCTCGAAAAACGATTTCCGGAGCCCGAAAACCCTACCGCCGCCGTCCACCGCTGCCGGCGCCGCCGTGCGCCGCCGCACGCGCCGCCACGCGCCGGGAAATGGTCGGACGCGCAGCCACGCGCCGGGAGGTGGCCTCACGCGCCGGCACGCGCCGGGAAACGGCCGAACGCGCCCCCACGCGCCGGAGAGTGGCTTCACGCGCCGGCCACGCGCTGGCACGCGCCGGCACGCGCCGGCACGCGCTGGCGCGTGTCGCCACGCGCTGGCCCGTGTCACCCACGCGCGGCACGTGTCACCCACGCGCCCCACGCGCCTGCACGCGCCGTCCCACGCGCGGCTGACGTCAGCCACGCGCCTGCTGACGTCAGCGCCGTTAAAGTTAACGGAATATACCTTTTCTGGACGGAATATTTCGACGCCGTTAGGAATATTCCGTTGCCGTTAACGGAATATTCCGTCTCCTTTTTCCTCAAGCCGGTCGCCGGAGCCGCCGCCGGCGCCGCCGTCTGCCGCCGCTGGTTCGCCGGAATCTGGGAAATTAAATACCGATTATGTCCCAAAACTTCAAAAATTCATATCTTCTTCATTCTTTGTCCAAAATTGACGTGCCATATATCAAATTGAAGGTATTGAGGAGTAGAATATTTTTATACCTATTTGAGGCCTGAAAAGTGGCCGGAGATGGCCTGAAATTGGCCGGAAAGCTTCGGGAAACCTTAATTCCGTTCTCCTTCAAAACTGCACCAAATTCGACGTTCTTTATATCAAATTGAACCTACTCAATCCAATAAAACCAATGGTAATGGTCTCGAGGCTTACCTTGGTCTGGATTGTACAGAAAATCGATGAACAGTTTGCCTATTCCGTTCCGACGTCGGTTTGAACGATCGGGTTCGAGTTTGAAGAATATGAAATCACAGCCTCGTCCAGAATGACGAGACGATCGTGATGGTATGGATTTTGGGCAACGATTCGACGGTTTTGTGATTCGTCTAAAGGTTAGGGTTTCGGTACGTTTTTTGGCTTTGAGAGAAAATGGGAGAGAAAGAGAGGGAGAGAAAGAATACGTGCAGAAAAATGAGGGGAAGGGTTGGCTGCTGTGCAGTCAGCCAAAACCCTAATTCCCACACACGGAGTGGAAAATTACCAAAATGCCCCTACACTTTAAAACTTCATAAAACGTTCGTTTCAACTCCGAATTGAGTTCCGCTTGCGTCCACGCGTTCGTGTCGACGAGTACATCAAGAATATGTACAGAAATAAATTTTCACAAGTCGTCACGAACAGTCAACAAAAGTCAACATTGACCCTAGGGGTATTTTGGTCATTTCACATAAATTGTGGGACGGGTTGTAACACAATAAAGTTGATAACCAGCATGTAGTACACCAGTTGCACATAGCAAATGCCGACAACACATGGTGGCCAACAACAAACGGTCAAAATATAACGACACAAACAGCATGTGGTGCACCAGCTGCATATGGCAAACACCAGCAACATATGGTGGCCAGCATCCAATAGTTTGGGGGCAGCAACAGTTCGGCTGCCAGCTCACGCCAGCTGCCTAACTCTTAGCTCCGCTCCTCCTAGCCGCGCTGACCTCCACTGGCAGGCAGCATGTCGCCCTTACTGCCATATCACTCACATATGCCAGGCCGCAGCCCAGCTCAGCACCCTAGTGCAACAAGCCGTAGCTTAGCGCCCCAGCGCAAAGCGCCCCAATACACTAGGCCCGAGCCTGCTCCTCCTCGTCAGCGGCTTTAGCCGCACTATCTGCCTTTGCAACCCAGCTCTGCGGCTTCCAACCAAGCCATCTAGACCTCGGCTCCCCTGAGCTGAGCCTCATAGCCACGTAGACCCCAGTCCACTTGATTCCAGCTACCTACGGCAGCAGCAGAAAAAAGAAAGAATTTTTGAGCTTTTTTCTTACCTTTGGTGAGATGAAGACAAAGACGAAGATGACGAACGATTCTCCAAAGGGGCAAGCAAAGAAGAAAATTGGGGGAGGGGTTACAAAATATCCTTCGATTTTCTCTCTTTCTTGTGTGGAAATACAAAGTACTTCTAGGTTTATTTAACCCTTTATTTATAGAGAAAAATAAAATCCTAGCTACCTTTGGATTCCATCACCCTCTAGACTTTTGCTTCAAGACAAAGCTCAGAATCTAAGCAGACATGGAAAGTATTCTTGGCAGTCCCACTCAACTGAGGTTTCCTACACCTGCAACACTCCCTATAGCAACACACTATGTGTGGGGGCATTTGTGGAGGCAAAAATAACCCGAAAATTTGTGGAGTTGACATGTGGACAAATATTCTTTATTGGCGAGATTACCCTTATTAAATGGCAAATTCCACACGCACTGCTCACTCATGAAGACTCCCTACGCTGCTGACTACGATTCTCCAAGCTCCGCTGCCCACTGGCAGCAGAGATAATTATGAGGAAATTAAGAATGAATTAATTATTAAATTTTCTCTCTTAGTTTCCCATATGAAGACTAATTCCTTTATTCAAGGAATCCACATTCTATTTAATTTGGATTCTCCAGGGATAGTTCCAAGATATTATTTTATTAAATATATCTTTCGCAATTATCTCTCCATCCATCATACGAATAACATTCACTGGCCAACTGGAAGCCGACATGTGGCGTGATCCTACACCCCATGGTCTGCCACTCTCCTCCTATAAATACCTCAATCTCCACCACATTTTGGTAAGCTTTTGCTATGCAATCAAGCCATAAACTCTCTCTCTTTTTAGAGAAACTAACTTAGGCATCGGAGATCCATTGGCTAACCCCCCACCCACTTGTGTGGCGCGCGCTGTCTTGGCCTTGATCAAAGGTGTTTTATTGTTTTGCAAGTGCAGATTTGTCAAGTCATCAACCGACGGAAATTTGCATCCACATTGTCTATTAAAGTTTTTAACTGGAAGACTCCAATTTTTCATATGAACAAGGAATGGGGGATAAATTATAAAGTTTATTAGACTAACACAGTAGTTATTAACACTCTAAAATAATAGTCATATACTCTTGTAAGTGCAAACTTACCTTCTTATATGGAAGTGCATTGTAATTTTTTGTGAAGTGCTAATAACAACTTAAGCTTCAAGATCATAAGACAATTTTGTACAAGAAGTGTAAAAAAAATTGCAAATTGGGCTAACCCAGTAAATGGGCACTTAATACAGAAAAATAATTAAGTTCCTTTCGTCCTCTTGATACAAGAAGGTAATTAAGTTGAATTGCTGCAATTCATGCCCCATCGGAGACTCCTTTATAAAGTAATTTTGCTCATATACGCCTTTTAAAAAAAAGTTAATCCTGAAAATCCAGTCTTGAAAATCCAGTTGAGACCGTTTCAATAAGCAACACCTTCAAACGTAAGTTGCCTAAAAAGCAAGAAAGCTGTTCATGTTTGGGACAAGTCTCTATTTTAGGCATGACAGCATATGATTTCTTTGTATAAACTATAAAATAACAGAGGGTAATCTATTTTTTCGGTCATTTTCAACTGGACTTTATGGTCTAAGAAATTGTGGTCACTAACCATTCGATATTAATCCAACGGTAGAGGAGAAAGTACAAACAACAAAATTAAACGACCATCTTTCATTGGATTAAGATTGAACAATCGGTGATCAATTTTCTTGAACAATAGGGTCTAGGAGAACATGACCGTCTATTTTTTCTTTTAATGTTGGTTTTTATCACAAATGGTCTCTAAAATTGATCTAACTCATCATTTTGGTCCTTCAATTTGAAAATCGATCAATTTCGTCCCTGAAATTGACATAAATCATCAATTTAGTCCCTGTCATCCAATTCCGTTAAATTTTCCGTTAAGTTGTTGATGTGGCATGATGTGGGGACCACAAAATCACTCATTAAACAAAGAAAATCAATGTTTACTAATTTTAAAATTTAAAAACTAATGAATTGACGATTTATATTTATTATTCACGTGGCATCTTATTATTGGTTTTGTAGGCTCTATGTGTGTCACATCAACACTCTCAAGGAAAATTTAACAGAATTGGACGGCAGAGACTAAATTGATTAAATTGAGAAACCAAAATGATGAGTTAGGTCAATTTCATATATCATTTACGATTAAAATCCGAATGTTTATATATATATATATATATATATATATATATATTAACATCACATAGGCTGCACCAATGTGAAAAGCTTTTGGGTACAGGGAACGAAAATTTCACTGAATTAAATTTTGGAGGTACATATTGAAAACGATTGAGTAAGAGCCCAACTGAAACACAGGAAATGTGCAGTAAAAAACAAGAACAAATGTTGAACCCTAGTGTTTCAAACACGAATTAATACCAAAAGAAGCGCTAGAAGGAGGGTTCGAACCTCCGACCTTGTGGTTAACAGCCACACGCTCTAACCAACTGAGCTATTCCAGCTTTTTGATGTACTATTAGAACATATGACTTTTAAGTTTTTTTTTTTTTTAACAAGCAATAGAGTGATATTTCATTAAACATTACAAACTGATACAAATGTGCCAATTGGGTATATTGCTTCAGTGGCCAAGAAATTGATATGGAGTGAATATGCTCAAACAAACAACTTCAGTAAACTCCTAAAACAGCTACCACATGTACGAAAAACTATAAATGTCACCAACATAAGTCTGTTACAAAGACGTTAGACGCAACAGATTCGTACCGGTGACTACACCCAGTCATCGCCAAATAGCGAGGCCACACAAAGTCATCACAGAGGAGCGAGACCACATAAAGTCATCATTGGTAGACGAGACCACATACTTCACCGCTCAAGTGCGAATACCACATTTAGCCATTGCTATAGCGTGGCTATAACGCTCGCTAGGTGAGACAACAAACTCCCCTACGCCGAGAAGGGACCCACCAGTCAGCTCATAGGTCACTCGAGTCACGATTACTTGCAACCTCACCGTTCTTGTGGAATCTGCCATTGCAAGAGTCAAAGGGAGGCGGTGCCGGCGGAGCCACCAATACTAAAGCTCAAGGCGGCAGAGCCGCCAAGTTTGAATGCCCAAGGCAATGCAATCGTCTGATCAAGTCGCCCAAGACGGCGCAAAACGCCTCATCCAATTGCCTAGGGTGGCTCATCCGTCGTTATAGTCACCTAAGCTGGTCATCCGCCAGATTTGGGATCCCATGGCTGCGAAGCTGCCATGTCAGAGCGCCTAATGCGGCGGACATGAGGGTTTTACGTATTAGAATCATTCAATTGCTCCTCTAACTCAAACTCACTATCTCTATCATAAGGGATTTCAAAAAAATTGAACCAAGAAAGTTCAGCCACAAATCTTTGCCCAATTCTTACTGTCCCGTTAAAGTAGAACTCATTTGTCCTTACAATACAAATTCTCACCGACATTCAGCTGGAATGCTCTTTGAAACACCCAAGCGAGTCTTTCTACCGTACAACAATGTATGACACATGTTGCAGATTCAGTGGCAAGTATCATTCTATACTCAAGGAGAGAGATGAACCCGCCTCGTCTCGTGGTTAAAACAGCTAATGTATAACATATATCGTTGTACGCTACATTCTTCCAACTCAAGCATCGTGAAGCAGATGCACTCAAAGTAGTAAGATGTAAGTGCAAGCAAACACCAAATAGAGCAATAGTTATATAAAGGGAAACGATTTATGCACACCCTCCAGCCCACCCATTCGTTTTTTTCCCTAACCATTTGGATTGAACAAACCAAAGGAAAATCAAGGGCCATGATTTAGACGAGTGTGTAGAAAGTGGAAAAGAGTGCAGAAACCACTCGACTTGTATAAATTATCTCCAACTGCAGCATTGCAAAAAGCAAAAATTTAGAAGTCGGGCGAATTTCATTTTATATGAAACACAGATGTTCTAAACGGATATCGAAACAGAGTACAATGGTCTTAAGTCCTAGGGGGGATAACGACACATGAAGGCATCCTACTAACCAAGTACAGACATGGAGATTCCATACACAGGTGCATTACGTTACCACCATAGACACTACTGATTAGATAAGTTATGCCTTCTTAGGGGACTTGGTGGCAGCTTTGACAGGCGACTTGGGCTCCTTCGTAACCCTCTCAAGCTTCTTTGGCAGAAGCACAGGGTTGATGTTGGGAAGCACACCACCATGAGCAATTGTCACACCCTTTAGGAGCTTTCCAAGTTCTTCATCGTTCCTCACGGCCAATAGCACATGCCTTGGGATAATGCGATTCCTCTTGTTGTCTCTTGCAGCATTTCCAGCCAGTTCCAAAACCTAACCAAATCAAACACCAGTTCCTAACCAAATCATACAGCATATAATTGAACCCATTTGGCTGCTAATCAAGGAGATTGAAACAAATTTGGGAAACTGACTGTCATAGGACAATTAGAAACTCTTTAGCTGAAATAAGAAATCAACATGAGCGACATGATCAACACGAATTTTGACACGGGAAATGTCTCAAATGCCCCTATATACCACTTAAAACTACACGATTAACACGTGTTGATCGACTGCCTCCAATTGAATTGATTCATCCTCAAAATGAAAAATTCTTATTGTTGATCTTGTCAGTACAACCGATCGCGTTGTTTTATATGGTATACATACAGGGGGATTTGAGACACGTCGCGTGTTACAAGTGGATCGTGTTGATTTTCCTATTTCAGCAAAAGGGATTTGTAATTGTCCGATAACGGCCAACTTTACAAATAAAACCTACCCAAGAAACAATTTTAAAACTTTAATGCTGAAACTGAGGGAATGCAAACCAATGATCATAGGATAAACTATCAACCTCAGAAATCACATGCAGGAAAAGAAATTAAGCCATCAAGGGCCTGCTTGGATTCCAAATTAGAGTTAAATCATTTATAATGCTCTACAATTTAGAAAACCATGATTTCCCATTCCCTTTTTCCATCATTTTCTCACCAACCAAACAGATCCCAACAGTTAATAAAAAGAAAAAACCCTTTCCACCAAAAAATAAACAAAAAATTTGGTTTACGTCACTAAATAATTTCATATTTTGGCATAGATCGATCGACATTTCATTTTCTAGCGTAGTTTTCCTCTTCAATTAAAATCAATACCACTTGCTTAAATATGACATGCACAACATGCAACTAAAATCAATACTACTTGCTTAAATTTCTCTTCGTCGACATGCACGAAATGTTGATTGACCCAATCCTAATATCGAAAATACTTTGCGATCTCAAACAAATAACTTTAAAAAATAATAGCAAAAACCCTAAGGACAACCCTAAGCAACTGATCAGCTCATTCAGAGAGACAGAGGAAGCTGAGATTACCTCAGCAGCAAGGTACTCGAGCACAGCAGCCAGGTAAACCGGAGCTCCGGTTCCGATTCGCTGAGCGTATCGGCCATGCTTCAAGTACCGGCCGATACGTCCGACCGGGAACTGCAGACCGGCTCTCACAGACCGGGTAACCGGTTTTTTCTTCGGACCGCCGGCCCTCCTCCCTCCTGCGCCTTTCTTGAACTTCCCACCGGTTTCCATCACTCTGCCTCAGCACTGGGATCAACTTCTGAACCGATTTTCCCGAGAAACAAACAGAAAATTAAAAAAATGTAGAAATGAAATTTTGTGCACATGGAGCTTCAGTGTGAAAGGGAGTGGTGAGATATACACTGGGTTAGGTTAGAGCACTAACCATGGTTTGGAATCCGCGGATTATGGCCGTTGGATTGGCTCGGATCGACGGTTGTAAGAAACTGAGTTGGCAATCCAATTGTCTGGAGTGGACTCAATTTTAAATTGGGCTGACTATTGAAAGTGTGGATTAGACCTGTTAGTCAAGAGTGTTTACTTTCTTGCACCCAAGTTCAAAACCTTTTTCAAGTAAATTAGAATACATATGTATGCCAAAAAGAAAAAAAATTGGGCCCATTGTTCACTACCCGAGTGAAGTGTAATCGGTGAAATTTTCTTGGTATGACTGTCATACTATTAAATGATACTAATTTACATGATAATTAGTAAACGATACAAATTAATCATGAATTTTGGATATAGTATCAATAAAGAATATTGAGTCAGATTTCTCTGGTCAGACCATTTGATATCGACACGTTATCAACTATTAATACATCATCTATAATTTTGATCCTAACAATACTTATTACATAGTTGTCAATATGTTTGATTGTTGAAGTCTCCAGACCCAAGGCTAGCGCTTTGGGCTACATCTTAGAGGAAGACATTAAATTTTAATAAGTGTTTATTATATAACATATAAAACAAAAATATTAAGGTAAGGGCTTCATGTGAGGACACTTTTTATGCAACAAGACTACAAGAGCAATGTTTGCCCTACATATATAAAATAATAATAAAATAGTAAAAGCCTCATTTTAATTTTTGACATGGGCCTCCATCTGTGTTTGGTCGGTATGGCAAAGTAACTAACGAGGTGACGACTCGGACTAGTCAAGCAATTTGACCTAACTTTTTTCTATTTAATAAATTGATAAACGTGTTATAATTTGTATGAATTTATAACACCGGGTGATATTGTGACAGTCACATTGAAAAACTACTTAATAAATACTATCTTTTTACTGCTTATTTTATTCTTCAACAAATACAAACTTTTTACATGTGTTTTCATAAACATGAAATTAATTTTTCCTCTGACTTTAATGTTGTGTTTATGGGGATTGGCTACAGTGCTCGCAAGCATTGAATGCTCACATCAATCTCACCCTCCTTTCCCCCCTCTCCTCTCTCCTCCCTCATTTTAATGGTGAGATCAGTGTAAGCATTCAATGCTTGCGAGCATTGTAGCCTACTCCGTGTTTATGATTCAAAATTACATTTGTTTTGAACGCTTGATATTAACAATCAAAGTAATGTCATTCTTAAAGTTTGTGAGTAAATCACTAGATAGTGTTGTTTAGAGATTGTGAATTGTTATTGGCACTCCAAAATTCTTATTTTGCACTCCAAACTTTCTATATTTAAAATAGAAAAAAACATTTGAGAGGAGTACAAAATAAAATTTTTGGAGTGCCAATAACAGTTTCCTTAGCGATTTTCAAACTTGATTTTATCTCTGTATATAAAGTTAGCACCCTGGAAGGTGACGAAAGTCATGTCGTGCAGACTAAGTGGAATTTCTGAATAAAATAAAACCAAAGTATGAAATTATTTAAAATCATTCAGCAGAGTACGCAGAAGTACGGGTAAAACCCTTAATACATAGCATGAAATGTTCATAGCATAGATAAAATACAGTAAATAAAGTACGAATTATTCCCATCCTAAATAGGATGGATAAAACATATGAGTAGGAGGAAGAAATCCTACATTTATCTGGTGCGGAGGTCGTAAACACCAGAATGATCGTGCTCACCACTAATCCAGCTACTACGTCCTGTGTTGGAAATGTGCCCTAAAACCAATCATATGATGATACTTTACGGACATTTTTGACATTTCACATGTTAAACTAATTTGGTTTAATATAAAGGACATATAGATTATTGTTTAAAGTAGTCTCATATAAATGTTATATGCTTAAACAACAAGTCTAAGGAATATGTGCTTAGTAGAATGTAATCCAAACATGTTAGGTTCATGAGACCATTCTCGATCATGACATATCCTAAACGTTTCCCGATGACAGAGATTCAGCCACCACATCGACAACTGCTAAGATCAAGACATGTTATGTCTTCTCTCAGAGAGTGACTAGTCTCGAGTCATTGGTGTAATCGACACTGTGATAAGCATGTAGGTGCTCAATATGGAACGAGCTCATCGAACGCCGCATCAACGCATGAGTTCGCGACTGGCGTCACATGAGAACCTATAGTCAGATAATGCAAAATTAGTCCTTTGACCGAGAGGCATCACAAATTTTTGTCTTATGGTGAGGTCCCCAATCTTGATTATGTCAAAGTCACCTCGTCCGACGGTGTCCACGGCATAGCTTGGGGTTAAGCTACTTAGCCATAAAGCGCAAGTGAATGCGCAACAAGGATCTCTAACCTTCAAACCGCTTTGAGGGAGAATACTCATGATATGATTAAGAATCTCAAGCGTAGTATGAATAAGATTTAGGAAGTCGCTTCCAAAATCATATTCAAGGTAATCATATAAGTAAAGGAATCACATTGATAGTAGACATGAATAAACTATCAAACCAAACAATGTGGTCGAGAGTATTGTATTAGGGAGAAGGATCGTATTGCATTGCAATCCTAATCGAATAGGTTTCTCCACCTCTTTCCTGACATTGGGGTAGCCATGACATACTGCTAGGTGTCACTCATGGTTTGTGGTAACTCCTAAAGGTGTATGATCACTAAAGGAGAATTGGAAAGTAAGTTTCCACCACAAATGATTTGAAAGAGTTCTAATCCTCCACCGCCGCTAAAAGGAACCTAATGGATCGCACACCATGGGCAGAGTTTGATGCGTAGAATGGAGATGAGTAAGAAATAATTAAATGGTTTAATTATTTATGGCAAGGATTAATTAATATGTTAATTAATCAAACGAATAAGTTCGTTAAAGACCCTGGCTGGTTTTGGGCTTCAAGGCCGAATGGGTCGAACGCCAAGCCCATTGACTTAAGTTGTATGACAACTTAATGACTAATAATAGATTAGGGCCCAATAGCCCAATGAACCTAACATGGTCAATATTTAGGCAATGTAGTGAACTTGCTTTAATTGCAAGTTTACATTACATTGTGAAATGATATAAAACAAGTTTATAACATTTCATACATAGAGGTTTTCTTTTGGGAAAATTCAGATATGAAATGCCTCCTCTTCAAAGAGGCTTGCTTACCATGTGAGGAGTAGGGCTAGCAATCTCACTCACTCTAAGGCACTCCATCTTCTCATCAAGACTCTCCTTGGTGAAGAGACTTAGAGGTCCCCTACTTTGGGTACTTGGAGAAACCTATTCTTTGATCATCCTTCTAAAATGTTCATGGAGCAAAGAAGCTTGGAATGAAGACTCCTCTCCATGGGTGATTAGCCTTGCTTAAGTAAAAGAGGAATCAACAAAGGTATAAGATTTCAACTCAAATTGTTTTGATGAGTCATGGTCTACCATATCTACTAGGCTTTGAATTCTTCTTGGGTAAAGTTTCGTTTTTAAGTGCATAGAAGCATGTTTCCTACTTTTAATTGTTAAATGCATGCTTAATGATGTTGCTTAATGAACTCGGTTAATCCACAAATTTTTCCTTCAAGGTGGTATCAGAGCCTAGGTCTAGTAAGATTGGTGAATCCTTTTGGGTTTTGTGATTTCATAGCTTGTGATTTAAATGTTGTAATTGTTACAAGATTTTATTCTTGCTTCTTGAATGTAAATCTTGTTGGAAAATTTGCCATCTCAAATGTTGTAGATGTAGTTCATATGGAGCTTGAATTTTGAACTAAAATTTGGTGCCATGAATTTTGGGAATTCGGCCAAATCCAAAGGTTGGATTTTGGGGTCTTGTTTGACTTGTTAAAATGGTTTTAAAATGACTTTTTGAACCCTAAGTGCCCTATTATGGTAATATGGTATTTCCCTTATGTTTGACAATTCTTTGGGAGTGTTTTTGGATGAAAATGTTCATGGAACTCTTGTGGGTTTTCATGAATGTTCTTCATTGTTCTTGAAATGTTCTTGGCAAAGACAAAAGTTTTGTGATTTGATTCAAAATGTTTGTTGTTTTTCAAAGGTTTTGCTCTTGGCTTTTGATTGCTGTTGGCTGATTTTGCTTGTGATTGAAAAAGAATTTTCAACTCCATACCAATCACATGAAAGCCATACCAATCAAACTTACAAAACCATTCTTTTCACTATTCACACCATAACTTGTCTTCCACTAACAATCCCACTTCTTTTTCCTTCTCCAAAACCGGCCACTCCACTGTGGGAGTACTTTTGGGGCTTTTATGCAATTACTTGAAGTTTGATACTTTTGTGTATTTGCACTTTGACCCGAAAGTTTACGTTTACGTATAGGCCCAAAATCACTAAAGGGCAAATTGTTTTGTTCCTTTAATGAATTTTTTGTAAATGTTGAAATTTTTGGGTTCTAATTGTAATAACATGAAGTATTGGACTTTTATGTTTTTACAAATGACCCCAAAAGTTTATGCTTGCAATATGGCCCAATAGTTGAGGTTATTGCATTTTGGCCCAAATTGGTTGAGAACAAAATTGTTTTGTCTCTTTAAATGAGAATTGGATTTCATTTCATTTACCCATATAAAATCAATTCTATGATACAAAAACCAAATGAAAATGTTGCATTCGTATTTAATTAATTAAAGCGTTAATTAATTAAAGAAAGGGTGATTAAGTGAACCCAAGCCTACGATAATTGAGCTTATGTGAAAGGCCGTTTTCAAATTTGTTTGAATCCATGGGAATGTGTAGATTAGATTTTGGTTGTAATTTGATTTGATCAAATGTTGTAAAAGAGCATAAGCTCTTCTTTAATTTAATTGTACTCATTTCTTGCTTTATTTGATATGCATGAAATTGGAGCAGTTGGGGTCCAACGCCCAATAAGACAACACACGTTAATGTGATTAAACGATAACTAAAATCAATCACCGTCCCTAGTCCGTGATCCAATACTAGGCTCGTGTTGGATCACATCAAAGGTTCATAGTCATCCTAAGGCCCTAAGCAACTATATAGTCCTTTAAACGACAGAAACCTTATGTTAGTAGTACCATATACTCTTGCTTTAAAACCGCTTTAAAGCTTAGTGAGTATCATATACTACTAAATCAATCAAATGGACCGATAGTTGCAATAGGACCAAATTGTTTTTAATTTGATTAAAATGATAATTTATATGTGATGAGACTCCAAAACCCTCAACTAAATATTAAGTTGATAAGCGTGGGAGTGCTTTGAACACTCTTCGTAGTGGCCTTCCACCGTGGTAGGCTCCAAGCGTTTGTGACTTGTGCACCGACTCACCCTATCATGGGGGAATACAAAGTATGCTTACACTCAGAGGAGTCTATGCATACATGATGTTGTGAAGGTAGGCAACGAATGACCAACATCATATCATTGTGAGGTTGTTCTCAACCTCTCATCCTAACTTGCATGGTGGGAATGACTTCAACTAAGTGCAATGGTGCCAACATCATATCATTGTGAGGCATCATTCTCTGTGAGGCCAAATAAGATGGGGCATTACATTAGATGTAAATGAGTAAGTGTACTTCTCATTATTATTACATTGCTAGCCAACATCATATCATTGTGAGGTGGGTTTGAAAATAGTGAGCCTCCCATACTCCTACCAAGAGTTTCCCTCCCAAAACTCTCAATTCGATGAGGGATATGGAATTTTGCTAAAAATAGTGGGTGATGCTATTTGATTCAAAGACCCGGATCAAATGGCTTAAAAATCAATCAATCTATTTTCGTTATGTATTTATTTCAATGATATATTTGCAAACGCTTATCCATGACTTGACAAACAAAAGACGAAGCCTTAGTTTCCTGGATTCTGTACCACAATCCCATAGATTGTCTTGAATGGATTGTATATGTACCTAAGTAGTCTCATTCTCACAATCTTCCTTTGATAACGTATCATTGGAAGAACATGTTAGATAGTTGGACGTTATGTTTGGAACATAATGGTTGTTTTGACAAAAATAGTCCATAAAGATGGACTTATGATGATTTTGAATCATTAAATGTTAAAGTGTTAAACCACCAAGGAGACGGAAACAAGGCAAGCGACTTCACCTTGAGTCCTCAGATTCAAATGGTTCACTAAGTTTATTGTAAACTATGTAGTGAACAATAACTACACTTTCCAAAATCGCTTGATGTGTATAACACAATTGAAATAAGTTTCAAGAGACAGATATGGAGTTTAGGACCATGACTATTGTAGTCAATGCAGAAGTCAAATGAAGAAGGCAAAATTAATCTAAAGGAACAAACTTTCTTATGAAAGAATGGACATTGGAGTGGGGTATTTGCAAGCAGTTCACTCTGGGTGTTGTCAAGTAAACACACTTTCGAAGGTGTTGTATATGTTCTTGAATAATTCAAGACACCTGCTCTTCTACTTGAATGCATGTATTCTCAGATTGTGACTATGTTTTACAATCGTTGTAAAAGTGTGGCAAATAAGAAGTAGAAGATTAATGAGAGAAGTAGTAAAGTACTACATTCGGAACGTGAATCAAAATATAGATCTCTCGTGGAAAGGTATAGTACTTACTTCCTCATATGAACTACCAAAGTAATGGAAAACAAAGATTGTTCTTACTATTTAATAAAATATTGTCTTTATTAATGAATAATTGGATTATTGTAATCTAATAGATTGTCTCTATAGTGTAGGATGATCGTTAAGGTTAATCATTTAGAATATAATCGATGCTTAAAACCCAAAAAGATTGCATAAGGTAGTGACTAATCCCAACCGAGTTGTGACACCTCCTTAAACATAAAATACGAGTTGTCATAGATGGATGCTGATCGATAGATCCGGATCCAATGCCTCTTGCTAAAATTGTATAGAGGCGAATGTCAATCTTTATTCTTTGGAAAGAATAAAGAATCACAAAGTTGGTTGAGGTTAATTCACTTTGATGTTAGTGGTTTGACCACAACATAATACTGCTCATGTCACATGACATTCACCGAAGATCGCTCGGTTGACCACGTGGTATTTTGAATAACACAAGTCCGAATACTTTTGTAAAAGGTTTCAAAGAATTCAAGAATGTAAGTTGATGAGTGTGATGTCTAAAGTATTTACCTCCTTAAATTTGATCTAAGGAAATATAACACTTTAGAAGAGTTTCCTTGAAAGATATCAAGAAGGAAAATTAAGCATCATAAGATAATAGTTTTCTCCATTAGAGAAGAAACGAACCTCGAATAAGATTTGCAGTTTGTTGGATGTTATCGTATCACCTTATATATATATATAGGATATATATATACACTTCTAAGACATTTATTGTCAATTAGAATACCTTCCAAAGTTTTCATGACTATTAGATGTAGTTTGAAAGAAAGACAAGTCTTAAGAATGTTAAGATTTGGGGTTGTGTACAATTCAGCAATATTGTTTAAGAATAATCTTGTGGGATATCCTTAAATTAGCTTTGGATATCACTTACCAACTAACAAATGTTGTTTGTTGGTAGTTCATTATAATCCTACACTAGGATTTGCCTAAGGTTGGGTATGGGTTGAATCGAGGAATAAAATTCAAAGAATAGGTTCTTTGGATGTAAGATGATATTCAACAAATATAACAACCTAGTTTCAACATCATTAGCTCAGAAATAATGAAACCTACATAGCCAATGATAGCTATGGCATCACTACAATCAAAAGGAATGGTTGACTTAAAGAAACCATCTTTGATATAGTCTGGCTTCGCCATTCAAGATTGCATACAACTTAACGATGATTTAATGTTTCAAGGTAATATGGTTTCTCAAACCATTATCAAGATGGACTTGATAATATATGTCTAAAACTAGAAATCATTATACATGTAAGTTGTAGAGATCCATCCATCATGAATCTTAGCAAGCCAATGGGAGCTATAAGCACTATGAGAGAATGATCAAATCGCTTGATTTCTCATAAGGATGTGTAAATGAATCTTTTGTTCACAAGGTTTACAAAAGATTAGCGGGAGTTAATCATATTTCTAAATTTGAACATATATATATGATATATATCAATTTTGGAAATAAAAGAAATTCTTCTTCATAAAGTTATGACTTTTAAACAAATCTATAATGATAGAATGTATGTGGAGACATAGTTCATGAACATGGAATTGAAATCTAATGATAGATTTCGTGGATATAATTGGATTATATCAATCCCCGATAATAGACGAAAGATGTTAGGAAGTTTCTCATATGATGATAAGCTTCAAAAGGAAGGACAACTCTAGTAAGACTAGGAGATTGCTTTTCTCAAAAAGGAAACGTAATTCTCTTGACTCCCAAAGAAATAATGTTCAGAATAGAATCCTTTATGCATAAGCAAAAGGGGTGATTTATGTATTTCATATTAGGAGGAAAAACATTGATATGAGTTGGTACCTATAATTCGTACAAGACGATATCAATGCAAGCCCAGGATCGTAACTATGGCAATCAAGGCTGGCGAATCCTAAGTATTTGGAGAAACACTAAAGGATGGATTCCTCACAATGAGAAAAGTTAGAGTAACGCAATGAAGCGAAATTATTGGGGATTATGAATCTAACTATCATCGAATATTTTTTATTGTGACTAAAGAGATATTTAGTGAAAACATTAAAAGTAATGACTTTAGTGTGTTTCATCGTATATGCAAATATATATATAGCTACATAGAAGCTTTACAACGTTGTTGTTTGGATGGGGAGTTATGAACTTTCTGTTCGGTTCCAACCGTAAAAGTGTCTTTAGTGTGCCGACACTTTGACACTAATGGGGCGATAGCTCAAGCCAAGGGAATCAAGGTCTCATCAAGATCCGAACTCAAAATGAGAGATTCAAACCATGATTGGAGAATCATGTATAATGGTGAAGTCGTTAATGCTTACAACCCGTCTTCAAAATTTATGTGAAATTACCAATTTACCCCTAAGGTCAAAGTTGACTTTTGTTGACTCTTCTAGACGACTCTAGAAAATTATTTTCTTTACATATTCCTATTGTACTGGGTCTATTACGAGCCGTACGCAAGCGGAACCAATTCTGGAGTCGAATGAACATTTTAATATGGACTTTGTATGTAGGGGCATTTTGGCAATTTGCCACCGAGTTGAAAATTAGGTTTTGGCATTGGGCTGACCGCACAGCCCAAACCCCGTCTCCCGCTTCTCGCACGTCCAAATTTTCTTCCCTTCTCTTTCTCCTATTCTCTCGGCCAAATACCGTCCGGAAGCCACCATTCTTGAAAATCCAATCAAAAACTACCAAACCAACGCCCAAGAATCATACCAGAGTGTTCCTCTCGTCATTTTGGGACGAGATCGTGATTTTAGTTTTCAAGAAATTCGACCCCGATTGTTCAAACCGACGTTTAAACGGTGTTTCGAGAAACGAACACAATTTCCTCGTGGTAATCTGTGCCAAGGTAAGCCTCGAGACCATTATCAGCTGGGTTTAGTTGGATTATAGGTTCAAATTGATATAAAATACGTCAATTTTGGTGCGCTTAGCGAGATCGAATTAGGCTTCGAAGCTTTCCGGCCAATTTCAGGCCATCTCCGGCCATTTTTCCGGCCTCAAATTGGTATGAAAAAATGTTCTACCTCAATACCTTTAATTTGACATACGGCAACCAATTTGGCCAAAGAACGAAGAAGATATGGACATTTTAAGTTTAGGACTTAACGGGTATTTAATTTCCGCCTTCCGTGAGACGTATTTCCGCGCGGACGGGGCGGGCTCCTACGACCGCGCAAAGGGGAAGAAGGAGAGGGAATATTCCGCTAACCCGTGAACGGAATATTCCCACCCGCTGGGGAATATTCCTAACGGCGAAGGTATATTCCGTTAATGACCCGGGTATTTACGCCAATAGTTACAAAGGCTGCGGGCCGACAAGAATACAGTGCAAGTGACGCCGCTGAGAGCGCTGTGGGGCGCGTGTGTGACGCGGCGTAGGGACACGCGCCAGCGCCGCGGGGACCACGCGGCCGCGCGGCGACACGCGCAGGCGCCGCGGGCGACACGCGCAAGTGTGGCGGCCGCGGGCGACACGTGCAAAGGTGGCGACACGTGTGCGGGCGACACGTACAAGTTATGGCAGCTGGCCGCCGGGCGCTGCGGGTCGGCGAGGAAATGGTTTTCCGCCGCTGCAAGCACCCAAGCCATCATGCTGCAGCGCATAGGCCACCTTGCTGCTGCGGCGGCGCGTCTGACTGCTTTTACAACATATGGCACAGTAAGGAGAAGTGCAAGACGTACGCGTGTGTGGACGGCAGCTGTAGAGAAGTTCTTAATTGGGCTCTAAGTTTTTCATCTGCTGCTTACAATAGTATTATTTTGGTATTTTTCTATCGGGCCTAAGTTTAATCATTTGTAGAGAAGTTCTAATTTATCCCTAATCCTTTAAATCAGGTAATCTTCGCCCGCACACCGAGGAGGCAACACCGGGGAGATTTCACTCCCGATCACTCCAGGAGTGGACATTTATTTCAAGAAATGTTTTATATGATTTAAAATGGTTTTATTTTTGATTGTTTATGGTTTTAATTGGCTTTTAAAGTTGTTTACTTATATATATTTATTTATAAATATATATACTTAATGAATATGATTTGTGCTACCTAAGTGATTTATTTATGCAATGTATATTGATAATGGATTATTTTATGATTTGAGATACTTATCATCTATGTGATTATATAGTATAAAATGGGTTTATACTATGATATTTCTCTCTTTGCATAAATACGAATTGATATTTTATTATATGGTTTTGGGGAGAATGATTATTTATGCAATATTTTGATATATGGATTATAAATTGGGATTTTGGTTCCTATTTACATACGTAGTATGTATATATGTTTTCAAACACACTTGGTATGCTTTCGCCACGCTTTAAGTACCGCTTCATGGCCATGTGACAGCTTCCTCACATTGCTTAGCCACACGACTGCATCTGCGTCATTCCCAGAAATACCTCCAAAGCTGTCACATTATTGCTGTTGTTTTATGGAAAAGGTCTCACCAAGGGACTTGGGTGTGACGCGTCAAGGCGCAAGCTATACGTGCGACTAGAGTACAAATGATTTGGATAACGGGAGTTGAGCTTACTGGTGATTGAGCAGGCGACCTCAACCCGTACTTACCTTATTACATACTCTTTACTGCCTTATATATGATTGTATATGTTTTGACTTATGAATTGTGATTTATTGGTTATTTTAACTTTGATATACCGCAAGATACTTTCAAGGTATCTTTGAATTATACTATGTTAGATTCTATGATTATTATTAGTTTTCTCAAACAAAAAGTTATTATGTTGAAAGAGAAAGGCTTACTAAAACTTTGTTTTCGCCCACTACATTTTTGTTTCGCGCTTTCCGCAGTCATAGTGACACCGCTTCATGGTGTCGAGGTCATGGCAGCTCTAATCGCTCATCCCAACCGTGGATCTTTCATCTTCGCCATAATAATATCCATCTCGAAGTATGGATGAGATCAGAGGGAACTCGCTTACTTTATTTTCCGCCGCTCAAAATTAGTACGCCCAACCATGCATATTGTCGTTGGATTTTATCTATTTAATATGAAATTATTTCTTCTCCATCAAGTGTTGTCACGCATTTAATGGCTTGCCACTTACGAAAGTGTCGAAGCAACACGCCGCACTCCTGTGATCCACTGCAATGAGGTGGGGTGTGCGGGCCAGATCGAGCTGTGTTCAGAGAATTTTGGTGACAAACACTTAGTGTGTCATTCTTGTACCGAGTATCTCAAGGTTTTCTCCGGGCAGAGCTATGCCACCTCGACATCGCATTTGACCGACTTAGCCTGCACTGGGCAAGTCATTGCTAACGCATCAGGCGGCAGGCCGATTTCTCTCTTTAGATTGCTCGTGCCAGTAAGGGGAGCTGAGGGTGTTGCTACGGTGAGACCAGCCACAAGCCGAGAAGGCAGTAGAAGACCTTCCAGAAGATGAATTGTCTGAGGATCACTGAGTTACTACACTGCTCTCTCTTCCTCACCTAAGATAGCATGAGTTGGTGGGACACCGAGGAGAGACTTTCTCCGCAGGCATTCCCTCATATCAAGAGCAAAGCTTTAACAGAGGTTCCGTATGAGATCTCTTCTACCCCGAGTACCGAGTCGAAGAGAAGCAGTTCTCGGGACCGAAACAGTAAGGGCATTGACGGGGTATCTCGAGTATGGGACACAATGTGAGCTATGAGGTATTGCCCAAATATGGAGAATAATGCAAAATGGGAGCCGTGCGCATCCGCCTACGAGGTCGCAGGCGTGACATCGATCATCATCGTGGACACCGAAGTGCACGAATCATCAAGTGGAGTTGAGTTAGCACTGAACTGGAGCACTCTATGGTCAGTGACTGCGCCGGGAGTTAAATGTTCTCGTGGTGATAGTGGGACGTCACCGGGAGGTTCACTGCTAAGAACCGAGGAAGCAACAGTGGCTTGTTATGGTTTCTGGCCGTGAGCTCTAGTTTTTCAGTGGAGGTTCTAGCTCGTGCTCGATCCGGGTGAGGACGTGATGGGTAACTCTCGCATCGCCGGGTTCACTGGGACCGATCGACCTTCTCGTGGGCATTGCAATCCCATGACATTTTTGTTCTTGCCAGCCTGCACAATAATCGCCATAACTGGGAAATGTCCGATCATTAAGGCCGTGGTTGTCCACTACTCACACAGGTAGTGGTAGTGTGGCTTCGTGACCCCCACAGAGGACCCGACCGAGTGGTGGTAGTCACGAGTGGGACAGTAATCGTGGTCGAATGCGGGTGTCATGGCCCATGCCAGTGCGATCGCATTCAGTCGCGCGTCCGCGGTCCGCTTTCGTGAGGGGATGAGGAGGGTCGCGATCGAGGCCGTAATGGAGGCTGCATGGCAGTGTTCACTATGTCTCAGCAGATGCCTGAGCGAGTCCAGGAGTTACTGCGGGTACGTTTAAAAAGTTTTCATTATCATGCTAGAATTTTAATTATCCTGTGCTAAGCACATCACATTTCCCCTATGTTTGCCAAGAAAGTAAATCCCCAACCTCACCTCGGGAGTGAGTTATTATTGCTCACCATGGGGCGTATCAGTGCCGCATGTGCTGGGAATTTAGGATTGTCCAACGTCATGATTAACTCCACGAGGCGAATCTTGGCCCCTAAACATCATCGATTTCGGGAGATTATTCGGCATGGATTGGTTATCCAAGTATCATGCCATCGCGGGATTGTCAGACAAAGTGGTCACATTCCAAATACCGGTAGACCTGGGTTGTCTTCCAAGGCGAGAAAGTGTTACGCATCAGCCTGATTTCACCACCAGCATGCAAGGTTGCTGCGTAATATGGGCTGTCGTACTTGGCCCATGTGGTGATGAAGGAAGATTCTCCATCCTCGTGGTCGAGATGTTCGCGTTGGTCAATGAATATCCCGATGTTTTTCCCGAGGACTTACCTGCTTACCTCCCACGTAGATCGAGTTTACGATTGATCCGATACTGTACGGATCCTATTTCGAACGCCGTATCGTATGGCTCCCTAAATTTTAATTGAGGAGTTAAAAACCCAACTTCAGGAGTTAGTTGGATAAGGGGTCATTCTAACCCAAGACTTCACCTTGGGGTGCTCCGTGTCGCTTGTTGCATGGACGTGAGTATGCGTTTATGCATAGACTACAGTAACTCAATCGGGTGACGGTGAAGAACCGTTATCCATTGCCTCGATTGATGACATGTTCAATCACCAAGGAGCACGAGTATTCTCCAAGATTGACCTGATCCGGATATCATCAATACAGATCCATATGATGATGTGCCTAAGACCGCTTCCGAACGAGATATGGACATTATGAGTTTCCGTGATGCTGCCTGATTGACTAATGCTTCAAATTCGCATTTATGGATTTGAGGAATAAGAGTATTCGACCAGATTCTGACCAATTGTGATTGTGTTCATCGACGACATCCCGATGACTTTGCAGTGAGACTTGAGTAATACGAGGAACATCTCGAGGATTGTTTATAGGTCCGAGGACAGCTCACTGTACGCTAAGTTTAGCAAATGTCAGTTTGCCCGATCGTATTAGTTTCTTGGGCCATGTGATTTCTCGGGCCAAGGTATTTTTTATGATCCACGTAAGGTGAGGCTGTGGTGAATTGGGAGCAACCAACCAATGTAACCGGGTGCTAGAAGCTTCAGTTTAGCAGGCTAGCCACCACGCTTGCAGAATTTCTCGCCTATAGCCTAATTACTACTTCAAGCTCACTAGGAAGGATGTTAAGTTTGTTTGGGATGACAAATTGTGGAACGGAGTTTCCAGAACTTAAGCATCATCTTACTCATGCACCAGTCTTAGCGCTCCTGACGAGAAAGGGTGAGTTTGATATCTACTAATCGGCTGTTTTGTTGCATGGTTTAGGTTGTGTGTTGATGCAATATGGAAAAGTCATCGCCATGCATCCGTGACAACTCAAACGGCAATTTTAAATGAATTATCCTACTCATGATCTGGAGTTAGCCGCGGGTCTTTGCTTTGAAGATTTGGCGACATTATTTGTAATGGGAGACGGTCGTATCTTCACCGAACACCACAAGAGTCTCAAGTACATCTTTACGCAGAGTGAGTTGAATTGAGACAGAGGAGAGTGACGCTGAGCTGGACAAGGATTATAATTGTACCATCGACATCATCCCTGCAAAGCGAATGCGCTCGATGCTCAGCCTAAATCCCATGGGCAGCTGGCATCGATTAGGAGCGACCTACATTCATGTTGGGTGAGTTGAGGAGCACGGTGCTACCCTTAATGTGGATAATCATCATGGGAGCGTTGTTAGCTCATTTCCGTGTTAGGGCTGTTTTGGTGGATAAAGTTCGAGAGGCTCAGTGGGATTGATTCTCGAGTGTATACACTAAGGAGGAAGTTCTGGCTGCAGGAGACAAGATTATGTGATCGTGAGGATGATACTGATGCTGGGTAGTCGATTATTCAGACTCCAAAGGTGATATGGATTGAAGAGGGAAATCTCGGACGAGTAATACATCTCACTATGCTTTACATCCGGGCAACATGTAAGATGTACCGTATCATCCGAATCGCATTTCATTATTGGTCATGGATGAAGAGTGGATATCGCCGCCTATGTGAGTCGTTGTTTTACCACACAGAAGGCGAGAGACAGAAACCTTCTGGGTTGTCGCAGAGGCCTTTATTCCAGCAGGAAATGGGGAGAATGTTACCGTGGATTTTAAAGTTCAAGCCACGCCACCCAGCAAAGTGATGGGATTCGTACTTGTTGACCGATCGACAAGATACCACTTCTTACCGATTCGTCAGATTACAAGTTGAATAAATTGGGCGAAGATGCTCATTGATCGATTGTTAAACCTCCATGGAGTACCGCTTCCATCATATCGGATAGAGATCCGAGGTTCACTTCAAATTCTCGAAGGTATCAAGAGGCTAAAGGAACGAAACTGGTGACAGCATGCCTTTCCACCCATGCATTGATGGTCACCTCGAGAGGACGATTCGCACCTTGGAGGACATGTTGAGAGTTTCTGTCCTTCACCCGGGGAAGGATGATCACTTGGGCTGCTGATAGAGTCTTCGCCACACACAGCTTTCCCATTCTAGCATCGGTGATACACCATGAGGCGCTGTATGGCATACGTGTGTAACCCCATTACAATGTGACTCGAGGTAGTGGGAGCGAGCACCGGTGCGCCTGTGGACTGGTAGATGACACTGGGCTGCAGAAGGTCTGTGTGATTGCGTAACCCGAAAGCGGCCCAGGATAGACAGTAAGAGTATAAAGACAAACACTCTAAGGATCACATATGCAGCCACTAATGTGTTTTTGGAGATTGCTCGCCCGGGCGGTGTAAGGAGATTTGGTAAACCAGGTAAGTCGAGTCCCCGTACATTGGTCCTTATGAGATTGTGGCGCGTGACATGCCAGCTTGCTTATCGCTTGGCTTTGCCAAACAGAATCATCTCAGTGCATAAGATGTCTTCCTATGTTTCTATAAGCTGAGGAAGTATGTACTCACTTGTGTCTCATGTACTTCAGCCGCAAATCCTTGCAGTTGGATGAGAGGTTGAGTTACGAGGAGGAACCGTGAGATTTTGGATGTAAAAGATAAGGTTCGAGGAACAAGGTGATACCTCCTCGGTGAAGGTTGGTGGTGAGTAACCACGTACAGAGATGGGAGTTACCTGAGACCTAAGAGCATATGCGAGGCTACAAAGACTGCATTTGTTTTGGGTATTCCTTGTTTGTAATTCTCGCACCTAAATTTATTTTAAGGGGGTAGATTGTTACAACCCGTCTCAAAATTTATGTGAAATTACCACTTACTCCCTAAGGTCAAAGTTGACTTTGTTGACTTTTCTAGACGATTTGTGAAAATTATTTTCTTTACATATTCCTATTGTACTGCTTTACACGAGCGCTGGTGTTTAAGCGAACTCAATTTGGAGTTCTAATGAACATTTTACGGACTTTTACGTGTAGGGGCATTTTGGTAATTTGCCACTGGAAGAAAATTAGGGGTTTTGGCATTTTGGGCTGATCGCACAAAGCAGCCAAAACCTCTGCCTCAGCTTTCCCGCAGACGTCCAAATTTTCTTTTCCTTCTCTTTCTCTCCTATTCTCTCTCGGCCAAATACTGGCCCGAAAAGCCACCATCTTTGAACGAATCACAAACTACCAAACCAACGCCCCAAAGAATCATACCAGTACCTCTGCCATTTTGACGAGACTCAGATTTGCCAAGAAATTCGACTCTGGACACCAAACTGACGCTAAACGGTTTCGAAACGAAACGTCACTTCTCGCGGTAATTCAGCTAAGGTGTTTCCTCAGACCATTAACATTGGGTTTAGTTGGATTGAGTAGGTTCAAATTGGATATAAACACGCTAATTTTGGTGCAAAGCTTTGAAGGACTTGAATTAGGGTTTCCTGAAGCTTTCCGGCCAATTTCCAGGCCATCTCCTGCCATTTTTCCGGCCTCAAATTGGTATGAAAATGTTCTACCTCAATACCTTTAATTTGGATATACATACATTCAATTTGGCCAAAGAACGAAGAAGATATGGACATTTTAAGTTTAGGACTTAACGGCATTTAATTTCAGTTTCGGTGAGATGTATCAAAGTGACGTATTCTAAAGGATCAAAAGGAAGAAGTGAGAGGAATATTCCGTTAACGGTAACGGAATATTCACCCGCCGATGGTTATTCCGCTAAACTTAACGGTGCCGACGCCAAAGAATACGGAAGCGCCGCGGACGGGCGACACGCCACAGCGCGGGACCACGGTTACCGCTGCGCTTATTAATGCGTTGCCATGCGAGTTTACTCGCCGCGCCGCGGGCCGGGCGCAAGGAAATGGTTTTTCCTGCTGCAAGGTCTGGGGGTTTACCGGCTACAAGGCCGGGCGCAAGTGCGCGCATGAGGCCACCTCCCGCCAAGTGGGCGGCGCGTCTGGACTGCTTTCCCAAACACAGGCGGGGCGGCAGCACGGCGGCGCCACAAGCGGGACGCAGCTTGAGAGGTTTTCTGTCTTTAAATCGCCGAGTCTGCTGCTTTCGCCATGCAATAGTATTATTTTTTGGGGGTATTTTTCATTAATAAGTTTAATCATTATCAGGAGAGAAGTTCTAATTTATCCCTTAACTTTAAATAGGTAATTCTTCGCCCGCACACCGAGGAGGTGGCAACATCGGGAGATTTACTCCGATCACTCTGCAGTGGGAGGACATTTCATTTCAAGAAATGTTTTATATGATTTAAAATGGTTTTATTTTTGGATTGTTTATGGTTTTAATTGGCTTTAAAGCGTTGTTTACTTATATATATTTATTTATAAATATATATACTTAATGAATATGATTTGTGCTACCTAAGTGATTTATTTATGGTAAATTATATTGATAAATGGATTATTTTGTGATTTGAGATAATTTATCATCTATGATTATATAGTATAAAATGGTTTATACTATGATATTTCTTGCATAAATACTAATTGATATTTTATTATATGGTTTTGGGAGAATGATTTATTTATAATATTTGATATATGGATTTATAAATGGATTTTTGGTTCCTATTTACATATGAGCTACTATAGGGCCTTTAAACCACAATTTGGTATGCTTTCGCTTACGCTTTTTTTAAGTACTGCTCATGGCCATAGGATGCTTCCTACATGTTTGGGTCAATGACTGCATCTGCGGGTATTGTCCGGTAAATACCTTAGTGTGTTTTGTCTCACGATTATTGTTGTTGTTTACGGGAAAAGGCCCCACCGCGTATGACTTGGTGTGACGGGCAAGTGCTAGTTTACATGTGTGTGGTACTAGGAGTACAAATGATTTGGATAACGTATTGAGCTTGTAACGGTGATTGAGAGGCGACCTCAAACCCGCACGGTGATCGCACATATACCTTTGTGACGGTTTTCTCTTATATATGATTATATATGTTTTGACTTATGAATTGTGATTTATTATTATTTTAACTTTTGATACTGCAAAGATACTTTCAAGGTATCTTTGAATTATACTATGTTAGTAGTTTCCTATGATTATATTGGTTTCTCAAACAAATATGTTGAAAGAGAAAGGTTTACTAAAACTTTGTTTTTGTCCACTCATTATTTTTTGTTTGCGCCCTTCCAGTCATAGACACCGGCTTCCAAGCGAGGTCGAGGATACGTGGCGCCTGATCGTTCATCCTAACCGTAGGATCTTTCCTTATCTTCGCTTTATAATAATATCCATCCTCGTTATGGATAGAGATTGTAGAACTTCCGCCATTTCTTTATTTTCCATTGCTCAAAATTAGTACGCCCGAACTATGCATATTGTCGCTGGATTTTATCTATTTAATACAAATTATTTCTTCTCCATCAAGTGTTGTCATGCATTTAATGGCTTCGTCACTTACGAGTGTTGGCCAACACGCCGCACCCGCATCCACGTGCATCGAGGTGGGGTGTGGCCGCTAATCTCAAGTCGCTTCGTGATAACATATACATATCCACTATCTAGGCCTACTACTCTCACCATTTATGAAATGAATTTATGAGGTATCATAACCGATGACCAAGCCATTGGCTCTAGTGCAAGTGGGGAGATTGTTGTAGAAAATGTGCCCTAAAACCAATCATATGATGATACTTACTGGACATTTCACATGTTAAACTAATTTGGTTTCTTAATATAAGGATATAGATTGGCTGTTTAAAGTAGTCTCATATAAATGTTATATGTTTAAACAATAAGTCTCAAGGAATATGTGCTTAGTAGAATGTAATCTAAACATGTTAGGTTTATGAGACTATTCTCGATCATGGACATATCCTAAACGCTCCCTTTGACATGAATAGGATTACAATTGGGCATTGACAATTGCTACATCAAGACATGTTATGTCTTCTCTCAGGGAGAGTGACTAGTCTCGAGTCATTGGTGTAACCGACACCAGGATAAGCATGTAGGTGCTCAATATGGAATGAGTTCATCGACCGCGATCAACGATGAGTTTTCATGATCATGTCACATGAGAACTCATAGTTGGGATAATGTAAAATTAGTCCTTCGACCTCGAGGCATCACAACTTCTGTCTTATGGTGAGGTCCTTAATCTTTGATTATGTCAAAGTCACTCTCATCCCATCGTGTCCACGGCATAGTTGGGGTTGCTTACTAGCCATAGAGGCAAGTGAATGCGCAAATAAGGATCTCTTTTTTTTTTTTTTTTAACCTTCAAACCGCTTGAGGGAGAATACCTATGATAAGGATTAAGAATCTCTCAAGCTGCAGTATGAATAAGATTTGTGTCGCCTCCAAATCATATTCAAGGTAATCATATAAGTAAAGGAATCACATTGGATAGTAGACATGAATAAACTATCAAACCAAACAACGTGGTCGAGAGTATTATTGTAGAAGGACTCAGACATTGCAACTTAACCTAATAGGTTTCTCCACCTCTTCTCCGATTAGCTTGGGTACCATGACATACCGCTAGGTGTCACTCATGGTTTGTGGTAACCCTAAAGGTGTATGATCACTAAAGGGAGAATTGGAAAGTAAGTTTCAATTCACAAAATGATTTGAAAGAGTTCTAATCCTCCACCGCTCGCTTAAAAGGAACCTAATGGATCACACCATGTAAGGTAGTAGAGTTTGGATGCGTAGAAATGAGATGAGTAAGAAATAATTAAATGGTTTAATTATTTATGGCAAGGATTAATTAATATGTTAATTAATCAAACGAATAAGTTCGTTAAAGACTGAGTTGGATTTTTGAAGTCACATCAAATTCTATCTAACGCTGCTTCCATTGACTTAAGTTGTATGACAACTTAATGACTAATAATAGATTAGGCCCAATAGCCCAATGAACCAACATGGCCAAGCCATTTAGGGCAATGTAGTGAATTTGCTTTAATTGCAAGTTTGACATTACATTGTGAAATGATATAAAACAAGTTTATAACATTTCATACATAGAGGTTTTCTTTGGGAGAATTGGTGAGCATGAAAATGCTCCCTTCTCTCAAAGAGGCCGGCTACCATAGAGGAGTAGGCTTAGGCAATCTTCACCTCACTCTAAGGCACTCATCTTCTCATCAAGACTCTCCTTGGTGAAGAGACTTAGAGGTCCCCTACTTTGGGTACTGAGAAACCTATTCTTTGATCATCCCTTCAAAATGTTCATGGAGCAAAGAAGCTTGGAATGAAGACCCTCTCCATGGGTGATTAGCCTTTGCTTATGCAAAGAGGAATCAACAAAGGTATAAGATTTCTCAACTCAAATTGTTTTGATTCTTTGAGCTTATTCACTATATCTACTAGGCTTTGAATTCCTTGGGTAAAGTTTTGCTAAGTGCATAGAAGCATTGCTTCCCTTTAATTGTTAAATGCATGCTTAATGATGTTGCTTAATGAACTCGATTAATCCACAAATTTTTCCTTCATCCTGGAGGGGCGCAAAGCAGAAGGTGTGAGTGGGCAAAAATAAATATTTCTAAAACCTTTGTTTTTCACAACATAGTAACCCCTCTTTTAAAATTCAGGTATACTTTCTCAAAGTAATACTACTTATAGTATGAAAACTGTCAAAAATACGGTTAAACACCTTTACCTCAACAAAATAATATAATATTCGTCATCAAAACAGTATAAAGGCAACAGGGCCAAAGGTATAAGTAAATACCAAAATCTCCTCAACATAAAGCATGCTCAACAACATAGAATATATATAATATGATATGCTCATCGACATATGCAGACACACAAGTCCATGTAGAAAGTAGCTATATGGAACAGGCTGGGTGTAATAAATATATGCTCGGTACTACGATCACGTGAAGCTGGCGCTAAGCGCATCACATACGAGTCCTAGCAGCCTAATGCAGACTAGTATAGGCTGACACCTACAATGGATCCAAAGTGAGCATAACGGTGCGGATGTGAACATACATGTGAAGGCTGGTCCTGGCCCTGACGAGTACAAGACATCAGTGAATGCATGTATGATGAGCATATAATATACACATGATCATGCCATACATTTTTGCAAGTCTCAACATAATATAATTTCTTTATACTTAAATCATAAGTAAAAGTATAGCATGATAGAAAATAAGTCATGAAATCATAGTGAGAAATAATATAAATAATATTAGTTTCTCAAAACAAAGCCCACTCACTGATATGTCGTTGGGTCGTAGCCGCCTTGCCTTGCTTGACCCCTGTACTCCTCTTAGTAAGTCTCACCTATATGAGATATCACTATAGCAATGATTAAACTCATAAAAGTTACTAATTAAATTAATAAACGACATTAATCCTTGGTTTGCTCAACACGAAGGTCTAAAACACTCTGAAAAATATCATACCTACTGCCCCGATGTAGTACGCTTCGCTACGAGTCGCCTCGCGTCGACGGAAGTCGAAAAAGTGCTCCCACGCGCCCTCACGTGCAGTCAAACAGAGCCGGTCAAACTAATGGCGTTAGTTGACACTGTTAGATTTAACGGAAGATTCCGACATCTCCGTTAAATCTAACGGAATATTCCTAAAGGCGTTAAAAGGAATATTCTTCGATCTGGACTGGTTGCTGACGTCAGCGATGACGTCACTGCTGACGTCACCGCCCGGTCGCCGCTGCAACTAACTCTGGCCGCTGGCGCCACCGGCCAACTCGCCGAAAAACTAGAAAATTTTCTTAAATTCCTAACTTCTTCATTTCTCAACCATTTTACACGATCCACATGTCAAAATGAAGCTAGAGCAAAGGGGAACAAGATTATACTAATTTGGAGTCCAAAAATTGGTCGGAAATGGCTGTAACTTGGCACTTGGCTGGAAAACCTTGGTTTACGAACGAAGTCTGATCTACCTCAAAACACAACCAAATAACACGATCTTAGTATGAAAATATATCTACTCAACACGAGGAAACTAAAGGTGGTGGTTAGGAACCTCACCTTGGTTGGTATTTTTGAGAAACTTGCCGGAAAAGTCTAGTTCTTCCGTGTGCGATTCTAGCCAAGCGGTAAAGAATTTGGGTGATCGGCTTGTACCGTTGAACTAAGTGAGTTACAACGAACAAGATGGTGGTTGTGGTTTAACTCAGTTTGAATGAATTTGTGTGGCCACTGTGTGCACTGTGCATTTCTACGGGGAGAAGGGAGAAGAAGACAGCAGAAAAAAAGAGTGAGGGGAAAAAGAGAAAGGTCAGGGGAAAAAAAAGGAAAAAAGTTTTTCCCCAAACTAAACTGGGCAATTAGATACTACATGGTACACGCACCAACCTATTTCCATAACAGGAAATAATATTTAAACGTCCACGTATGATTTCCACTTAACCCGTTCAAGGGCATTTTGGTAAAATTACACATTCGGAAATAAAATATAATAAAATTAGGAACGGGTCGTCACATGGTGAAACTTTTAAATATCCTAAAATGCCCCTGTTTAATTAAGTGTGTCAAAATAAAATAATTTATTGAATAGAAATAAAATAGTAAATTGAAAACATTTCGAAATCAAAATTTTCCAAATAGGAATCCCACATATTTTTTTTCAATTTTTTAAATAACAAAATAATAATCAATTTTTTAGATAAAAATTAAAAATAATATAAAGACTCAGTTAGCACACACGTATGCATGTGATGAGGAGGAGGAGCTAGCATTTTCTTAATGTGAAACTCCAAAATGGCATTATCTATGTCTTAAACCTCAAAAATACCAAAATTCATATTTAAAAGCAAATAATATTTAAATTAAAAGACTTTGAACACTCAAAATCTAACAATCACATTTTAACCCTGACAATGCCGAAATCTGAGACTTAATTCTCAAAAAACACAAAATTCAATAAGATGTAATACTCTAGAGCTGTAAAATCTCTACAAAACGACCTCAAATGTTCGGTGGCTGCTTACTGTTTCAAGTTTAAGTCTTTTCTGTTTGTATATTGCTATGGGCTGTTCTTTTAGAGCCTATTTCATTGCAATTGTCTTTTGTGGAGTTGGGCTTTTGTTTGGCTATTTTGGATTCTCTTTTTGAGTTGTTTTTACTCTGTACTAGCTTTCTCTTTGAATGAAATAAACTTTGATTGACACAAAAAAAACGACCTCAAATGTTAACGCTAAAAATTTATGACAAACCATTCTTAATTGTACCACTAATGCCTCTTGAATAAGATAAATAGTGATGCTAGAAAACCATCTACTTAAGCATTGTCCCTCAAATTATAAGAAGCTTTATCTAGGATATATCAAAAATACGTATTTAAATTATACATCTGAACAACAACATTTTGACATTTAATCTAACAGCTCTTATTCAAATATGTAATTTAAATGTGTATTTTTGATGTTCATTAAAAAAAATTCCCAAATTATAAATAGCAAAATAAATAAACAAAAGAAAAAGCCTTTTCGTGCAAACAGCCGTACACCTCTCCACAAAAATCTGAAAAAAAAAAGAAAAAGAAAAAAGGAAAAATGTTAGTTGACCCGGCCCAACCCAACTAAAAATCTTCCGCGACCAGCCATCCACAATGGGCACGTGTACGTCCCCGATATGATCAGAGAACCCGCCAGACTCGGCCGTGGACCCATTGACCCAAAGTATTACCCGTCTTCTTCTCCTTTTTATATACAAACAAGGAAAACCCCCAAAATCCCATCCGCTCTGATCTCCATTTCTGCGATCTCTGAAGCTCCCATTGACTTTGACCCACCACCCCATTCGGCCGTTCCTCCTTCCTCTGCCATGCTCCGCCGCTAAAACCCCTGATTTCACGACGACCCAGAAACCTGTTTTCTCAGATTTTGCAGCTCTGGTTCACGATCTGGGGCGGTTTTGCTGTCGGCGTTGTTTTGTGCAGCGCTCGGGCTTACGGGTTTCGAAGAGCATACGATAATGCCTTCGGTGCCCACTCACCTCCTCCTACGACCCTCGGTCCCTAACTTGACTTCCTTCCACGGCGGCTCTTGCTCTCATCGTCTGAAACATCTCGAAAAGGGTGATCGGCGCGGTAATCTTAGTTAACATTAGGCTTTAATCTCACTTGGGTTCGTTTATCTTGCGGTTCTTGCTCAGCTTCCCAGTTTGTAGCGAAGGTTAGGGAGTTTTCGTCGAGAAATCTGAGGTTTTAGAGATCTAAGAAATTTTTGTAAGGTTTTAAGAAGTTTGGAATTGTTTTGTAAGATCTTGGTGTGAAGGTTGTTCTTGCTGTTAACTTTATTCGAGGTAATTAATTTTATGAATTTATGTTTATGTTGATTGCTATTGTTTATGATTAAGTTCAGATTATGAGGCAGCTGGATATTTTTGGATTATATTTGAATATGTAGTTATTTACTTACAGCATGTTTTTGATTTTTGGTAGCTGCGTTAATTTAATTTCCGATATGATTTTTGATGTTAACATGTGGATTTTGGCATTGTGTAGAATTTGGTATTGTAGATGGACATAAGCCCTCCTAGTGAGAAATCGGTGTTGCGAAATGTAGACAGTTTGCAAGGTTTGCAGCCCTCTGCGAACCAAGAGCAAATTCGTACTGGTTTGCTTGAAGATTATTCGGTAAGCGATCTTGCAAGTGCTGTTGGTGAGTCCTTGAATATCAGTGTTGGAGAAGAGTCGATTGATGTTAAAGATGTTGGAGAAGAGTCGATTGATGTGAAAGATGTTGGAAGAGAGTCGATTGATGTCAAAGATGTTGGAAAAGAGTCGATTGATGCCAAAGATGTTGGAAAAGAGTCAGTTGATGCCAACGATGTTGGAAAAATGGAACATGCTTCCGATGGGGATAATTTTAGTGGTGAGGAGAAGAGAAACACATATGCAGAACCTAATGCACAACAGGGAAAGATCACTCGAAAATGCTTGAACAAGTGTGCAACCTTTCCTAATCCTACTGGTGTGCTCTCTCCTAATGCCTCCTCAAACATAGAAAAGGAGGAAACCAAAGAAGCGCTATTTGGGGATGAACATCATCACCAAGCCTACTCGCGCTCGGTGTCTTTGCCTGTAAGTTATCTATATGCTTGCTGGAAGAGCCTGTTGTCCCTAGAGCTGTGCACTTTTTTCTTCCTAATGCTATGTTTTCTCTCATGGATATCCCATTAATAATTACCACTTTTGTTTTCAGTTGATATACTTAAGGAACCTGTTATTATAATGAGCTAATGGCCTTATATTGGACTATGCCTAGCTTGATATACTGCACATCACATAAAGTGGTGCATGCTTGCAGGTGGTTTAGAGTTTCGGGTCGTGCTCCCCCTCTTGGCTCCACTTCAAGTGGGGGAGGCAGAATGTGTTTGTTTATTTGTGTTTTAGTGAGTGTTCTTTTGTTTTTTGGTTTTGTCATCATCCTGTACGTTATGCCTTGTCCTTGTTGTCGGATGGATTAGTGATTATATTTATGCGTAAATGTATAACAACTCAAATTCAGTAAGTGTAACATGGCTACTTGAAAAAAAATGTTGTGATGGTCTAGTTTTGGATGACGTGTTCATAGCATAGGTTCTTATTGTTCTTAATGCTTTGTGCAGGCTCCTTCGAAGCTACTTTCTGCTCTGAAAGGTAGCCGGGAGAAAGAGGGGTTGTCGCTCGGTAAACTTTCTGTCACATGGGCCCCTGATGTGTATGATCCACCTGCTACATCAATGTCGCACACAGTTACAGGCAAGAAACAGCAGAAGTCAAAGAACAAGAAGAATTGGAAGAAAGATGGAAAGAAGGGGCAAAAGAGCAGCTCTTCACGGGGAAAAGATAAGAAGCAATATCGCAAATCTGGGGCTTCTGAGAGGTGTCACAGATCTCTGGATCCCCGTGAAACATTGGTTGACACAAACAATGGTTTTGGTGAGCTTGTGGTAGGCAGCCCAGAGCAACATTCTTATTGTGGGAGCTCCTTCTTGAAAAATTCGCTCACTAACATGCATTACCCAGTTGCAGAAGCCTCGTAAGCAAACACATATATGCTGTTGTGAATATCACATCCTGCGCTGTGTACATAAATAAGTCACTCAAGACAGTTTTGTTGATGAGTGTTTGAGAAAACTTGGAACAATCTGCTACTCTAGTTGTGTCCGTGTTGTTGACACAGTGGTGATTTCTTTATATGTTGTGTCGTTGCTATGCTTCTCGCGGAGCAGCATTTTGTAGTTGGTATTGCTGTGTTTGTGGTATGCATTTCTACTGTGAATCGGCTTTTCGCTCGCAGAATGCTATATCTTATTTGGTTGGCCCGTTTATGATTTGTTAATTTTCTGCTTGGATCAATTCATGTGATTGCATTTGTCTGCGTACTCTCCCGCAAAGGTTTATGAATTCATACATCAATACCATCATAGAACCCTAATTTATGTTTTAGTTCAGTTATGTTGAACCCTAATTTTTGTTCGTCCTTTCCGATCTGTTTTTACCGTGCTTGGCGGCCTTTTCGGTTTGTAGGAGTACGTTTTGTTCCTCCCTCCTCCATGTACAGACCTCACAACCACCGCCATTTCCCTTTCTCGAGTCTAATTTTTAACCAAGGATGAGGTCGTAAAAATTGAGCTACTAGAACAACTGCTAAATTATAAATGGAATTGAAGTCGTAAGTGCTTAAATAATCTCATTTGGAATTCCAGTTGGGGTTGCACAATGACAGACAAAGTGAGTACTTTATGTTGTGTACTCGGCATTAATTTTAACATAATCATAACTTAGATCACAACCCCATGCTTGACCTCGTCCCGGGCCATCACCTGTTCAAAAGTACAAGGGCATATCAAACACGATCGACACGAAAGATTTACGAAAAACAGTTGAGTTTGTGGGCTTAGTACTCAGGCAGATGTTAGTTATAAATTATAATCATGGTTCTAACTAAATATCCGACTTGCATATCCTCCAAATGTTTCAGAAACTTACCTACGGATACACTAATTACAACTGTGCCGTGGATCTCACCAGCCTTCCTGAGGTAGTC
The DNA here is from genome assembly GCA_018257905.1 of Gillenia trifoliata. NCBI lineage: Eukaryota > Viridiplantae > Streptophyta > Magnoliopsida > Rosales > Rosaceae > Gillenia > Gillenia trifoliata. Next base: position 11,978,637 of record CM031084.1, on the reverse strand, counting down.
ACTAGCCGCACTCCTGAAAGGAAATCCAGCTAGTCAAACTACTAGGTTTAGGATCGATCTCCTCGGAGCAGAGAAAGGAGAAGGTGACGAGCTGAAAGGGAAAATGTCCTTGGCACAAAGAGAAACGTTTTTGTTACCTGTCAAATAGTTGTGGCTCCCCACCATCCATGAGCAGAATATCCCCTAGCAATACTCGGAGCTTGCTTTGGTCGAAAGGTATTCCTGCATAGCCTGCAGCAGCAGCGATGCGCCCCCAGTTTGGGTCTCTGCCATATATTGCAGCCTGATTGACACTTGGAAAGTAAATTTAGTATTTGGTATACTTGAGCATCAAAAAGGTAGGCAGCGTTCGGATATCATGCCTTTACTAGTGACGAAGATGCCACCGACCGTGCTATTTTTGCTGCTTCAGCCTCACTCTCTGCACCAGTCACTGTAACCTGCACATCTAATTCAGGTTTAGCAAGCGCATCTTCGAATTTATATAATACCTCAATTTCATCGTCCTCAAAAAACAAAGTGCAAATAATTAGCATAGTACTTGTATACCCAGATCCCACACTGAGCACTTTAAAAATATAACGTAACAATTGTGAGATTCAAGAACAATTTAACTTAGCTTAAATATTAAATTTGCAATCTGGAAAACAATTTTTAATGTTATGATCGAATATTTAAGCGTAAGTTATGTATGAATATGAAAAGAAACAAAGATGAGAGGATCATAAAATTCAAGTCTCAAGCTTCAAATTTCAACTTTTATATACTATTCGCGTCATTTGTGATCTTTGTTTAGCACAGATATCGTTAAATAAGAATGCAGACCTCAATTAGGCAGGTTGCTCCTTCTCCATCCCAAGCTATTGATTTGGCAAGACCTTGCATTACCTGCAAAATGACACTACAATTTCAATCCTAAAAATCTGTGCACAAGCCTATGCAAACAGGGTTAAAAGCGGTAGGTAGCCTATTGCTATCGATACCATATTAAACCAAAAGCAACTGAGCTCAAGGGCCACCTCTGAGAGTGAGACATTGTAGTGTGTCTGTGTAGATTTAGACCACATAATACAACTTAAATGGAAAACACAACTTAATTTTTCCAATTAATTTCCAGTGATTCCTGAATTTTGGGTTTCACTCTAGAAGATTTTTAGACCACGGAGGTTAGGCAGAACTTAAATAAGCGGAACTAACCACATCTAGGCATGCTTGAAGTTGGACTGCTTCGTTACTGTTGTAGGAAGATATCTTAGTTCCAGATAATCCACTAGCTAAAGCAATGACAGTATCATTGGTGCTTGTATCTCCATCTACCTGCAACAAAAAAACACCTTAAGTGGGCATCATACATTCATACTACAAAAGAAAGAAGCAACAAGGTAGGTTCATTACACCTGGTTACTGAGCTATGATGTTTTGAAAAATGAGAATATAGACATTTTACTTACTGTTATTTGGTTGAAGCTTCGGTTGACAGCAATTTGAACCATTTTTCTCCAAACATCACTGCTAACCATCGCATCAGTTGTTACTACCTGTTCCCGTATAAAACTATTAGTAAAGTTAGGTGCTAGTAAAAGCATTAAGAGAAGAGAAACTTTAGAAGACATACTCCCAGCATGGTAGCCATATTTGGGTGGATCATCCCGGAACCTTTTGCCATTCCCCCGACTCTTATATTTGTCCCTCCAACCTGAGCAATTCAAGTTTCAAGATTTTTTACAAACAAAAATAAAAACACGATACTGAAAATGGTAATGCCAGCATTTTGGCATTGCTGATTATGCATAAAAAAAAGACTTCAAACAAAGCAAGAAACATAAGAGTTGTTCCTGATTCGGTCATTGGTCCAGAGTCCTTATAAAAGACCCGTACAAGCAAAGCACTGAGCACATTAACAAGGAAAATTCCAAAAGTAGCAGATATCTCATGCACCGAAGATATAATTACAGGAAACAACTTGCACACCTGAGACTGAATTGCCACACTCTTGCTAACGAGGTCGGTTGTCGTGATTGCCACTGCTGCAGCATCTGCCCTGCAGACCGAACCAAATGGCACATCAGGGGGATGATTTTAAATTTTTAAGCCCTATAGATTCACAACAAAAAGAACAGCATGACCAGGTACATAAACATGAAAGTATGTCAGTTATATGAGCTAAGTTTACAAGCATTAACATTTACCCCTCAATTGACGATGATAGTGAATTAACCAGTTTTGGAAGGGATTTTAGAAGTGCTTCCTGCATATGATAATTAACGAATGAATCGCTTATACAACACTAAGAACATGTCAAGTTATATATATCTGCCACAAAAATATCAAGTAACATTTATCAGTCAATCTGTTAATATTCCAAGAAATACCGTGTACATCAGTGTGATTAGAAATGAGCATAACAAGGGAACAGGAATATGGTGGTTATATATTACCTTTTTTATCCTTTGACCAATCACACCAGTCGATTCAATCAGCACTTCCACTTGTCTCAAATGAAGCAGCTGCAGCACAAAGATTCATGTTTACAAGTGAAAAAAATTCCAGCCTATGCAAGAATATCTATGAGATTCACGTGTTTGTCGCCCTCCACATACCCTAGCAAGGCTGCTGGAGCACTCTATTACATCTTGATATCCCGAATCACCCTGGACAGAATTGGAATGTATATTATCCGTGCAAAACTTAACTGTAACAACATACTCAAAGAGTGTTCAAAAAGCAAAGAAGTTTTTGAAGGACAAAACAAACGGAAAATCGGCAATATGCATCGATAAATGTCCTACCGTTGCTGCATTGGCTTGACCAGCATTGATCAAAACCGCCCGCGCCTAACGAGTCATAAAGATTTGTCATTAGCAGATAAACAACACAATTAAAACATGAAAAATTAATCAAACACAACACTAAATTTACAGTAATCCTAGCATTATTAGCTAATAAGTAAAAGAAGCACTGAAACAAAAGACAGTCAAGCACACCGTTTCTGAAGTCTTTAATACTGATTTGCAATACAACACCGGCGCAGCTGCTACCACATTCGTGGTAAACGACCCTGCGATTAATCGAATATACAGATCATTAACAAAACAAAAAAATTCACAATTTTAATTTGCTCAAAATGTGATTAATTACTCACCAGCAGATGTGGCATCTACATCACAAGTGACAAGCGCGAGATCAGGCTTATCGCCTATGGCACGAAGACCGCCATACAATCCGGCAGCTTTGAATCCTTCTGCAGCTGTAACTCCGCCGGGAATCTACAGAATCACAAACAAAGTCACAGTCTCGATCAAATTGATCAGACAAGAAACCGAAATTGCAGAGGGTAAAATGCCAAGTAAACCAAAAAACGGCGTCGTAGAGAAGGTCAACCTGCTTCCAAGGGCCTTCCGGGAGGAAAATGGGGGCTGCCGGAATGTGACGGGAGACTTCAATTGAAGACATGGAAATAGCGGGAATTTTGAAGTCCCGCCGAGACGAACCGAAACGAGGAGTGGCTACGAATTTGACGGAGACGGATTGAGGAACGCAGAGATACATTTCAGCAATCGTATCGGAAAATGCTGCGTTTTCGGAGTTGGATTTGAAAACGGTGGTTTTAGGGCTTTGCTGTTGAGCTGAGTGGGGTTTTGCGGCCGCCGATACGTTAAACGTATTCTTTCTTTTTTTGGCGGCCGAAACGTTTCGAACAGTGCATGTAAGAAGGAGAAAGTTTTAGGTGTAATTGTAGAGACTGGCTACAGTGCTCGCAAGCATTGGATGCTCACACTGATGTTACCCTCCTTCCCCCCCTCTCTCCTCCCTCCTCCCTCCTCCCTCCTTTTAATGATGAGATCAGTGTGAGCATTCAATGCTTGCGAGCACTGTAGCCTACTCCGTAATTGTATAGGACTTGTCTTGCGTGTGAGTGTGACCGTTAATGACAATGCCACATGATATTATTGCCTCTTAGCACTACTATTAGTGGTAATATTCTTTACTTGTAAGTAAAAAGTTAAGTTCAATTCTCGTAGAAGGTGAATTCGAACTACGGGTCCATTTGGTGGGCTAGATGGGATTGGGCCTTAGGGATATGATTGGATTGACAAGGATTGGTTAGGCTTTGAATCTCAATCTATTGTTTGATGAAACACTAAGCTGCACGAGACTAAATTGGACTTAAATAAAAATAAATTATAAAAAATAAAATAAAATTGCCCAGTCGTCATTAAAGTACATTAAATTAAAGCACACTAAGCTGGATGATTCCACTGCAACTAGGGCTGGGAATTTTGTACCGAAATACCCTGAATGGTTCAGTCCCCAATACCGAATTTTCTGTACGGGGATCGGGACCGTATTACCATATATTCGGTAATACCGAACCGAACCAAAATATATATAATATATTTTAATTATATATATATATATATTAATTATTTCGTCCATTGGATTGGTTCAATTGGGTTTGCTGTTTAATCTCAACCGTTGGTTTGAGATTGAATCCTTCCAACTCTATCGATCGAAACACTTCCCGACTTCCGTTCTTCTTCTCTTCTCCTCTCCGGCTCTCCGTGCTTCTACAGCAATTCTGCAGCTCTGCTCCATCTATTTCTCTCTCAATTTTGCAGCTCTGCAGCAATTATTGGTAAGTTCTATACTTGTAATTTCATATTAGGGTTTGGGTTTGCGGGATTTGGGAATTTGGGAATTTGGGAATTAGGGTTTGTAATTTCTATACTTGACCCCATTTGATTGTTAAAACTTAAAAAACAGATCTCCTTGTATTTAGTCATATGGATTCCTAAGTTATCTTAGTAGAAATACACATTGGTTGTGTTTTGGATTAAAGCAGTGGATTTCGTGCTGGTTTGCTTGTACAATGTTTTCGTGTTAGTTTGCTGGTTTGCTTGTATGATGTTTTTCGTGCTGGTTTGCTGGTTTAAGGACATGCCAGGGGTGTAAGACAGTAGAGGAATGGGCTGAGAGATTTGAGTGTTCAAAATGGTGAAAATGTGTCTTGGAGGCTGAGAGCGAGTTAAGAGTTGAGGGAAAGTGAAATTCTAGGGCATGAGAAAAATAGTAGGAATAAGGGGACCGTGTGTTTCATAAGACATCAACAGTTATCCGTTGAAAATTGTGTCTAAGGTGGAAAATTATTTTTAAAACGGAATAAGCATCAGTGTATATAACTTCTGATGTTACATCACATATTAATGGCATTGGCAATACAAAGTGGCAATCTCATTTGACATATAAGACTGTCATTTAACTTTTTAATGCCTAATATTACGGCATCATTTCTTTTCTTTTGTAATGCCTATGAAGTGTAGTCATATAACTAGTATATAGAGTCGATTGGGTGAATATGTGAAATGATTATGTCTTAACATAAATTAGGTCATGTTATTAGTGTTTTTAACATTTGAATATACTTGAATTGTATAGACAATGAGGTATGATGCAACTTTCAAAGTATGTTAAAGATAGTTATGACTTGTGATATTGTCTTCAACCTTGAATGAAATGACCGTTCATAAAAATTTAAAATTTGGCATTCAATGTCCTCAGATAAATTCTTGGTTTCACCATTGTGTTCATAAGTTATCAAAGAATGATTTGTTAAGATTGTTAAAGATATGATTATGCTCTGAGTTGTGAGTTTATTTCATTTCGTGTTGGTTTGCTGGTTTGCTTGTATGATGTTTTCGTGCTGGTTTGCTAGTTTGCTTGTAAACCTAATAATTTCTTTTGGTTCAGTGCTGGTTTGCTGGTTTACAACAGAATTTAGCAGCCTCTGTATAAATTGACTTGTAAACCTAATAATTTCTTTTGGATGACTTGTAAACCTAATAATTTCTTTTGGTTCAATGCTGGATTAGAATTAAGGCTTTAAGAATGGATTAGAGTCATTAAAATTTAGAGTCATAATAATATGGGCAAAAAAATTGTCAAATTTTGTTGGGCTTATGTAACATTTCGGGGAGGCCCATTACCGAAATGGCCCCGACTCATTCGGTAATACCGAATTTCGGTTTGGTATTTGCTATTGGAGTTTCGGTTCGGTTCCCTAACCGAACCCAGCCCTAACTGCAACCATCCCTCACCACCTTCATCAAAAATTGCCCAGTTGAAAAAAAATTGCTAATCAAATCCATAGAAAGAGGAGGATATGGGGAGAGAAATAAGCAATTTTTGAAGAAAAAATAGAAAAAGAAATCAACATCCGTTCAACTCAGACCAAGAAAGAGAGAATAGAAGAAGATGGAGGAGAGAGAAAGAGAAGAGAGATCGCAGGGAAATGAGAGAGACGAGAGAGGTGATTACAGAGGAGAGGGGAGAGGCGCGCAATGAAGAAAAGCAAAGAAGGCTGAGAACAATGGCTTCATAACCCATGAGTCGTGTCTGGTTACATAACCCGTGCTATTACAAACTTGCATCTCGAGCTCGAAATCTAGTCTGTGTCACAATTAACCTCATCAAACATCGACTGGGATTCAAATCCATTTTAAATGTTTACAACCTGTCCTAGCTTGCCCATCAAACAGGCCCTAATTTATTATTGCTAGTCCATTGTGTGGCGTAGCCCAATTTCTCGACTCCCTTAGTGTAAATATACATTGTATTAAAAAAAAATTAGTGTAAGATTAACTTAAGTAAGTTCCTCGCCATTTTAAGATCAGTTTGTATTATAGTTTATAGAGTATGAAAAAAACATGTTTTGAAGTGATAGGGCAATTGTTCTTACAATCATTGTTCGTAAAAAATATTGTTGAATACGTGAATTTTATGTGTATTAATGAAAAATATGTTTAAATAACGTGAAACGTCCTCATAGCAAATTCATAAACTATCCCATCACTGAAACTATCATATATAATATGATTTTTGGTAGACGATGGACTTCTTACAAGTAAAGGAAAGACTTTCCCTCAGTCCATATGGATTGAAAACCTTGCTAAGATGGGAATAAAACTTCCTTGCGGCACAAGCAAAGATTCAAAGTCGGTTTCCCTAGTCCACATGGATTCAAAAGCTATATATATAGCTATTTTCTATAGTATTGATCATATTACTATTTGCTATTGCGCTATTTTCTTCTGACTAGACAATGGAGGTGTATCAGAAAGTGTATCATGAGGTAGGTCGGAAATTCACTTGCGACGTGAAGACCCGTCCCACACGAGTACTAGGCCAGCAGCAAGACCACCCTGATGATCAACTTGATACGGTTCAACTCGAGCTCAACTTCACATCCGTTATAAACAAGAAGTACTACGTCAATGATCTTGAAGAACAAGAACCTTGGATAAGTGAAACAACAAGCACAAGACGCTGATGAAGGCGATGGTGCCAAGATGAGGCTTTATATTTCTGACATACTTTACAAACATAAAATCTTTGAGGAGGAGGAGGGGAAGGACATGATCGATGTACCTCAAGTGGTGCAAAATATTGTAGACAAGGTTTGTAGGATTCGCAAGTCGGATTCAAACAAGGGCCTCAAAATACTGCGCTTGAGGGTTGACATGAAAAGTGACAGTATCTTGAAGATGTGCGAATGGTGTTCAGACGAAGGAGTAATGACAAGGGACGCGCAGCTCAAGAAGAAGAGGGCTAGAGTGGTGACTGATGATCTTCATGAAGACGGTGTTGAGGAGGAGGAGGAGAGAAGGAAAAAGAAGATGCATAGTATGCGGAAGCGAGGTTTGTAGAATTTGTTTGGAAGACATTGTCGCTGGATCAGAAGAAGTGACAGGCTTGCCTTGTGGGGATATATTTCATGGCGTATGCATAATCCAATGGCTGGGAAAGAGTCGTAACTGCCTGTTTGTGGCTTTGAGCTGCCTCTAGTTTAAACTAAGTTATGGTGTAAATATATAACATTCTGATGATTCATATTAGCTTGTTTGATGATCGATGTGTTTACTTTTGTCAATAACTACAATAGCTAGAAAAGTTGTGCACAAATGAATTAATGAATATGATGATCGATACGTTTTTCCAAATGAACTACTCGTGCACTATAAAGCTACATACAAAGACACTAAACAAAGGACTTCAAAAATTTAATAAGTTACTTGAAAGTAAACTCAATTTATATTGCATCTAGTAATTTTCGAGTCCCTCTATCTAATTTTCGTACTGTGTGGCTTAACAAGTTTAGTGTAAGTTCCATTGATAAAATATGCCAGAAAGGTTAAGCAGTAAGCAACAAAGAAAATTAAAGTATGACGCATAAAAGAAGGAAATTTAAAGTATCGATAACCCGTGTCCCAAATAATTCACCTAAGAAGTGTTTCATATTTCTCAATACAAATAACCAGAGAGTTTACAGTTAAAACTGCCCTCTTTTTTCATCACAATGAGATTAAACCCAAGTAACTTATGAGTCATCATCCACACCATCCGATTGTCTTGTTTGATCTGAAACCGGTTTCAGAAGGGTCTTGCTGTGCTTGCGGTGGAGGAGCATATCTAGTCTCCCTAGGCTTGGCAGGGTCGACGAAAATAACCCACCCATCCAAGAACTTGGCGTTCATTCCTTCTCTAGCTTTCTCGGCTTCTTCAACGGATGCATACGTGATGAAACCAAACCCCTTTGATCTTTGAGACACCCTATCCATGACCACCTTAGCTGCATGATCAACAAACGCAATGCGTTCGGGTTAAAGCAATGTAAGAAAGGTTGTTAGGAGAGCAAACAAACAAGCTAAATCCACTTTTACCATCTACAATCTGCCCAAATGGGGAAAATGCCTCTCTAAGCTTTTCGTCTGTTGTTAATCTCGAAAGACCTGCTCATTGCAAATAACGAAACAATAGTGATGATTCAAGATTCGATATATTCGTGTATTCAAGATTCTACAAATGGTAATGTAGTTTCCTCAGGAGCTCAACACTTCTTCAGTAAACAGCTGGCATATTGACACATTTGCAGCCGTATTAGTTTTCTTTTCAATCAATCGGTCGAAAAATTGGAACGTCTTGGATTGAAACTTTGTAATCAAATCCAAAATAACAACCAAATAACAAAAAACGAACACAGATTGAAGCACAAGACTATGCAATTACAAAAAGGCCTAACCGTTTATAAACCACAAACATACACAAAATTCTAAAGGAGCACAAAATTATAGAAATTCGCATCATCTGGGTGGAAATTAGACCCGAATTTTCAAAAAGCAGCAGAAAAATTAGAAAATAAGAAAAAAGATTGGGAATTGTCAAAAATGATTGGAAATTAGACCCCATTGCTGAAGTGATCTGTATTCAGTATGTCGTCAATATCTGATCACTATATCGTCAATCATTGATCTTATGTTGTCAATGTTTCATCGACATGTCGTCAACGTTTAATTTCAATTACTTTTTCAGCAAATGGGATTTGATTTATGATCAATTTAGCCAATCTCCCAAAAAGATCGAACCTTTAACAAAACAAGTGAAAACGAAACATGGGTTTCTGCAGGAGTCGACTGGAATTCGCAAACAGGGAAGAACAGAAAGAAATTAACGAAGTGGGTGAGATGGAAATGTACCGCTGATGAATAGCCTGGGGGATGTCAGAGTTGAATTGTGACGAATGGCGGAAAATTGGGAGTGGAGAGCGGAGGAAGATCCGCCGAGGACGCGGCGGAAGGAGGAGATGAACGCCATTTGAGATGATCCGACTTCAATGGACAGTGTGTGATGACAGAGTCTGGGGATTTTGGGGGTTTAGGGTTTAATGAGTAAACAGAAATATCAGGTTCGGGTCGGGTGGGGGCAGAGTTCCAGAAACTTCTCTTATTTGTGCAAAACCATAAGGTCCGACAGGGCTTGGGACCAATTGGGGTTTTTCCACAAAAATGAATGTCACCGACACACAAGTTTAATGACAATAACCACTTAAATTAAGGGATAGTAATAGGGAGACTAAATTTTTTTAATTAAATTTATAAATCAAATGATGTAATAGTTGACATTTTTTTTTTAAGTCATTAAATTATAAAATCTTATTTTATTGTGTGGTTCATAAATTTGATTTAAAAAATTTAGTCTCCCTTAGCATTACCCTAATATTAATATTAGTGGCATCAAATGAGATTGGTGACTAATGAGGTCAATCAGTGGCTGAGGTTGGTAATTAATAGTCAGTAATATGCCTTTTGCCCATCTTATTTTGTGCAACTAATATCAACAATTATCGTCAACTTTTCTTGTAGCGTGTTGCGATTATTGTTGGGATTGTAGATGATTTCTCTTGGTTCATTCTATGCACTGGTTTAACAATTCATTTGAAATTGTATGTGATTGAATTTTATCTTGGGTCCATATTTAATTGATTTTTTTTTAAAAAGGACTAGCTAGTGGCCAGGCCACGACAGTTCACCTTTTTAGGTCCCGGAAAGACTCAGCCTCTCCCTGACCACCATCGTGTGATTCACTAGAGCTAAGAATCGAACTCAGAACGAGCCATGTGGAATACGAGTATGAAATTCGCCTCAACTACTGAGTCACCCCGTTGTTGTTGTCCAATTATTAAAAAATGTTGAATGCTTTGACTTTCCATTGCTGTTAATGACTTTGTGATCCACTTTTGCAAGTAGTCTTTCAATATATATTTCATCTTTTGTCTTAAGTTTTTCTGTAAACTAGGGAAAGTCACCCATAAACTAAAGCCAATAGTACTGATTCCATCGTTTGTAGGGAAAGCTCATATCGGTGGTCGACCGGACAACAAAGAGAAATTTGGTGAGATGAGTGAGTCTAGCAGGGAATTTCAGGTGAGTGATCTTCTCTTTTAAATTTTTAATCAACATTGACATTAAACAAAAAAACAAACAGGATGTAATCAAATATACATGTAGATATATATATATATATATATTATTATATTTCCTCTTCCTCACTCCCTGTCCATTGATCTAATTATATCATATTCAAATATACATGTAATTACATTATAGTGGATAGAGTGTTAGATTTCTACCCATGCAGGCCGAGTTCGAGGCTCCCTACTCACCTAGATTAATGTAATAGTTTCAAACCCTCTCTTCTTACCTTGATAATAATAATTTTAAAAAATATATTCGGCATGATTTTTCTCCGACCGCTCTCTTAATTCATATTATTCGCTCATTCTAATAGTACCAAGCATAAGTAACACTAAGATCTATACCGAAATGCATTTAAAAAATCATTTAGAGAGGCTAGGAAACCCAATAAGCTCATACAGAGTTTTCAAAATTATTATCAAAGAAACTAAAGTAAAATTAAAAAAAAATACTTCACTCTCCAGATTCGCATAAATATGCGAAGAAATAAAGGGAGTCATACTAGAATTTTTGCAAGGTAATAAGTTGGTAGAAACCCCTGTCAGCGAGAGATCTATTTGGGATAGAAATATATCGGCATGTCACATTATTTGAATCTCAAATATAGACTTATTTGTTTTCACGAGCCGTCATATCTTTGTTGAAGATATCACATTATTATTGTAACGATGATCTATTTGTGATACAATAATATAGTCGCCCTAAACATTACTCATTACTCTAAAAAATTTATGTTGATTAATGTGTTGCCCTGTACAATTTATCTACTACTTAAAACGGTATAGTATTTGAGTAAATAAAGACTAAAGTCGTCCTTTAAGCTTAAACAAGCGGAGACTTTGGCAGTTGTGGCAAAGCAGTAATTAATTTATTGCAAGTTGATCTTAGTCTTTGCCTCTTTTCCTCTAGCTTATGTCACTCACATTCGTCACAAGTTTTTTTCTTTCAAATTGTCTCTTTTTTAGCACACCGACGTACAAAAATTGCAAAAAGAAAGCATATTAAGTTGATTCAATAATCCATAAACTAAGACTTCCCATGCGCTCGCACACGCGACCCACTCTTGGCTCATGCACGCCACACAGGTGGTCAACCTCGGTCAGTCAAACTAACGATATTAATTGACGCCGTTAGATTTAATGGTAAATGTCGGTATTTCCGTTAAATTTAATGGAATATTCCATGTCCCTTACCTCTGGTATGCCGCCGTCTACAACTTGCCGGAGTTTGGCCGGTTTCTAGGTAAATTTCAAACACTCATAATTTCTTCATCTCTCAGCCAAATTTCATGTTCTTTATGTCAAAATGAAGCTAGAAATGAGTAGAATGGCAGTATACTGTAGCTCGCAGCTACTGTAGCTCTTCTTTCTCGTCGTTTTGACGTCGAACAAGGTGGTTTCTTCCTTGGTTTCGAGTCTAGGGACGTTGGGGAAGACAATGGAAGGGGTTTCGAGGCTAAACTCGATGAGATTGCGCTGGAAAAAGAAACTCCATTGTCGGTTTTGTTGGAAGTATGCCCACAAAGCCACTCATTCGATGTAATAGCTTTTTGGAATACTTATTGTATTAAACTATTGTTAGTTTAATGAAAAGGGCAAAGCTTATTGTTAATCACTATTTATTGTATCATGTGTTTAATCAATAAGAGAATCCAAGGAATGTATTTGATCTAAGAGAGAAGTGATCTAAGTAAGTTAGATAAACGAGACCTCTCTCTTATGTTCATTCCTAAAACGTTCCTAGCCATAGGATTGCCAATTGGGCATTGACAATCCGCTAAGGTTAGTATGTGTTATGTTAACTCAATCGTGAGTATGACTAGTCTCAAGTCATTTAGTGTTGGACACTGAGACAAACACATAGGTGCTCAAAAAGTAATTGAGTACACTGAACAACGATCAATAGGAGTTCGTACATACATGTCATGTAAGAACTTCTAAGTTGCAATATGCAAAGTAGTCCTTTGACTTGAGGCATCATTAATGTCTAATGATTGGGTCCTTGATCTTTGATCATGTCAAAGGCATTCCATTGCGAGTGTCCACGGCATTGTTGGGGTCAAGCTATCTAGTCATGTAGGCATATGAATGCACAACAAGGGATCTCTAACCTTCCATGATGGAAGGAGAATACTCTGAGATATGATTCGAAAGTCTTTGGCCAAAGCATATGAATATGATTTTGGAAGTTTGTTTCAAATCATATTCAATTGAATCATATAGAAATGAATCACATTGGATAGTAGACATGAAAATAACTATCACTCAAACAATGTGATTAGGAGTATTGTATTAGAGAAGGACCGTATTGCATTGTAATTGTAACTGGATAGGTTCTCCAACCAATTCTACTTAGCTTGGGTAGCCATGACATACTGCTAGGTGTCACTCATGGTTTGTGGAAGCCCTAAGGATTGGCCAACACTAATCTTAAAGGGAGAATTGAAATGTGGTTTCAATTCACAATCGATCGTTAAGAGTAACAATCGCCCACTGCCTCGCTAATTGGAACCTAATGGATCGTACACCGAGTAAGGATGAAAGTGAAGAAATAAAGGAATGGATAAGCAATTAAATTGTTTAATTGAGAATGATCATGATTAATTAATTAGTTAATTAATTATACGAAAGGTTCGTATTTGGGCTTTTAAGTTGGTTTTGGGTTTCGGGGCCCAAAAGGGTTTTTGGTCCACAAGGCCCATTGAGTTTAGGTTGTATGACAACTAAAAACTAAATGGAAATTAACCCAAAAACAATGCCAAAACCGGCCTAGAGTGAGTGGAGGCAAACTTGGCTTATTTACAAGTTTGCCACTCACATGTGATGAGGCATAAAGGGAACTTTATGGCCATAATCACTTAAGGGGTTTTTCTTGGAGGAAAATGAGGTGAACTTTTCTCTCTTTTTCTTCAAGGGAGGCCGGCCATTTAGTGAGAAATTAGCTAGCAATCTTTTGTCTCCTAAATCATCCATTTCATCTTCACACCTCATCCTTGGTGTGGAGACTTAGAGACACTAAGCTTTTGGTGTTTTTGGAGTTCTTATCCTCACATCCTCAAGAAGCAAAGGAGGAGACTTGAAGGCCCTCCACTTGGGTGAATCCCTTGTGCAAACAAGGATGAGCTTCAAGGGTAATGAATCTCTAAACTCCACTCTCTTTAATTTTGTTAAAGAGTACTTTTGGTTCACCATATTCTAGGCTTTGAAAGTCATGGGTTTTATGAATTGTTTTTGAAAGCATGCTTGCTTTAAATTGTTATTAGTTGGCATATGTATTCAAATGTTCATCTATTGTTCTTAGCTAGGACAAAATTTTTCCTTCAGGTTTGTCTCCGTTCGGGTGGTCTCGGGCCGAGTTTCACACAATCAAGGGCATGGGTACGGAGAAGATTCTGGATTAACTAAATCTATTCTAACAGCACCCCCTCCCTCGGTGCAAACTGAACGAGTTTGGAGCAAAGAACACCATGACGAGGCTGATGGAAAACTTTGGTACTCGATGACTGCCAAGTGCCACCTTTTCATGAACAAAATGATAATCAAGGATGAGCGCGAGCATGATGAATAGGATTAGAAGCAAGATGGTTGTCACAATGAAGTAATACAAGGAAGGACAACTAAACCCCAAGCTCTCAGACAAGATAACAAATCCATGTAGTCTCGGCACATGCGTGAACAAGAGACCAGTACTCTGATTCAGCATTGGAGCAAGAAACCGTGGGTTGCTATTTGGAGCAGCAAGAGATGAGATTTGTGCCAAGATAAATTAGTAGCCAGTGGTGGAGGGTCGAGTGTCTGGACAACCTGCCTAATCAGCATCAGAATAAGCAGATAATTGCACAGAAGAAAGCTGAAGAGTCAAAGCAAGGCCAAAATCCATAGTACCTTTGATATATCGTAGAATCCGTTTGGCAGCAATCATATGAGTAGTACGAGGATAACTCATGAATTGAGCAACAATGTTGACAGCAAAAGATATGTCAAGGCGAGTTAAGGTAAGATATTGTAAAAAGCCAACTAACTCAAGATAAGAAGTAGGAGAAGAAAAAGATATGGCAATCCACCATTTCGGGGGTCGGAAAGACTCACAAAGGCATTTCAGCCTCCCCCTAGTCACCATCGTGTTATTCACTGACGCTAAGAATCGAACCCAAAATAAGCCATGTAGAATACGGACCTAAAAGTCACCTTAATCATTAGGCCACCCCGTGGTGGTTGTCCATATTTAATTGATGATCGAAAGCATTTCCTAGCCAATTATTAAAAAATGTTGAATGCTTTGACTTTCCATTGCTGTTAATTACTTTGTGATCCACTTTTGCAAGTAGTCTTTCAATATATATTTCATCTTTTGTCTTGATTTTTTCTATAAACTAGGGAAAGTCACCCATAAACTAAAGCCAATAGTACTGATTCCATCGTTTGTAGGGAAAGCTCATATCGGTGGTCGACCGGACAACAAAGAGAAATTTGGTGAGATGAGTGAGTCTAGCAGGGAATTTCAGGTGAGTGATCTTCTCTTTTAAATTTTTAATCGACATTGACATTAAACAAAAAGGATGTAATCATCTGTCGTGTGTGTATATATATATATATATATATATATATATATATATATATTTTTTTTTTTTTTTCCCCTCTTCCTCACTCCCTGTTTATTTCATGTAAACAGGAACCCACGGAAAGTCCTCCTGCAGATTATCAACAGTCACGGAAAGATAGGATGAAGATCGCTTTTATTGATAGGCTGAGCAAAGTAGGCCAGACAGAGTACTTGAGCATGTATGACCCCCAAAAAAAGAGAAGAATAAGAGGGGATTTTTGTATCTATAGAATTCCAGAAAAACTTCGACAAGTCAAGGAGGATGCCTACCAACCTAGCGTTGTCTCAATCGGACCATTCCATGAAAAAGACCGCAACCTCGCACCCATGACACAATACAAACTGTCTTGCATGCTATCTTTTCTGGATCAGCAATCAACAAATGATGAAGATTCTGAAGATGCCGAAAGATACGAGGGAGCTAGAGAGAGCGCTGAAAAATGCTTGGAAGATTGCATCGATGCTATTGTCGGTTTAGATGAAGTGATTCGTCAATGCTACGCTGACAAGATCAACTACGATGAGGACGCACTTGCCGATATGATGTTACTTGATGGTTGCTTCATATTAGAACTTTTCCTTCGGTTTGACCGAAAGATAAATTATATGACACCAGAAGACTACAATTCTGATCCAGTATTACGAAGCGCTTGGACGATCGCAACTCTCCGGCATGATCTGGCATTACTTGAAAACCAGATCCCTTTCTTTGTTCTCGAACTTTTGTATGATACTATCAAGCCTTATGTGACCAAGTGTGAACTACCGCACTCGGTCACTAGGCTTGCTCTTAACTTCTTTCAGCCTATGAGCCGCAAGGAAGTAGAAGAAGACCCTGTGGCCGGCGCAGATATCAAGCATTTGCTAGATCTCTTGTACAAGTTCTACTTCCACCCAACTGGTCACTTGTTAATCAAAATTGACACCAGCTTCGATGATATTCATCCCTCTACATTTAAACGAGTTATCTCAGGCCTTCCTAGAAAGATAAAAGAGAAAAAGGATACTCCATGCCTGCCTGGTTCTCAACGCGATCCATCAAGCAATGGGAAGTGGGAATTCGTCTATTGCACTTCAGAACTATTGAATTCTGGAATTGAGCTTCAAGTTGGATCAAGTTTCCGGCAATATTTGCCCGAAATAATGTTCCAAAATGGTGTAATTGTAATTCCCCAACTGTACATTCATGAGAATACGGATTCACTCTTGAGGAATCTGATTGCTTTCGAGCAGTGCAGTCTTAGGAGTACGCCTATTGTTACATCATATGCCTACCTCTTGAAGAGTCTCATCACTACTACAGAGGATAGCAAACTGCTTCGGTTAAGAAATATCATACGTTTCAGTAGTCGGATTGGAGACAAAGAATGTTTGGTGCAATTCGAAAGTATTCTAGACGAAGTTGCTATGAAGGACGACTTTTTCTTCGGTGGTTTGTTCGGCCGTGTGCATATGTACAAACGTACGTTCAGGTTTCGCCGATATATTAAATCCCTTAATCGAACTCACTTCTCTACTGCATGGAGTATGATAACATTCGTTGCTGCGATTTGCGCTTTCATTCTCAGTTTCTTGCAGACATACTTCACCATTAACCCTCGATAATATTTCTTGGCTTCTCACTTCTCTACTGCATGGAAAGGCGCCGGTGGATGATTTCTCTTGGGCCGTCGTTTGAGTTTAACTTGTCATTTATGTGTTTTCATCTTGTGTAATTGTTTGTTCCACACTCATTTGTGGAAGGTTAAATTGTACTCGGCATTAATACTGTTGGTTGTATTTGTTGAACTTGTGCCTTGGCGTTGGCTTTACTTTGCTTTTGGGGTTGTATTTGTTAAACTGCAGACCCCTCCTTGTTTGTTCAACATCCCAAGTTTGGTACTGTCACTTCTTTATGTAGATGATATAATCCTCATAGGGACAATGTAGAATTTGACATGACATGAAAGATTTGGGACAGCGCTCAATACTAGTATTCATCCTTCAATTTATTACAATGTGAAGCAATGATTTTTTTTTTCCGGGTAACTCTATAGAACTTCCGTTGCTTTTTTGCCCCTTCAAACTCTTTATTTTAGATCAAATTGCTAATCGTGTTACTCAAAAGGACAGTTGCTTCACAATTAAACTAAAGTTCAAGGACCATTGATATAATTATATCATATTCAAATATACATGTAGTTACATTATAGTGGATAGAGTGTTAGATTTCTACCCATGTAGGCCGAGTTCGAGGCTCCCTACTCACCTAGATTAATGTAATAGTTTCAAACCCTCTCTTCTTTCCTTGATAATAATAATTTTAAAAAATATATTCGGCATGATTTTTCTCCGACCGCTCTCTTAATTCATATTATTCGCTCATTCTAATAGTAACAAGCATAAGTAACACTAAGATCTATACCGAAAATGCATTTAAAAAATCATTTAGAGAGGCTAGGAAACCCAATAAGCTCATACAGAGTTTTCAAAATTATTATCAAAGAAACTAAAGTAAAATTTAAAAAAAATACTTCACTCTCCAGATTCGCATAAATATGCGAAGAAATAAAGGGAGTCATACTAGAATTTTTGCAAGGTAATAAGTTGGTAGAAACCCCTGTCAGCGAGAGATCTATTTGGGATAGAAATATATCGGCATGTCACATTATTTGAATCTCAAATATAGACTTATTTGTTTTCACGAGCCGTCATATCTTTGTTGAAGATATCACATTATTATTGTAACGATGATCTATTTGTGATACAATAATATAGTCGCCCTAAACATTACTCATTACTCTAAAAAATTCATGTTGATTAATGTGTTGCCCTGTACAATTTATCTACTACTTAAAACGGTATAGTATTTGAGTAAATAAAGACTAAAGTCGTCCTTTAAGCTTAAACAAGCGGAGACTTTGGCAGTTGTGGCAAAGCAGTAATTAATTTATTGCAAGTTGATCTTAGTCTTTGCCTCTTTTCCTCTAGCTTATGTCACTCACATTCGTCACAAGTTTTTTTCTTTCAAATTGTCTCTTTTTTAGCACACCGACGTACAAAAACTGCAAAAAGAAAGCATATTAAGTTGATTCAATAATCCCTAAACTAAGACTAATACATAACAAAACACTATTCCAAGTTCTCTAGTCAAGCTCGGTGCTATATATATACTAATAGGGCCTCCAGAAAGTTACAGTATAAAAAAAAAAAACTATATAATTAAGGTTTCTGTTGAAGCATATGGTGATTATTCAGATCATATTACCAGAGCGCAGAGTGCGGCAAGGTTTTCGTCCTTCCAGATTATTATTATTATTATTGTTATTATTATAAAGCATGTAAGAGCGACTTATTAGGGGAATACAATTGACTAATTGAGTGAGCGACATCGTCAAACTTTGAACAGTCTCTGAATAATGTATGTGGGCATGTGGAAAGCAGATAGTTTTTGTACTTAGTTAACTACTAAAGGCAATAATATTATCCATCGCCTGCAAGGAAGCTAAGATTGCTGCTGAACCGGCAACAAAAGGGAAATTTTGTTGCTGCTGAGATGAGTGACTCCGGTACCGAAATAAGATATATAGAGTTCCAGATAAACTTGGACAAGTCAAGGAGGACGCATACCGCCCTAGCGTTGTCTCAATTGGACCATTTCATGCAGAGGACCCTAACCTTGCACCCATGATACAATATAAACGATCTTACATGCTATCTTTTATTGATCAGTAAACAACAGATGCTGAAGATGCGGATGCGGATCAAGATGTTGAAGATGGTGATCGAGATGTTTATGAAGATGCTATCTTTTATTCATAATACATATAATAGACTTTTTACCAAACAATTTCAATTTTTCTCAAAAAATGCTTCTAAAGTCACTTGTTTTTTCTTTGCACCTAAATTGAACTAAACCTCATCCTTAATTTTTTGCAATGTAGACACCACATTTGGTATATCTTTTTCATTTTGTAGCTAGTAGTTATTCAATGTTACTATTGCTTGAAAGGCCTCTTTTGGAGAAACAATTGGTAGATCACAA
This sequence comes from Gillenia trifoliata, assembly GCA_018257905.1. Lineage (NCBI taxonomy): Eukaryota > Viridiplantae > Streptophyta > Magnoliopsida > Rosales > Rosaceae > Gillenia > Gillenia trifoliata. The sequence goes on along the minus strand of CM031084.1, from coordinate 11,959,203 downwards.
AATTTTATAGAACGATGGAGAAACAATTGATGGAGAGCTGATACTTTTGATAGAGAAATAATTGATGGAGATCTAATACTTTTGTAGAACCCATTGTTGCAAATCTTTTTTAGTAGAAGAAGGATGCTCATTTTTATACTCGCATAAAGCTTTCCTCATCTCATCAGTTAATGTAGATTTTTTCACTCCTTTCAAATGAGAAGCCATGGAAGAACAAGATAACATGATTTTGGGTTTCATAGATTATTTATATAGAGATCATGTTCTATGTATATGCATGTACATTGAGTTATCTAAATCACTTTATCTTCTAATTCAATGAATATGTATATACATGTATCTTTAAAACCCTTATATATTCTTCTTTTTAATGTCCATTAGAAGTTTGTCTAATACATGAATATATGACTATGACTTTTTATAAGATACATGAACATATTTTCTTTGAAAACAAAAAATCTTTTATAAATTAATAAAATATTAATTTATAGATAAATTAATAAATTATTCATTTATCGATAAATTAATAATCTCGTTAAAATAATAATTTTTTCCAGTCCCAAGAGTATTAATTTATCGAGGTTTTACTGTAATATGTTTTGTGACCGCTTCTATTTACTTGAGGTGAAATGATAGTAACTTTATTGATAGGATTATAAAGGATTACAATCTTCAAAAAGACGGTAATATCAAGAAGCTCCTCAAACCAATATGAATCAAGATCTGAAACAAATGTCAACTTGGTCATTCTATGAGCCACTAAATTGGCGGTTGTACAAATATGACAAACTAATGATTTACCCAAATTTTGCAAGAAACCCTCATGTCACCTACCACTAAACCCATCATCCCCGAGACTGCCCAAAGAGTTCACAACCTAGAGGGCGTGACTTTCAAGTACAACATTCGACCATCTCTTCTCCAAAGCAAGCCGCACAATTTCTAGCAGCGTGGAACTGCACCACATCGAGCACTGTTACTTGTGGGAATTTCCGGCATGCCTACCGGGTTTGCAATCGGTTTTATTTGCGAACATTTCACACATTCATATTCTAAGTTACATGAGTTACCATTCATAGTATTAAATTCAAAAGTGCTAGAAGCAAATTGACCATGCAAATTGGGATTTAACAGGAAAACAAAAAACACGAACAAGAAAAACAAAAGCATATCAATCCTGTGTTCGCTATTGATTTAGGGTTTCTGCGTGGAATACAACACTCGACACTATCGACAATCATGTGGGATGCATGCAGGATAAAAGGTCAGCATGCACTTCTTTTTCTTCTCTCTTTTTACATACATTGTTCTTACTCATCTTCCTCCTTTTACTCTCTAACTCCAGTTTCTCCAATAATAATTTCAAACAATCAAAAATAAAAATCCTCAAACTGCTGCTTATTGGAGGGGTGAATCACTAACGGGGCCAAAAATAGCAGCGTTATTACACGGACAAGTGAAGCGCGAAAAAAGAAAAATCTATATCTAACTTCGCCGTGTGGAACTTGGAGGAAAATTGGCAAGTTGTCAATCCGTCAACTTCACCGCCTTTTCTAGCATTGACGTCCCCCTGAAAATTGTCAACTGAACTTCCCTCATGTATTTCGATAGCTGGCAAATAAGAGAATTTTAAAATGTTAGCTATTGTTACATTCACTGGCTGCTAACGTCGAGATTCAAAACAAGAACTGCCCGCCTTATAATACCAAGTTAGAAAAATCAAATTCTCTGTAACTGCGTACTATCTGCAAATAATATATGCAATTCAAGTAACTGTATTCACTTACTTGCTCGTCTCTCATCTTTCTAAATCCTAATTTCCTCGTCCAGATTGACTCAGCTTCCTCAGCCGCGGGGAGAACAAGTTTTTCCACTTTCAGGGAAATAAGTAACCTCTCTATACATGAAAATAATGCTCGGAAATAACCCTAGAAATACCAACAAAAAAATGAAGTCAAACTTCAAAAAGCCGGTAATTTTTATAGAAAAGGAAAACAACCAAGTATTATCAGATAAACAAGAGCAGATTCCGAATCCAACTTACTTTTCCTTGATGTTCTCTACTAGTAGCAACGATAGGAAGCTCAGCAACCTCCCGACCAAAAACCCTAAGGAGACCAGCAGATACAACAACAGACCTGTACATGAAAGAAAATTATTACTAGTGTAAAATGATGTGACAAAACCATCAAATACTAGAATCCGTACTAACACCAGAGGAGCAACGTACCCCACAATTAAAACTACACAGTACATGCCTCCAAACTCTTGACCTGAAATATTTCTCCTGAAAAATGCCGGGAAAAATAATTGATTTCATAATATTAGTCATAGAAATTTACATTGGATGAACAAACGCTACACAAAAATACCTAATTCCAAGAAACAACAAATAACTAAAAATCAGCAGAACAACTAAAAACAACCACTTACCCATATACCATAACAGGGATCAAGTCACGACCAGACTGTGCAACAATAGGGTCAAAGCACTCCTGCCAATTGAGCACAGTCAATTTGAAGGTGACAACATTGATAACTATTCAGTGTAAATTTGTCCACACAACCTTTTTGAAGTGACAACATATGATATATGCACAACTGACAACTAACAAGTGACGGAAAAATACATAAAACTTAGATAGGAAGCCTAATCTAGAACGCCATGTGATATATGAGAGAAGCCACTCCCTTAATATATTCGTCTTGTATAAGTTTGATGCTCTGAAACAAAACTGACCAGTTCTAAAAGTAAATTCTATTTCCAGTTCTAAAAGTAAATTCTATTTCTTTGGGGATTTTAAACATACAATTGAGAAGGAATAAAACACCAAGTCCAAGTTCAGTGCCATACATTAATAGGAAGGCATCAAATGAGCATGAAAGAAAAAGGGTAAAAATTCCAACGCACATATATGCACTTACTCGAAAAATAGCAGCAGCCCTTGAAAGGAAGGGTAGGTGTTCCGGATAACGACTCTTTCCACTGAAAACTCGCCATTGAACATCTGCCACTCTGTCAATAAATATACCTCTATCTGCATGCTTCCGAATTATTGTATCTGATAATGGAGCTGGAACACGCTCTGCTCCATTGAATACTAAATTCTGTAAAGCGGCATGAATCCTATTACAGTCATCACAACAAAACCATTTATCTCTGGGGAGTTCCTGCAGTAAGACGCAAAAAATATAAATTAGCAACCCAGAAAATATAAAAAATTTAACCACAACAAGGTTCAGAACATACTTTTAAGTCGCATAATCCACTGTTCCGTAAGCAACCAACATGGAACTCCTTCTCACACTGAACAAGAATCAAGGGTAAGAATAAAACAATGATAACTAAAGAGAGAAAATTTTGACAACTCTGGTTGTATGTGATCAAACGAATGAAATGTAAGTCATACCTGGTCACAGATTATAACCGTTCGTTCATCAAATAAAGCCGCACTAAAATCTTGGCTCCTAAAATTACAAAATAATATGTTAGCACCTATGAGTGATAACTAAATGGCAAACATCAAGTGAAGAAATTATATCGCAAGAGTCCTCTAGAGAAATTATATAAAAATATTGCAAACAAATTGCCTAGAAACCAGGGTACCACATTTCCAAAAAAACAATGTGTAGTCATAGGTGTTGAGCATGATGTGACAGACTCAAAAAATAACCAACTTAGTGAAAACCTTCATTCACTTCAGGCTACTTAAAATGCACACAAGAAATGAAAGGAATTTCAACACAAGAGGAACCAACCTGCAAACAACGCAGCCACCAATTTCATACTCAGGTGCATTGAAGACCCGTGTCAACCTTATTACAATAGGTCTTCCAAAATTTGAAGATTCCCCAACAGCAGCTTTTTTACCAGGTTCAAACTTATCTCTACAATCTGGACAATGCCAATCACCTTGAGGAACCCATGGTAAATCCAAACAAGCTGCAATATAAACAAAGTTAGACCCAAAATAAAATGAAATACCTAACAACTACTAACTTGATTGACTCATAGGAATATTAAAATTCTTAACAACATAATCAATATACAAGATGATTTTGTTTCCCAACAAAATAATTGATATATTAGTTTATTTTTTCAAACATGAGTAATATTAGCAATGGGGACAATACACCCTATCATTAGATTGAGAAGACTGTGATGTGGAACAAAAATCATTCATCAAACCACTAAAATATTCAGTTCAACTGGGGAAAGAACAAAATGGAATATATCAAAATGTGATCTTAAAAGTTGATGAGCAAGCCTTAAAAAACACAAAGCAAATGTATACATCCACAAACTAAAATCAAGTACCAAAAATTAGAAACAATACTAACCTGAATGATAAGCCCGAGGGCATCCATCACAGAAAATCATATCCCCTGTATCATGTCCACATACAGCACACATATCATCATTTCCATCACTGCCACCAATTGTCAGGTTTTGCCCATTGGCCAATGACATGGCTATATCATGAAGTGTCAATCCATTGGAAATATAGATGTGACGGTAGCTGCAAAATGAAATAAATCATCTACACATGACGCACTAAACAACTAGAACAGCAGCCAAAGCTCTTTAGAAGCTACTCACGGTTGACGCCTTGCAGCCATTCCAGCATGAGCTTCAAACTGTGAAGGGCTTATCTGTTTTCACATAAAGAGTAAAATTGACATGAGAGAAAGGGGAAGGAGGGGCTAGACCAATATGCGGGACTCAAATTTGATGTGGTCTGTGCAGCTCAGTATTTACCTCTTTGTCACAACAATTACAGACTATCCCATTTCCCTGCTTATAGCCACCAAGTAATCTCTGGGAATATCAAAGCATCAAATCATTTAAAGATCAAAAGTTACAGGCATCCACACCTGAAACCAGCATCAACATGATAACTATATCCATAAAATTACCTGCCCTTTGACATAGTATGCCAATTTAGCTCCATCTGGAAGTCCATTTGGCATAAATAGTAACCGATGAAGATCATTATCCCTATCAACCAGCAGAAATTTCCCAATCAAACAAAACTCACCCTTTATCGAGACAGCATCTTATAAAAAATAACTCACAAAGAATCACAATAGGAAAAGGGGGGCAAGGGATGAGGTGAACCTTCTCCTATTGCCACCTTCAGCAGTTTTCTTCTGGTACATAGTTGCATAAGGATTGTGGAAGCTTGGTCTGCACAGCAGATACAGTTTAAGTTTTTTCATGCAAAAAACTACATGTTATCTTAATCTGAATGACAAATATAATGGTAAAAGAATCTAAAATGTTCTATTAGCCTGTAATTAAATTAAGTTCAATCACCGTTCCATTAATCTAACAAATTTAATGCTGGGCTTATATTCAGTGTATAGAAAACGAAATTACCATGTGTTAAGTTTATTACCTGGGAATTGGATGAGGCAATTTAGGGAGCTTCACACGATGTCTTTTCTCCACTTCAGCCATTCCATCACTTCGATAAAGATTTGCTGCAGAATGTTTTTATATAAAAAAAGAACATTAGGGTCTCAATATTACATTAACATAATTTATATATCAACTGGACACAATTTCGTTTCCCTTCAGTTGATCACTTTTTCCTTAGCATTTCCAGTCTTCCAACATAAGCATTTTGAAAACCTAAAATTTGTTAAAATGTGATATCATTAGCCAACTTTTCATCTGATTAAATTACACTACCCTGAAAATCTCATCAAGCACATGACAAATGAGCTTCATGAATGGCATATTTTCTGGATCTGAGATATATAGGTATTTGTCCTAAGGAAGTTGAGAAAAATGATGGTGAAATTAAACATGACTTGGAATCAAGCTCAAACCAAGCAAAGAAGTTTTCTGACAAGCCCTCCCCCTCCTTCCCTGTTCACTTTCCTTCCCATCCTCCTTCACTTCCATAAAATAGTTACTATCCAAAACAAATATACACATCATAATCATCATCCGTGGGCATTGCTCAGTCAGTTCCCAACCAAAGGTAGTGTAATCAAGTGCAAAAGCTTTTGATTCAGAACACATGCCGATTGGTGTTGGGCCTACTTGGGATCCTACCTAAGTGGGTCTGGATGTGGTCTGATGTTATTTGAGCTTCCGCAGGTCCATAAGTCCTATGTGTGTTAGAGTCAAGTATTGGCTCGATTATTGGGAGAAGAGCTATTTTAAAAGGCTTATTGGGAAAAGAGCTATTTCGGAAAGGAAAAAAAATAAACTAAGAAGCTTGTTGCTATTACCTTTCCAAACCCGGAAGGACTCTTCGTTGAGAGCAGAACCAGCAATATCCTTTATCACTTCATCCAGACTGCTTAGCGGAGCAGTCTTCAGTTCTTGTATGATGCTATAAACTGGCCTCCCATTCTCCATGTATATGTGATTATTAGGATGCCGAGTCTTGACACCAGCATGCTGCTCAAACTCATATGCACTGAGTACCTGCTCATTTCATTGAATCCATAGGCTATAAGCAATATTGCACTTAAACTCTAAACAATATAAACAGTGAGTAAACTTGCCCTGGTGAAATTGCATGATGCGCAGCCGCACAAATAACCACCGCCACTTATAATTCCATGTAGCTCTATCTGCGAAAATTTATATTAGAACCTCTATAGAAAACAAATATTCATACTGCAACACTATACTATATCCCACAGAGAAAAAACAATATATTTGATAAAATACCTTTGGCGGGGAGGAAATATACTTCACCCGAGCTCCATCAAGAATGCCTGTAGACAATAGCTTTTTAACATTTGAAGGATAGCTGCTCGGAACTACATTGCTTGAATTTTCCAACTCCCAATTAGAAGCACAAGGATGAAAGTTGCTGGTTTCAGCGCACTGCCTCCAATATGAACTTGATGGACACTCCCGACTTGTACTAGCCATTGCCTGAAAGTCCATTCCGGGTTCCTCATAAGAACCTCCATGTGAAAAGTCTTGATTACTTGCAGTCTGATTCAGTGAAGCCAATGACTGAGAGTCATAATCCTCCTTTTTCTTGCTGAATTTAAACGTAATCTTGCGAATCCCAGATGAACTGGCAAGCTTAGGAATTTCAACCACAACACGAGAGGTCAATACATCACCATTCGTCTCGTTCTCAATTTGGCAATTATCATTCACAGTACACTGTCCATCGTTCGAGGTCTCCTCAGAGCCCGAATTCCCCGAACATGTGGACTCGACTTCACCGCACTCCGTTCGGTTACTATTTGCCAATTCAGCAGGTTGGCTAGTAATGTCCTGAAAAGTGGAGCCATTCTCTTTCGGAGACACAACGGGGTTTGATACTTCCGATCTTATATCCTCATTGGAATGCTCCTTCACTTGCTTCTTGTTTGGAAACGAGTCTGCCCGGCTATCATCTTCGAGACACTCGTTGTCTCGCTTCAATTCAGTTCTCGGGAAGTTTTCGGTTTCCACTTCCCCATCTCTCAATTTCCCCACACAAATTGCCTCCTCTCCCATCCAACCACAACTCCACTCGAAATTCTAAATTCGATAAATTTCAAAAAACCAACACTGTGAGACTGAGACAGCATTCAATCAGAAAACCAATTCCAAAAACGAATCCTAATTCGCTGAGCTCGAATCACGAATCACAGTTTTTCCCCCAGAATTCGAAAACAGTTTTTATCCTAAAAACAAGGAATCGAATCAAAAACACGAAAAACGAAAACATTGAAATCATCAATTTTCAAGTAAAAGTTAACAAACTAACCTTTTCTTACGAATCCAAATCTGAAAACTTGGAATCGAACAGGACTTCGAAATCCGATAGAAGAAAGAGGAGCTCGGAGATCCGAAATCGTTTTCGAATCGAATTCGGAAAGATGCGGATCTGAAATTCAAAAAAAATAAATCTGAGACGAGTGAGATCTCAGAGAGGAAATAGCGCGGGATGCGATAAGGGTTAGGGTTTTTCAATTCTGTTTTGAGAAAGGGTGAAAACGTGCAGAGCGGCAAAAATACCGAAATGAAAAAGCTTGCCTCGCGCTCCAGATTCAACTTTTGAGGGAGAGATAGAGTCCATAAGACACAAATAATTATTATGATTTATCTTCTTTTTTTTCAAAAAATAATAAATAAATAAATAAGGTAGACGAGTGGGTTTCTTTGGAAGAAACGAGAGGGCGGGTGGATAAAGCTTACGGGCCCACTTTTTGGGCGAACCGGATGGCGCCGCGTGGCATGCAACCGTCCGGACAAAGAACATTTTGGGGTGAACTGTCAGGACGATGACACGTGTGACGGGATTTGGACCCGCGAGTCCCGCTTTTTTTCTTTTTTTGCGGGAATTTTGTATTTTCAAGAGTTTGGTGCGCGGAAGTAACCGTGAGTGATGTCTTAGATTGAATTTGGACCGTTGGATGGGACAGGTGGAGGCATCGGAGGGAGTGTAGAAGGTTTTAGAGGGTGGGCATAACCGACTTTTAAAATGGACCGGACCTAACTGTCATAGCCAAAAAAGCAAAAAGAAACACATAACTGCCAATGATAGATTTTTATTTTTCTCGGAAGGAAGATAAAAAACTTATTTACACCAACGCTTCTTAAAATTTAACTTTATTTTCACTTTCCTCTTTAAAATTCAAAGTTTCTCACTTAATTTCTGAATGTTAATTTTATTTCTCACTTTGTCTCATTACATTAACTCCATGAAAATTTTTGTTAAAGTTTCTAATGTGGCACCGTGGGCCATCAAATATGTGGCATGATTGGTCCCATTTATTTGTTTTGATTTATTGTTTTTTTTTACTTATTTAATTATTATTATTTTTTATTAAAATATATTTTTAAAAATAATGAACTTACTAACCACTTTCTTTTTTAATCTTTTTTCTTTTTGTCTTTTCCCTTTATATATAAACTAGCCTCTTGCCACACGCATAAGCGTGTGGCAATTGGTTTTTTTTATTTGATTTGATATTTTATTTTTATTTTTAAAAAAATAATATACAATTTATGATTTTAAAAAGTTCAAAAATGATTTAAAGTTTTTTTTTTATAAAAGTTGTAAAAGGGAGGGACATTTTTGGTATTATGAATGTTTTACCAAATTTGCCTTCTCCCTTTATATATATATATATATATATATATATATATAGAAGATAGAAGAAGAAGATATAGATGATTGTCATGTTTACAAGATACTAGCTTCTTGCCACATGCGTACGCGTGTGACTATTGGCACTTCTAAAAATAAACAATTTATATTTATGTAATTTAAAAATTAAAAAAAGGGTTAGTAACTGTTACATCCCGTCCCTAAGATTATTGTATTTTATTTCCCGACGGTGTAAAATGACCAAAACACCCTTAGTGGCATAATGTATCATTCGGGATTACGTCCCTTCTATCGAGGTATTTTCAGAAATCTTGGTGTACTTTTGGTGTGTACATTAAATTACGAATCCGTTGACGCGAACGACACCTGATTCGGACTTGTAACGGACAAGTTACGATCAAGGGCGAAACGGTAATTTTACTTGAGCAGTATTTTGAAACTGTGGACTTAGCCCATGGTTTCTGCAAGGCACGAGGCCTGCATTTGGTTCAGACTGAATCACTCAGCCTTTCTTGCATGTGTATTGACATGCAGTGGGCAACTCCATTTTGTGAAAATCCAAGTTTGACTGTTTGGGTTTTAAATTCAGGCATCAGTGTGTAGCTTTCACACAGTAATTAACCATCCTGCTACCCTTCCTTGAGTTACACACACACAATCTGTGTATGCAAAGCCTACTGCAAAATCAAATTCCAGAAACCATCTAAGTCCAGAAATTTCTCTAGACACCCAAATTTCAATCCTTGCCACCACTGACCTCTCTGCAACCAGCCTCGAACTGGTGAGAGTCACCATCCCTACCACCTCCATTCTCGTGCATGCAGCAACCTTGACCAAACCCAGAACCAAAAACCAGCAGAAAATCCATACTCGAAATCTCTCAATACACCCGAGGTTCAATTCACCCACTCTCGACTCACGTTCGTGAAGCCTCGAACCTGGGATCGTCCTCTTCGTTCTAGACTGGTTCTGCACTGCCAGGAACCCAGAAGCTTCGAGCTTCAAAAATCCAGAAGCCGCCATCTTCTCCGACGAACTCGATTGACCAGCCTCGGTCATCCTCGACCTCGATTCAACTCCAAATCGTTGCCAATAGAATCCTTGGAGCTCTAGGACTCCAAACCAAGTCCTGCATGTGAGGATCGAATCAAGAATCGACGAGTTCAAGTTTGGCCGTGAACCTCGAGGCCATTTCCAGGCGTCTCCGGCCATATTTTTGGCCTCAACCTAGGTAAATCGAACTCCCCTCGTTGCAAGTTTCATTTTGATATAAGATTCAAGAATTTTGGTAAAGATTTGACGAAATTACGATTTTCCAGAAATTCCGGCAAGATCTCCAGTTTCCGGCGCCGGCGAGCGGCGGACGGCGCCGGCGTCCGGCGGCCGGAGTTGCAGCGACGTGACGTCACCGAAGCCCCAGTCCAAACCGGTCCAACCCGGTCCAACCCGGTCCGAACCGGGGAATATACCCGAGGTATATTTCGTTCCTATTTGACGCCGTCAAGGAATATTCCCTAACGGCGACGGAATATTCCGTAACGCCGTTAGAGAATATTCCGTTAACTAAATAGAATATTCCGTTAAAGTTAACGGCACACCGTTAATTTTAACGGTGAGTGCACAGTCGCGCGTGGGTGCGTGGGCGCGCGTGCGAGCGCGTGCTGGCGCGTGAGCGCATGACAGCGCGTGACGGCGCGTGCCGCCTTGTGGCGGCGCGTGGAGCCCCGCGGCGGCGCGTGAACCCATTTTCCGACCATTTCAAGTCCCGATTCGAGCAAACAAAGGCGATTTCAAGTCTTTTTCATTACTTTAATTGGATTAGACTTGTTAAATGATTAGTTTAGTAAACTCTCATATAGGTGTGACCTATCCGGAGGAGCAACGAGCTCAGGCACGCTACGGGGGCTACGATCCGACTACGTATCAGTGAGTGGGCCTGGTACTTACCCTTTTTATATTATTATAATATGTTTTATGGTGTTTTGAAATATATGTGTGGCATGCCTATTTTATGAAATTAGATTATTTTGTGCTAAACTCTTATTTATTGATTATTGATTCATGATTTGGGTTTTATGATGAAACTTGGCATGCATACACATGATTTTAACTGTATTACTTATTTCACATTATGCACGGTGTTAGCACTGTCCGGGCCAGGACCAGCTTCACGTGTATGTTCACACGCACCGACACGCTCACCTTGGATCCATTGTAGGTGCCAGCCTGTCTATGTCGCCTCGGCGACTAGACTCGTTGTGACGCACATTTTGTGCCAGCTTCACGTGCATGTAGTGCTAGAGCGTAATATATTAAACACCCAGCCTGTCATGTAGCTACTTTCTATATGACTTGTGCATATTCCCATGTGATAAGTAATGTTGATTTTCACTGTGATAAATGCTTTATACCTGTATCCTTGTGGGCGTTGGCCCGTTACTTATGCTCAGTACTTATTTTATTAGTAAATATTTTTGGTAAATCTACGGGTTTTACAGTGAGGGGTTATACCTAAAGTTTTGGAAACGTTTTACTTAGAAAATCGTTATTGGCCCACTCACCCTTGTTTTTCGCCCCTCCAGGACTTAGACTTTAGTTGGCGACGATTCGGTGGTGGCAGCTGCTGGTAGCTTGATTTTCTTTCTGCAATGTATGTTTAGTTAACTCTACTGTTCTGTTAATTATCCATCCTACTGGATGGGAATAATTTCCTTTACTGCACCTAGCTCTGACACTATGTAATAATGGGTTCTACCCACATTACACTTCCGTATTTTCTTTAAACTCTGATTAAATCTTGCTTATCATTTCTAATTTCTTATTTAATCTTCTTATGACTTCGTCACTCCTACGGAGTGGTCGGTCAGCACGCCTCGAGATCCGGTGTCCACGTGGCTATCCGGGTCGGGGTGTGTCAGTAACTACCCCAATGTGGGGTGGTTTTAAATCACATGTATACTTTTATTTTTTTATAATTAATTTAGTTTTGCCAATGTGGGGTAAATTTAGTATTACGAATGTTTTACCAAATTGGTATGCTCCTTTTATATATATAGATAGATACTAGTCTCTTGCCATACTCGTACGCGTGTGACAATTTGCTCTTTAAGTTTATTTTTTATTATTTTTTGGATATTTATTTTTTATTTGAAAAAAATTAATATACAATTTATGATTTTAAAAAAGTTCAAAAATTGATTTAAATTGTTTTTTTTTAAGTTGTAAAAAGATAATGGCAATTTTGGTATTACGAATGTTTTACCAAATTTGCCTTCTCCCTTTATATAAAACTAGCCTCTTGCCACACGCATACGCGTGTGGCAATTGGCTCTTTTTATTTTATTTTTAAAAAATTAATATATAATTTATGATTTTAAAAAAGTTAAAAAAATGATTTAAATTGTTTTTTTTAAGTTGTAAAAGGGAGGGACATTTTTGGTATTATGAATGTTTTACCAAATTTGCATTCTCCCTTTATATATACTAGCCTCTTGCCACACGCTAACGCGTGTGGCAATTGACTTTTTTTAATTTATTTTGTAATTTATTTAAAATACTGATTTTATAGTTATTTAAAAAATTCAATGAAACAAACAATAAAAACTGCTTACTACATGGGTTTCTTTTATTTTTCAGAATTTTTAATTAATTTATTTTAATTCAGAATTTGTCATTTTAACATTTTAATTAGATAGGTGACACACCCCGACCCGAATATCCAAGTGGACACCGGATATCGAGGCGTGCTGACCATCACTCCGGAAGAGTGACGAAGTCATGACATGGAAAAGAAATAAGGATTTGAATAAAAGTTGAAGATTCAAAAGTAAGCAAAGAGTTTAAAGAGTGCGTAGTGTGGGATTGAACCCTTATTACAACTAAGTGTCAGAGCAAGGAAGTGCAGTAAAGGAAATAATATTCCCATCCCGAAGGATGGATATGAAGGAACATAGAAATACTCTTCCATACATTAACTGAAATGTAAGTCAGCAAGTGCCACAATATTCTCGTCTTCCAAGCTCAATCCCTAAGTCCTAGAGGGGCGAAAACACAAGAAGGATGAGTGGGCCAAAAGTAAAGTTTCATAAAAACTTTTCCTGAGTTTCGGAAAATAGTAACCCCTCGCTGTAAATACCGTAGTAATTTCCAAAATACGCCTTTAACAATAATAATAAACTATACATGAAGCTAGTCCTGGCCCGGATAGTACTAACACCGTGCAAGTATGCATGATAAGTAGTAAATCACGAATGTATAGACATGCCAACAATTAATGTCTAAAACACAATAAAGATATTTAATCAAATCATTTCTAAGTTCATCAAATCATAGCATGCTATACTAAGTTATAACACAATTTAAAATACAATTTGAAACATATAATATAATATACTTTAAAGAAACGGGCCCATTCACAGGTAAGTTGCCGGATCGTAGCCGCCGTACCTAGCTTGGCCTCGATACTCCTCGAGATAGGTCTCACCTATATAGGACATTACTATACTAATCATTATACAAGTCAAATCCAAAGTATACTAAGGAAAAGACTTGAAATCCCCTATTTCTTTGCTCATTTCGGGACTTAAAACTGTCGGAAAAGTGGTTCACGCGCTGCCACGAGCTGCCACAGGGCCTCACGCGCTGCCACAAGGCTACACGCGCCGCCACGTGCCTTCACGCCGTCACGAGCCCCCAAACGCAGTTAACTTTAACGGAATATTCTGTTAAGTCGGACGGAATATTCTAACGGTGTTACTGAATATTTCGTCGCCGTTAGGGAATATTCCATCACGATGTCAGTTTAAGAACGGAATATTCTCCGGTCCGACCAGTTTGGACCGGCTCTGCTAATGTCAGGTCTGAGTTGGCTGACGTCAGGACCGGGTTTGCTGACGTTAGCTCGCCGGTCACTTTTGCAATTCCCGGCCGCCGCTCGCCGCCGCCAGCCAGAGTTTCGCCGGAATCTGGAAAAATCACGCGGAAAATTTTCAAAACACAGATCTTCTTCAATTCTCAACCATTTTTCACGCGTCATAGATCAAAATGAAGCTAGGAGATGGCCGAAATTCACCTAGAGAAACCTCAAAAGGTGGCCAGAGATGGCCGAAATTTGCCTCGAAAGCCTCGGCCAAGTATTGAAAGTCGTCGATACCGAGGTTAACCTTGCATGCAAGGCTTAGGGACTGGTCTGAGACTCTCTAGAAGTCGATTAGTGATGAAATCGAGGCAGATCGAGGTCCAAATCCGACAGAATTTTGTCGGAAAAACTTTGAAGCTCGTCGGTCTTTTTCTGGGCTCGAGGTTCTGGATCTCTGGGTTTGGGTTGCAGGTTTCGTTTTGGGTGTGAAGGTGGTGAACTAAAGGATCGTGGTGGTAGCTTAGAAAAGAAAGATCGAGGTGGTGGTGGCCTCAGCAAAGCTTGGGTCACTTAGGTGTGTTTTTGTGTTTGCAGAGTCTGTGTACAAGGACGGGTGCAAAAACAGTGTGGGTGACAGATTGAAAAGAAAAGTTTATGTCTGATTTGAGTGGGTGTAATCCCACAATGGATGTGCAACAATTTAAAGACCAAGGAAATTGTTAAACAATTGCATGCAGCTCAAGCATGCAAGCCATTGCAGTCTGAAGCTTTCAGAGGGTACAGAGCACCCTGGTTTGTGAGAAAACCATGGGAGAAATCCACAGGAACCACTGCACAGAAAAGTGCAAATTACCAAAATGCCCTTGTTCACAACTTGTCCGTCACAAGTCCGAATGACGTCCCACTTGCGCTCATGGGTTCACAGTGAAGAGTACTGAACAAAAATTACAAGAAAGGTATGAAATTATGACAAGAAAATCAAATGTCCACGTAGGACTCATTTAGCCCACCAGGGGTATTTTCGTCAATTTACAACATCGTGGGATAAAATACAATATAATTAGGGACGGGATGTATCAATAGGGGTATTTTTGGTATATTGAAAGTTTTACCATTTTAGGGTACTGGCTTTATATATATAGACTAGCCTCTTGCCACACGCTAACGTGTAACATCTCGTAGAAAGTTTGTTATAAAATAATTCCTGGGGAATATTTTCTACACGTGCAGGTTTATTTCGTACACGTGAGCGTGTAAGTTTATTGTTTTGGTGAGTGCAAAATACCCCCAAAACCCCACTTTTCCTTTTCTTTCCTTCCCCTTCCTTCTCCCCGTCACTTTCTAATTATTTTCTCAATTTTTGACTTTTCTCCCTTTTTCTCTCCGTGCGTGCACAGTTCACACCGACGAAAACCCGTCGAATCGAGGCGAACGAAAATCACCACCTTCTTCGTCTCGACGCCGTGGACTCAACGGTACAAACCGTTCGTCCAAACTCCCAACCGTTTGACGGGAAACGCAACCGGAAGAACCGGACCTTTCCGACAATTTTCCCGCCAATCTAGACCGAGGTGAGGTTTCTAACTACCACCATTGTATTCCTCTCGTTGAGTAGATGAATTTTCATAGGTCATTTGCCTGATTTGGTTGAGTTTTGACGTAGATCGACAAAGCTACAGTGAACCGCAACTTTTGAGGCAATTACAAGCCATTTCTCGAGCTTGTACAACCAATCCAAAGGTACACCGTGATTCTACTCTTCTCCAGCTTAATTTTGATATGTGGAACGTAAAATTTGGCCAAGAAATGAAAAAGATATGGAGCTTTAAAAATTTTCCAGAAACCGGCCAAAATTCCGGTGACAGTGACGGCGGCCGGCGCCGCCAACCAAAAAAAGACCAAAGGTGATCGGCGCTGACGTCAGCGATGACGTCAGCAACCGGCTCAGACTGCGCTAACCGGCTCGGCTGACTCGCGCGTGGAGCATCCTTTTTCGATCCCGTCTTCGCGAGGCGACTCGTGACTACGCGTACTACTTAGGGGTAGTACATATGATATTTTTCGAGGTGTTTTGGACCTCCTGGTTGAGCAAAGAAGGGATAGGTGTAATTAATTAGTTATTTAATAACCTTTATGAGTTTAATCATTATTACAGTGATATCTCATATAGGTGAGACTTATCCAGAGGATTACTGGGGCTACCCAGGACAGGGGGGCTATGACCCGGCTACCTACAGGTGAGTGAGTGGGTCTTTGTTTTGATAAATGTATATGTACGTATGGTTTTTCAATGCTTTCTTCAAGCTGTTAGCATAATTCATATCATATACGTTTGTTGGAGGTAGAACATTCGTATTATATTGCCATACATGTTTTATACTGTTGCTCATCAGTAGATGTATAACACCTCAGGTATTAGTACTCAGTCTTGTGGCCAGGACTAGCCTTGACGTTTGGAGTAGTCACTACCAATACCGCTACGCAGCTTTGGATCCATTGTAGGTACTAGCCTATTCTAGGTTGCACTAGGCAACTCGAACTTGTGTGACGCACTTTGTGCACAGTGCTTAGCGTTAGACTTGCGTCATTGTAGTACTCAGCGTATTACTTATATACCTAGTCTGTTCCTTGTGGTTTAGCCACTTGGACTTGTGTGTTTACATATGGGTGAGCATGTCAGTAAATCATTATCGGGGAGTACCCGTATATTTTTATTATAGTATTTTGAGGTTCATGCCTGAGGGTATGACATGTTTTCAAACTATAATTGTTTTCCAGCGAGGGGTTAGTATATTCTTGAAAACAAAGGTTTTATCAAACTTTGCTTTTTGACCCACTCACCGTTTTATGTTTTGCGCCCCTCCAGGACCTAGAGGCGGGTTCTCTTATCGGTGACACGAGGACTTCTTTGGCGGTGGTCAACGGTTCTGACATTGCTTCAGTTTATGTAGGATTCACTCCTACTTGTAGTTAACTTTTATTTATCCATCCTCATGGGGATGTGAATAATTTATACTCCTGCACTATTTACTTTGCTCTGACTGTTATGCATCCTGTATTGTGGGTTTTTAACCCTCACCACACTTCTACTTCCGCACTCAACTCTTCTTATTGTTACTTTTCACTTAATTCTTGCATAATTGGCTTTCGTCACCTAACACGTGTCGGCCAGCACTTCCCGACACCTGGCGTGTCCGGGATCGGAATGTGTCATAACGCGTGTGGCAATTGACTTTTTAAATTTATTTTGTAATTTATTTAAAATACTGATTTTATAGTTATTTAAAAAAGTCAATGAAACAAACAATAAAAACTGCTTACTACGTGGGTTTCTTTTATTTTGCAAAATTTTTAGTTTATCTTGGTCCCAGTTCAATAGTAAACAGGTCCGAACTAATTGAATACTTGTGCCAGAAATTCCAAAAATTGGTTTACCATTTCCATAAAGTATATAATTTACAACTCTAAGTTCTAGATTATCCCTTTCCCGCAATGGATCCGGGGGGAAAAGTGTTGCTAAATTTTAATTTATTTTAATTCAGAATTTGTCATTTTAACATTTTAATTAGATAGGGGTATTTTTGGTATATTGAAAGTTTCACCATTTTAGGGTGTTGGCTTTATATATATAGATACATTAATATACAATTTTTCATTTTAAAAAGTTCAAAATTTGATTTAATTGTTTTTTTTAAGTTGTAAAAAGATAATGGCATTTTTGGTATTATGAATGTTTTACCAAATTTGCATTCTCCCTTTATATATACTAGCCTCTTGCCACACGCATATGCGTGTGGCAATTGGCCTTTGTATGTTAAATTAAATTTTTTTTTTTGTGGTTCTTCTACCAAAAAATGATTTAGGAATTTAGTTTTTTTTTATCAAAAAATTATTCTAAAAGAAAATGGAAGTGAACCATAAACCACCCACTAAAGTGGGAGGTTTTTGTTTTTGTTATTTTTTTTAAGTTTTAAAATTTTAATTCAATTGTAATTTTTGAAGTTCATGAGGGCAATTTATGGTATTTTGAATGTTTTACCATTTTGTGGTGCTCCCTTTATATATATGTCACATCCCGATCCCGGACGAGCCAGGTGTCGGAAGTGCTGGCCGACACGCGTTAGCGTGACGAAAGCCAAAAAGAAAATTTAGAATAAAGGATAGAATATTGAATTAAAACAATAAGGTCAGAGTGCACGGAGTGTGCGGGCGGAAGAAATAATAGAATACACAGTAAGAGTAGGGTAAGGGATACAAATTTATACAAACGTATAAGAATCCCTACATCGTCATACCACCGCGCCTTCGACGTCACAAGGTTCCCAGCCAACTAACCTGGAGGGGCGCAAAACATAAAACGGTGAGTGGGTCAAAAAGCAAAGTTTGATAAAACCGTTGTTTTCAAAAGTTTAGTAACCCCTCGTTTGAAAACAAGTATAATTTGAGAAAATACGTCATACCCGTAGGCATGAACCTCAAAATACTGTCGTGAAAACATGCGGGTACTCCCCGCTAATACTTTACTGACATTTGCTCACCCATATGTAAACACACATGCCCAAGGGGCTAAATCCCACAATGAACAAGCTAGGTATACAAGTAATACGCTGAGTACTACAATGACGCGAGTCTAGCGCTAAGCGCTGGTGCACAAAGTGCATCACACAAGTCCGAGTTGCCTAGTGCAACCTAAGACAGGCTAGTACCTACAATGGATCCAAAGCTGCGTAACGGTACTGGTAGTGACTACTCCAAACGTCAAGGCTAGTCCTGGCCACAAGACTGAGTACTAATACCTGGGGTGTATACATCTACTGATGAGCAACAGTATGAAAACATGCATGGCAGTATAATACGAATGTTCTACCTCCAACAAACGTATATGATATGCAACTACGCTAACAGTTAAAGAAAGCGTTGAAAACCATACGTATATATATACATTTATCAAATAAAGACCCACTCACTCACTTGTAGGTAGCCGGGTCGAAGTACCCCGTCCTGGGTAGCCCCGGTAGTCCTCTGGATAGGCCCCACCTATATGAAAAATCACCGGTACAATGATTAACTCAAAAAGGTAACGAATTAACGAATTAATTACACCTATCCCTTGCTTTTAAAAAATGGAGGTCCAAAACACCTCAAAAATTAACATGCATACTACCCCGAGGTAGTACACGTCGTCACGAGTCGACACATGAAAACAGATTCGAAAAAGGACCTCCCACGCGCCCTCACGCGCGGCTTGAAGGTCGGAGCCTATGGCTCCACGCGCAGCTCCACGAGCCGGTGAGCCGGTCAACTCGGCTCGGCTCAAGCCGGTCAACACGGCTCGGCTCAAGCCGTCAACGCGGCTCGGCTCAAGCCGGTTCGGTCAATGCTGACGTCAGCAAGTCCGGTCTGAACCGGTCTGCTGATGTCAGCAAGGCCGGTCCAACCCGGTCCGATGACGTCAGCGCCGGTCAACCCTGCCGGGATTCCGGTCGCCGTCGCCGTCGCCGGAATCTGGGAAATTTTGTCGGTTTTCTGGGGAATTTTCAAAGCTTCATAACTTCTTCGTTTTAAGTCCAAATTGGACGATTCAAGTACCAAAATGAAGCTAGAGATGAGGGGAACAAGATTGTACCATTTTGGGGGCCAAAAACTGGCCAGAAGTGGCCTAAAATTGAGGAAGAAGCCACGGTGCAAATTCGGCAAAACTGGGTTTCTTCGATTCTTGGCCAAACACGATCATCCAAAGTCTCAGCAAGGTTCTAGGGACTTCAAGGAGTCCAATGGTGAAGAGTTTGACAAGTTTTGGGTTCGTTTTCATCAAGAAATCGCCGAGGACAAATCTCGGGGTTCGTTGGAAAATTTGGGAAAACTGGGTTTGTGGTTTTTCCTGGGTTTCTGGGCTAAAGTCTCACTCACAGGGAGTTGTAGTTGGTTGGCCATCAATGATGGCTCAAAGTGAGCTCGGGGAGGAAGGGAGGATGGCCATGGGTGTGTAGAGAAGAAGAAGAAAGTGAGTTGCAGAGGGAAGAGAGCACGGGACAAAACAGAGACAAGAATCCCAGGAAATCTGGGATTGGCCCACGTGGCTGCAGGAATTGGGCCCCAGCCCAATAAAGCCAAAACTGTCCAAAATTCGAAATACGGAATCGTCGAAAATCGACGTCCGTAAAATATTCGTTCGGAGTCCGAACGACGTACGGCTCGCGTCTACGAATTCGTATCGACGAGCACGTCAAGAAAATACAAGTGGATGTGTCGTACGAGTTACGACACAAAAGTCAACCGAAAAGTCAACCAAGGGGCAAAAACGTCATTTCCCACTTTCGGGAATAAAATAATTTAAATTTTGAACGGGATGTTACATATAAGACTAGCCTCTTGCCACACGCATACACGTGTGCCAATTGGCTCTTTTTATTTTATTTTTAAAAAAGTTAATATATAATTTATGATTTTAAAAAAGTTTAAAAAATGATTTAATTTGTTTTTTTTAAGTTGTAAAAGGGAGGGACATTTTTGGTATTATGAATGTTTTACCAAATTTGCCTTCTCTCTTTATATATATAATATATATATATACACACACACTAGTCTCTTACCTTTTCCCTTTATATTTGGCATTTGTATGTTAAATTAAAAAAAATCCTTTTTATGGTTTTTGTAAAAAAAAAAAGAAAAAGGAATTTTTTATTTATTTATATTTTTTTGTTTTTGTTATTTTTTTATTTTGAAATTTTAAATTTTTAATTCAATTGTAATTTTTGGAGTTCATGAGGGGTATTTATGGCATTTTGAATATTTTACCATTTTGGGGTGCTCCCTTTATATATATAGATATAGACTAGCCTCTTGCCACAAGCGTACACGTGTGGCAATTGGCATTTGTATGTTAAATTAAATTTTTTTTTCCTTTTTATGGTTTTTGTTACAAAAAAAAAAAGGAATAAAGTTTTTTTTTTTATTTATAATTTTTTGTTTTTGTTATTTTTTTTATTTTGAAGTTTTAAAATTTTAATTCAATTGTAATTTTTGGAGTTCATGAGGGGCATTTATGATATTTTGAATGTTTTACCATTTTGGAGTGTTCCCTTTATATATATAGATTTAATATTTTAATGTTTAAAGATACTAAAAATCAAATTAAAGAAAAAAAACCCCAAACTCTTTCCCTATTCAGTCACCCCGCCGCCACCTCCCTTTTGAAGTCCAAAATTTCAAACAACACCAACCAGCATAACAAGAAATTGATGAGAGAGAGAGGCTTACGGCAAGGGGAATTAAGCAATGGAGGAAGACATAGATTGTTCTAGAAGGGTGAGGGGTGGGTGGCGTAAATGGCAGAAAAAATAGATCATAGTTAGATTAGAGATTTGATCTGAATGGCAACAATAAAGTGAGGGAAGGGTGGTAGGCCTGGCGGACATGGCAGAAAGTGAAGGAAGGTGAATAAGATTAAGATGTTGTTGTCTTTTGCTTGATGGGCATCTTTTTTTTTTCAAGTTTATTATTTTATTTTTTAAAGGGAAATTACATTTTAAGATAGTTTGTAAATATTGTTTTGTAAACGTAGCAATGACATGGCATCCCAACATGAATAAGTGGGATCCAATCATGCTACATAAGTGAACTTAACATTTTTTTTTTTTACGGAACTAAAGAAATGGGGCAAACTGAGAAACAAAGTTGACATTCGGGAGTTAAGTGAGACATTTTGAGTTTTAGGGGGCAAAGTGAGAATAAAGTTAATTTTCAGGGGACATCGGTGTAAATAAGCCTAGATAATTAAGTGGGCTCTGGAGTCTAGACCGATACAGGAGTTAAGTTACCTAAGTGGGCCTCTTTCTTTTAAAGATGGATGCTGACCATGTTGATTTTTTAAGGAATTTTTTTGTTCTTTTTACTTTTTTAGAAAACCAGCCATTTTGTTTTCTTTTCTTTTTAAATATTTACACTATCGAGGTTTGGAATCAGTTTTAAATTAGTCCACGAGGTTAAAACTATTTTGAAATGCATCCCAATGTTTGATTAACCGTTAATTGTTGAGGTGACAACTCATAAGAGCATCTTCAATGGGAGATGCAAAATGCCTTGGAATGGACATTTTACATTTTTTTTGTTGGAGTAGGCTATGGTGCTCGCAAGCATTGGATGCTTACATCGATCTCACTGTTAAAAGGAAGGAGGAGGGAGGAGAGAGGGGGGAAGGAGGGTGAGATCGGTGTGAGCATCCAATGCTTGCGAGTATTGTAGCCAGTCCCTTTTTTGTTGGCCGAAAAACTCTCCAGCGAGGGAGATGTAAAACATCTATCTTGGTCGAAAGACGTAAATAAAAATGCAAATTTGCATCCTTTTTACATCTTTTAGAGGTGGACCCCGCCAATCAAGGTGACAAAAATAAATGGGATCTCAAATTTACATCTTATCCATTAAAGTAGAACTAAAATATACATCTCCCGAAAATGTAAAATGAAATGTAAATATAATTTTTACACCTCAAATTTACATCTTTCTATTGGAGATGCTCTAACACACCATGACACCCTGAGAATGACCTCGGTGTATTCATTGTGGCATAGTTAGAGGGTTTGGGGTGGTTCTTGCAGTTTTGAAAGTGATTCCAATCCTCAATGATATTAAATGTACTTATCATTTTATTTTTAATAGAAAAACTACTATATTGCCACTTTTTTTTTTAAAGGAAATAAATTAAATTAAAGAACAGAGCCAAGAGAGCCACCATTACAAAAGCATCATATAACAATGCCTCTTAGCCGGAGAGGGAAGTTACAAGCCCAATTTACATTAGAATGGATAAAGTGAGCATAATAGGTTAAAAGCATCGCCGACAAAATTAGCATTCCACCAAACATTACTAAAACTAATAGAATCAAAGGCAGAAGCTAAATACAAAATATCATGAACAAAGAGTTTTAATTTTCAAAGAAATATGACGTCAACACAAAATGCAATTAATAAGGAGTTTCGAATCACCTTCAACATTGATAAACCTCAAACCAATTGTTCACGCATGAAGAAGACTCATTTTAGCCCATAAGCTTCAACAACTAAGACATCGTCATGACCAATAGGTTGGGCACCAGCAATACAGACAACAACATCCGCATAATTTGGGTTTGTACCTCCCCCTCACGTATAAATGCGCAATATTTTTTTTTTGTACAAGCAATTCTTTTTGTATAAATGCACAATTTTTTTTTGCACCACCCCCCCCCCCTCCTTGGAACTTGTTACGAGCATGCATAGTTTCTTCTTGCTTTGTTGCGATAGAAGCACTTACATATGGATGCATTGTAAATTTTGTAGTTATTGTACGAAAGAAATATTGACACACCCCGACCTGGATGTCCAGATAGACACCCAAAAATCAAGATGTGCTGGCCGACCACTCCGTAGGGTGACGAAAGCCATTTGAAGAAAAAAATGTAAATTAAAGTAAGAAAATGAAGTTTGAATAAAATAAAGATTGAGTGCGCAGAAGTGTGTGTGAACCAATAAAAATACCAGAGCATCTAATGTGAAAATTAACTTGACACAAATTAAACCCTATTGTTGACAATTGTAGTATACGTGATAGTAGGGATCGTTCTAAGCCTGGAATTAACTAGGGATGCTAATCAACACAATTTAAACTTAAAAATACTAAACTAGACTCAAAAACATATAACTAGACTCTAAACTAACACCTAAGATTGATTTGGACGAATTTAGACTAAACTAACTCAATTTAAAAACAAGGGATTGGTTTTGAACGAATTTAAACGTAACAAAACAGAATTATGAACTAGACTCAATTATGCACGAAATTGGTGAATGGATAGCTAGAAGGTCCTTCTCCACACATGACACATAAGCAACATAAATCAATCTCCAGTTATTCTTTCAATAAACCATGAATCTCAACACCCCAAGTTAATTAGGTACGCTTAAACTAACCTTAAGATTTTCCTAGATTCATTGAATTGGACGTAGCGACACAACCAAATTATTCTTATCAAGTTCCCTATATGACAGCATACTAGAGATACATCTCAAAGATCATTAAGTTCTATGAAAACCATAAGCATTGACAAGGTATTTGTGACTATGATAGCATGACACTCCTACCAGGAATTCACTTAACGCGATCGTGACCAGCAACCTCCACTACTTGTGAATATAAGTTTCTAACTATTAGGTGAAAGTCCCTTATATTCTAGCATCAAATTCATGCAAGCAAATTAAGTGTGCACCCTCAACCCACATACAAGAATAAGTTTTTATAACTCGGTTAAGCAAATTGCATTCACGATTTATGAAATAATAATTGGATGTAATCAATTCATATCACATATATGTTCATGGCTTTGAATTCGCCTCTAGCTAAAAAGAAATTAGTTACTCATAATTACAATGAAACAAAAACAAAAACTAAACATAGATAGAATACACCTAAACCCTCCAAAGCTGCGGCACAATCCTCAGTTTCTAACTTCTCGCCCTCCTGTGTGCTCTCCCGTTATCTTCTCTTTTATTCTGTGCGTCCAAAATTAATTGCATCACCAAAGGACTCTAAAGCACGGTTTTCTAGAGAGTTTAGACTTCATTAGAACTTCTACATCCATCTGAATTAATTCCAAAAACACGCACAAACAGATGTTACATTATCTTCCTTGAAACCCAATCCGACTAGGACTCTTCTGCCTGTTTCGACCTCCAGTCACTAAAACAGCAATAAAATCTGGAATAAGTGTCAGAATGATGATCTGTAAAATCTTATGGAAACTAGACATCCAGAGCTTTCCAACCATATATGGCACGACACGTAATTCTTTCTGAGGAATTCTGGGTGCTCTGTCGAAGTTGGCAGTTATGCATAACACTGTCCAATTTTCACTCGGATTCTACTTTTGCAATATCCTTGTCTCTCAAGCTTCTATCTTCACTCTTTTAGGACGAATTGAAGTCCTCAAACAATCAGATTATCACTTATTTTCCTATGAAAATAAGTGCCCCTTTTCAGCTGGAATTAAGGTAGAAACTGATGGTGATAAGGTTAGGATAAGATAAGATAAGATAAGGTTTGGATAATGTTCCAGATAATGTTTCATCCTTGTAACTGATTCCTTATCTTCAATGTCTTGAATTAATTTCTCCATCTTTTTAGCACATTCCTAACCTCATTTAACCTCCCAATTCGTCCATTCTCTGTGCTCCATATTCATGCACTCCATTTAAGCTCAATTTTGCTCTAAAATGCACCAAAATGCACTTTCTTGCTTCACTTGCCATTTAAACCTACAAACTCACGAAAATAGCTAAAATCACTATAATAAACAATAACTAACTACGTAAATGCAAGAAAACAAGCTAACTAAGTTGCATAAATATGCTCCTATCAGCATCGAACTTTACAGAGCAGAAAGTATACTAAAGTGAATCACCGAAGGTGGTAACTACAGTTACTAGGAAAAGATCCCTACACTGAAGAGGGAACTATGTCACCGTGTCCCGACGTCAAGAGCTCCAAAGCCTACTAAAAATCTAGAGGGGCGCAAAACAGAATAGTGTGAGTGGACAAAAATAATAATTTTCTAAACCTTTACTTTTCTTAAAGTAGTAACCCCTCGCTGGAAAAACCTGTAATAATCTCAAAATCCTACTACATAGTAAGTATGAAAATCAATGTAAAAGTGGAAAGTCAATTATTTCCCAAAACGGGTAAATAACAATAAACTTGAATATAAAATCTTTCAAGATAAACCATCACATGAAAATCAACAAGTGAAATCCAAAAAGTAACCCGCAGTTTCATGGCATTAGTGAAAGCAGGTAAATCACAGACAAACAAATAGGGTATGCTCAATAGATAATGTAGACACATGAGTTCATGCAGAGACATTCTGACATGAACAGGCTAGGTGTATTAATCTACACTCAAGTACTACATACACGTGAAGTTGGCGCTAAGCGCATCACAATAAGTTCCAGAAGTAAAAACAACTAGAACAAGCTGACACCTACAATGGATCCAAAGTGAACGTATCAGTGCATGTGAACATACGCGTGAAGCTGGTCCTGACCCCAGACAGTACTAGACACCGTGTAAGCAATCCTAAATGAGCGGGTAAACATATAAAAACATGTCATTGGTGATATCTCAAATCTCAAAACACAACTCGGGATAACGCACCAAGCGTTGTGTTTCTAAAAGTAAGGCAAGTAGTAAAACATTCTAAAATGGTATTCACAAATATTGTAAGTCGATAATTCGCTAAACCATTTGAATTTCTAAAACCAAGTAAGATAACAAAGCATAATGTAAAACTCATTTCGAAGCATACGTAAATATATAATTTAGAAAGAAAAGCCCACTCACAGTGACCGTAGTCGTAACCCTTTGCTTGTACGCTCTCTGTAGTCCTCGGGTTGTCACTCCTAAAGTAAAATAACCATACTTAATGAACTAACCCAACAGTACGAAGAATATGGAAAACGAAACTCAAATTAAGGTTTTCGATGTCTAAAAACCCAAATACGCCGCTGCAGGCAGCCAAGCGCCTTCACGAGTCGCCGTAAGGTCTTATGCGCCGCCACGCGCAGGTAGATAGCCACCGCGCACCTTTATGCTCTGGTCACGCGCCGGTTACACGCGTCAGTAGAGTTAATGGTGTGCCATTAACTTAACGAAATATTCTAAGGATTTAACGGAATATTCTAACGACGTTAGAGAATATTTCGTTAACGCTGTCAGTTAAAGGAATAAATATACCTTGGAATATTTTCAGTCTGAACCAGGTTTGTTGCTAGGTTCAGGCCGGTCTGAACCGACTCGCCGCTGCAATTTCCGTCTGCCGCATCGCTACTGCCGGCCTGAATCTCGCAGGAATCTGGGTTTTTCGATAGAAAATTTCACAAAGTCATAAAAGCTTCAAAACTCAAACATTTTACATGTCTAATATGTCAAAATGAAGCTTCGGAGACGAGGGATTCATTTTACCTAACTCGAGGTCAAAAAGTAGTTGAAGATGGCTCGAAAGCCTCGGCTTGAAAATGGGTTCTTGGTTTCTTCAAAACAGTTGTGGATTTGAGCATGCAATGCTTGATTCTGGATCTTGGGACGATGAGGAGTTGAAATGTGACCACCACGAGGCCGATTGTGGCCTGAAATGCCGGGAAACTCACCGGATAAATTTGCTCCCTATCAGAGCTCCTTGGTTCTTTGATTTCCACATAACAGAGGTTAGGTGGTTTAACTTGTTGGAGAACAGCGGCTCCTTCGCCGTGGTTTGTGGTTGTTTAGTTCAGGGGAGGAAGACACGTGAAAGAAGGTAAGAGAGTTGCAGAGTGAGGTTGAGAGAGTGAGTGAGTGAAAGGAAGAAAGTGGGTCCCATGGGACCCAAAACCCTAACAACAAAATATGACTCTCGATAAAATTAAGAGAATACCCTAACAATGAGAAAAAGCTAAGAGAAAAGGTCGTACATGTCACGACACGAAGGTCAACAAAAGTCAACCATTGCCCAACCAGGGGCATTTTGGTCATTTCAACTTCAAAAAATAAAATACTATAAATCCCAGGACGGGATGTAACAAATATAGACTTCAATGAAAAAGAAGCCAATTTTCACACTCTACTCTTTTTGGCCATCATATTTAATAAATTAAACTAAAACATCAGACATAAAATCAAACATAAATATAAAAGAGGATCAAAAATGTGTGTTTATCATTTTCTCAGAAAATAATGAAAGAATGCCATAAAGGATATAAGTCTGGTATGGTATGGGAAATCTTAATTACCATCACAATTAATAGTTTCAACTTAAGTATGTAATCCAATTTCATTACCATCACAAATTTTTTCTTCTTAGTTTGGGGAAAAAAAAAACTTCTTGGGTAAAGCTTCACTTCATCTATATATATCTTCTATATATAAAGGAAGAAGGCAAATTTGGTAAAACATTCATAATACCAAATTTACACTTTCCTACATATAACTATTGGAAAAATTAAATTAATTATAAAGAAATAAAAATAAATAAAATTATACATGTGATTTAAAACCACCCCACGTTGGAGTAGTTACTAACTTTTTTTTTTTAAATTATATAAATATAAATGATTTATTTTTAAATTATATAAATATAAATGATTTATTTTTAAATTATATAAATATAAATGATTTATTTTTAAATTATATAAATATAAATTATTTATTTTTTAAAAGAGCAAATTGTCATACGCGTACGCGTGTGACAAGAGGCTAGTATATATAAAGGTAGAAAGCAGAAAGGGTGAAGCTTTCATAATACCCAAGTTGTCCTTCTTCTATTAGGATTGAAAAAAATAGAAAAAGATCCACACAAAAAAAAAACTAAAATAAGTAAATAATAAATAATACATTATCAAATTGAAAAAATAAATAATAAAATAAAAAAGTGTCAATTGTCACATGCGTACACATGTGGCAAGAGGCTAGTAAACAATTAAGTTATATGACTGACACTACCTATAAACTACTTGCTGCGACACCTATTCAAAGAAAGCAAAATGATGCAAACAATGGAAGGACAATTCAAACAAAGAGAGAAAGATAGGGGGTATGCTTGGCTCCTTGTACGCCACCCGTAGTAGCCAATCAAGAAATAGATTGAGCTTCTGCTTGTGGCATACAGGGAGCCAGGCATAACTCAGTTTACCTTTCACTTCAATTTCCACACTCAAGCTAAACCTTTCCCTGCGATCCTTATAGAAACAGAACATCGTGTAATATGTTAACTAAGAAAAACTAAGGAGTGTAGACATTAACTTAGCCAAATTGGCTAGAATCGTGTGCTCCTTCTTTGAACTCAAGTTCTAATTCTCCTCCTTATAATTTAGATTAATTTAGTATAGACTAACGCTTGTATAAGAGTGAACTAAGTCATGAAGACTGAAGTGAAATGCATACTTCATATATAGAGTCATCGACCTTACGAGGAAGATTTCTTACCATGTACACAACATGTAATTTTAATGCACTTTCCTTTTGAGAGGATTCTCATTTAAAAACCAAATCACAGAGGAGATTTGGAAAATAAATAAATAAAAATCTATATGAGTAATTGCCGTCGTCGCCGCCGTACTAAGCGGCGCACTCCATTGCACCCTCCAACGCTTTTTTTACCTTTCTTTCTTGCTTAAAAGGAAAATAAAATCATCAAATTTGATTCGAAAAAGAAAATGTTTTCTAAAATAATTTATGCAAAAAATTAATCAACAAGATTTATGACCGAGATCAACGAGATTTTTTTCTAGCCAAATTTTTGCCCAGCTATTGTAACAAGAAACATAAAAGTTACAGCAGTGGCGGGCCACTGAAGTATTTAAAGTCATGAACGTTGAGAAATGAGTTACAGTAGAGTTTGGACTATGAAAAATGTGCGTATCTATGGAAAGGGCTCCCGATTTGTCTTTTATAATAGGGTTTGAGTGGGAATGTAAAATATTTTATAAGTCGTACCATATATATACCATTTTGAAGTTTTAACTCAAGTAAGTCCAGGGAATTAATTTTCACACATATTTTTTAGCTTCTTACAGATCTCTGTTTAATTTTAGCCATTGATTTCGTTTGATTTATTTAATCTGATGGTTGTTATAAATAAAGAGGGGTGTATGAAAATCAATTTTCAAAGTCTAACCCTATATAAAATGAGGCTAATTCAGCTCGGCCCGATATTGGGCCGTGGTCGAATGATGATTCTTAACTTTGGCTTCATTTTTCTTTTAAAATAATATGAACTAACTTACCATCAAGTATTAACTAGCTATAAAGTCTCAAGTTTTGAAACATCCACTGCGTTAATCAAGAAAATTATTAATACTTGGACCTAAGTCAAGCCTTATATATAATGGGGCTGGGCTAGTTCAGCAAGAGATTGGGCCGTGGGTCGAGTCTAATGCAATTAATCCTTACACTCGAGGCCCGAAGAAACAAATCATTACATTAGTAAGTCCGGTTCTCCTAGACCCCAGTAATCAAGAAAATAGTGGTCATTCATCGTTAGATTTTAATCCAACAGTACAAAAAAAAAATACAACAAAAAAGTTAAATGAGCACCAACATTTGGATTAAGATTTAACGGTGAGCGACCACCATTTTCTTAGTCATTGAGGTCTAGGAGAACCGGACTCTCACATTAGTAGACATATTAGTTATGTACTTATCATATACATTCATACAAGTTTACATATTATTGGGCAATTGTATAATACTAAGAGTTTGTTTGATAATCATTTTATTTGTAATTTTTTATTTTCATTTGTGACGGGAAAGAGAGGAAGAAATAAAGAAAAATCAACAAAAAAAAATTCTTGAAAGTGAAAACTTAAAATACTTTTGGGATCCGGCTATAATACTTATAAGCGTTCCATACTTACACGAATCTAACCATTAATGGTTAGATTCCTTTAATGGTTAATGATTAGATTCGTGTAAGCATGAAATGCTTGTAAGCATTGTAAGCTATCCCATAGTTTTGGATCTTTAGTTTCACTTTGTGCTTCTTTCCTTATACATTTCTTTTGCATCTCCCATCACCCTTCTTCATCCCTCCTTTCCCCGTATACTTTCTTCATATGTCAAGTGCAAAAAAAAAAAAAAATCGTAAACTAAAAACAAAATCGAGCCTTATGCAGCCTGAACTTCACTTGTACAGATAGCGTACATACTTTAATGAAGACACTAAAAACATTATCGTTTGTCAATTGAATGCAAACGACACCATAATCTCTACATATGCTCCTCACCTGACAAATAGCACAACTGTTATGGTAAACTACCAACTGCTTGGACCAGAAATGAACTCGATTTTATACCCGAATTCAAGAGTTATGTTAATTGACAGACGATATGATCAAATCTTACCTGAAGACTTATTTGCCACCTTTCAAAGTGAATAAAACCTTTGCATGCTTTCAAATTACACAATTCACTACTAGAAAAATCACTTTTTATGACACCTGAAAAAAGTCATGAAAACCATTTCATGGCTTTTTTCAAACGTCATAAGATGCGCCGTTATCCGAAGAGTTGTGAAAAGTCTGGAGATACTATGACATTGAAAAGACGCCATAGAAAATACTTTTGATGACATTTATGAGACGTCATCGTTGATTTTTCCTCATGGCGTTGATGCAACGCCATTAAAAGTCTTTTACATGACGTGTTAAACGCCATTAAATCTTATGACGTTTTCTAAACGTCATGGAACCATTTTTAATGACATTTTTTCAACGCCATTGAATTTTTTTTATTATTAAAAAAAATATAGTAACATATTTAATACCCATATTATTTATTACTTTAATGCTTATAATTCTTCTAACATGATAAAAATTAGTAATATCATACATCATTCATCACAAGGTTCTATTTACATTGTTCACTTCAAATAATTTAGAATAGAAAAGTCTTCAACTGAAAAAAAGAAATCCAATTGCCTTGTTTGCCAATTCCACTGTGATGATGTTTGTGGCGTCTGCTACCTGCAATTAAGAAGATGACGAGGATCCGCATCGGCATCTTCATAAGAAGTAGAATACACTTTCAACATACAATTACATCATACTTATAATTCCATCTCTAAGCATACAACTCCAATTGAAAAGCATATTAACAAAAAAACCAAGGTTTAATCATTCCTGGGCATAGACTCAATTGCAGAATCAACGAACAACATTGATTCATGGGATTTGCTTTCTCCATGCCCCCCAAAAATAACAATAATAGGAAATTAGGGAATAGAAATTCTCACAAAGGCATATCATTTCCGAAAACCCTAAGCTAAATCAAGAAGCCATCATATTTTTGGAAAATAAAAGTGTAAATTAGACAGAAATTCGAAGTTGAAATAAGAGTTTTTAGAAAAAAAAATGCATGTTATGCAAACAAATCACTTACAGTGACAAGTGGCATGGTAGTGGCTGAATCAGTTCTTCGGCAATGCTTATATCATTCTTTTGAGTTAGGAGCATGCCGAAAACCAGTAATATTATACATCTCATCACAAGGTTCTATTTACATTGTTCACTACAAATAATTTACAAAATAGCAATTTTCTTTAACGGAAACAAAAATTAATCAACCCTATGCTATTTTGATATAACTCATACATCAAAGCCCAATTACAACAGTGAGATGCTACCAACTCATTATATCCAACTAGATGAGAAGGTTAAAATCTTACCTATTGTATAACCTTGTTACATATATTGAGTGAAGAAAGCAACCACATTAAAACAACAACCAAAGTACTCGTCAAAATTAAGGAGCCGAAAAGTGCAATATAACAACAAATAGGAAGAATAGAAAGGTTACAAAACAATTATGCATATATTTGGCTGCTGGTAGCATAAAAAATATGGTCAAGATTTGTCTAGTCTTAGTTCCTCCCCCCTCTCCCCACCCCCAACCTTTCTCACTAATAGCATCAAAGACTTCAAAAGACTGCAATAGTTGAAGAACCTTTTGCAAAAATTGGCTCTAATTCATAGTAATGATTATCAGACTTTTGATTTGCATATCTAATAGAGATAAATGCAAACCCACCTACCAAAAAAAAAATCAAATATAATAAATTCTTAAAGTATATGAACATCAAAGTCATGTACAAGGACAGTAAGAGTGAGAAGCAGGACTGATTGTTCTGTAGATTAGGATGGAGAAAAAAAAATAATTTGAAGCATAAACTTAGAAAACAAATACTATAAACAAAAAGATAGTGAAAGATGAATCAAACAATAGAGGGGCAACCAAAATATATTCAGTCAATTTTTCTGTTGCTGAGAGCATTACCCATTGCAGCTGCTGCTCTAATCCAATTGCCAGATTGAAAATACCCCATCAATTCCAAGGGTTGACTTGATTTAGAAAAGAAATAAATACAAAGTGAAAGAATAAAAAACCCCCAAATTAACAAATTTGCCAAATACAAATGTAACTACAAAGAAATATGGAATTAATGAATATCCAATTAGCAAAGAGCTTACCAATAAAAAATTCAACACAAAACTCCCAATTTAGGGTTCTATTTTTATAACAAATCGAAAATTTCTTCAACTTTTGTTATCAATTGTTCATATACCGAATTAGGTTTTCCAACAACTCTACAGATTAGAAATTACCTCACAAGAAAACCTAAAATGCACTAGAACAGAAGAGTGAGAAGCTTAGAGAGCAGGTGCGAGAGCGAGAGAGAGAGAGAGAGATAGGTTTCATGCGATTCAAATGCACATGAAATCCGAAGAAGCAGTTTCAGATTCCAATTTAACCAAATCTAAAACCTGAGAGAGAGAGAGAGAGACAGAGGTCTGGTGCGGAGGACGAAGCTTCTACAAGAGAAAAAGAAAAAACAACGCGCGAATTTAAAATTTTAACCAAAAAATGAGTGCCACACGAGAAGTTCATATGGCTGCTCGTAGAGAAACAATTCCTGTAAAATAGGTTTATAACTTGTATATATAAGTACACAGAACCCTAGTGGTAGTAAATAAACAAGATACAGTACTGCACAATAGGGGGAGAGAAAAATACCTCCCATGGATCAAATCAGCCTTTATAAATTTTGAACTTTTGCAGGCTGTATCCCATGGATCAACCAAGTGACCATGTCAGTTCGCGGCAATAGAGCGAACGAGGGGTATGTGATATCTGATCGTATGATTAAGTTATGCGTAAAAAAAACTAATCCAAGTAACCTAGCAATAACAAAAATGGGATATCTTTGTTGCTTCTACAACCGTGATTAAAAGGTCGTCGAAGAACTTTGTTAGGTACCATGTGGGTGCTTATGAAAGCTCTTTCTACTTTGATTGCAGAAATGCTATTAAAGGTTACATACCCTCTTGTTGTATGCATCATTAACAGGTGAAATATAAGCTCCGATGACACAAAAGCCTTCCGAATTCAGTGCATCTCTTGCCAACTCTCTGCACAACAGCAAAAGATTCGTAAATGAGAAAGGAATTTAGTTCATGCCGCAACTTACCCAACATTCGTAACTGCATATAAGTAGGAGGATTGAAACTTCCGGTCGCTACTAGGACTACATATTTCTTGTCCCTAATTTAGAGAGGGAAAGAGCAAGTTAACATATATATTCAAGAACATTACACCATCAGCTATGAATTTTGTCAACCTTAACATCCAAGCTTGAAATTAAACAAACAAATGCAATTCTACTACAAACTAAAATGTAATGCCTATAAAATAGGCAGGACTATGAGTAGCTATGTTTCTAGGTAAGTCTTCAATAGTCTGGACTACCGGGTAGTTCGACTTTATATCCATTAAATTGGCAAGTAAGTAAAAATATTATTTCCTCAATTCAATCCTGACCATTCATTTTCCGCATTACTGAGTAGTCCGGACTACTGAAGAAAAATTAAAGTTTCTGATTGGAAGAGAGAAGCAGAGACACAGAAATATAAACAAATAATTACGGTGCTACTGCTATGTATTCCTTCCTTCTACAAAAGTTGAAGCAAAACTCGAACTTTGAAAGCCAGGCATATCAAATATTCCATTGATAACAAAAAAAAGCAAAAAGATAATACTATAAGTACAATCCGCACGGTAAACTTACTTGTCATCGTGATTAACCAAATGCAGATCTAATTTACTAATAGGCAGAGGGATGTCCATGACGACTGGAATTAAACGACTGTCATGACAAGGGTGAGTAGAGAGACAGAAAGACGACAATAGCGGAATAAATTAGTATCAAACTCACTCGAGTCGAACTTAAGTGGAACTTACTCTCACTTCCAAGTAGAGAGTCGAAACCTTCTCCCTGTGTCTACACAATGCATCCTTTCTATCTTTTTTAACAGCACACGACGCTGCACGCACGCAGGGCAGCTCTATGTTTAACGAATCAATGGACGACGGTATTTGAGCTGCCGTTTCTTTTCGGCCCAATAAAAGCCCAATGTCTCTTTTCCCCTCCAATGATATGACGCCACTTGTCCCACTAACTTTCACATGGTTTAATCTTTTAAAAAATTACAGAAAAATTAAAATAAAATAAACACTCCCTAATTAGTAATTACTAATTCCAGAACCTCGATTCCGACGCATTTTCTGTTCAGAACTGCCACCACGGTGGAGACAAATTCGTCAAAAGTCTCCATAAACCTCCGATTTTTATCGCCCACTCTCGCGAAATCAACTGCCTTCAATATCTAGCGGACCAAATGTTGATTGAATTTCTCGTTTTGGTTCTCGTTGAGTAGGAATTGGAAGAAGGAGGCGAGGTGTTGGGGGAAAAGAGAAGGGGAGGAGGAGGGGGAGGAGGGGCCGTGGGATTATGCCCCAAGGTTGATGAGATGGTGGAGAGTGAGGTTGGGGATGACGCCCTTGAATTGGAGGATCTTCATGGCGGCGGGGCAAGTGTCGTGGCTAGATTCGAGCCAGTGTTGGATGTTGGCGCGGTTGTAGGTGACCCCGGTGCAGAGGCTAACGAGGGAGCGCATGACGTCCATGGAGATCAGGCACTGGAAAAGGTTGGGGACGGCCAGATGAAGGTTGAGGAGAGTTGTTGGTTGTTGGCTCAGTTGTCGAGCATTTTTTTATTTTTATGATTATTTTTTTAAAAGTTTAAACTATGTGGGTTTTAGTGGACATGTGGCGTCGTATCATTGGAAGGAAAGTGCACCTGTCAATGCTGAGATGAAGTTCCCGCCCCTAAAAAAAAAATTCAATGTGGAGGTTTTTGTGCGGGATTTGGGTGCGGGTGTGTATGGGTCGTCTGATTAAATTTGGCTAAAACATAAAATATTGCAGATAAGTTACTAAATGTGTTAGTACCAAATATTGACGTTATATAATATCTTCTAAATATCAATAACATATGTATATGCACTAAATATTGACACTTTTGCTCACGTTGTTGACACTTCCAGGCTCCAGCTCCTCTACTAGGGGTGCAAGTTGAAATGATGTTTCTGAATTTGAACCTGAAAATTTTAAATTCGAATATTTTCCAAAATATTAGAATGACAATTGGAATAATTCCGAATTTTCGATCCAAATTTTTGCGAAGTGTATCGAGCTTATTTCGACAAAACAAGTTCTGAGATATTATGATTTTTTATAATTATTTACTCAAATTATGCATTTTCTAACCAACTTTTATATTTTATTGTTAGTTTTGGATACCTTTTGTTCATTGTTTTTATATTTTTTTATAGAAGCGATAGAGTTTTCATTACCAAGTACAACAGGTGCCAGATGGGTACATATTCTCCTATGACTAATTTCTTGATCTGGAGATAATTTGTACAAAACACAAATGAATTTAAACCCTTATATGGCTACCACAAAAGACCACTAGAACCAAGAGTGTCTTGGAGCATATTTGTCATAAAAGACGATAGACGTGACAAACTTTAACATCGAGACCCTTACATAAAGCCACCATCAAAAGCAAGGCCACCATAGATCGTTGAGGCGACACAAACCCGCTCTAGGCGGTACAAACACAAAACATAACACTAAACTAAAAAATTAAGCTAAAGTCGATGACGTGTCTGCCTCAACACAACACCACCACTATGAACAATAGACCTGCATAAATCTATTGGCACCAAAAGCCGTTAGAATTTTCTGTCAGCTGGAGTAGGTCGCAGTTATAGCAAGCACAACAACATCGGCATGCATGGCAGAGGGATTGCCAAACCTAAGCCACCGATGTGTGTCGCCGTCGCCTACCACTATCATGAACCCATAAGCAAAGGACTGACTAATAGCTTCCAATGGGAAGCCCGATGAAAGCCCAAGCCGCTGAGAGGAAGTCACAGCTTAAGATTTGCACATCAAACCACCCCGAGCACCCAATCAAATCACCGCCGGGAAAACCCCATGGCCAACACCCTCGATAGTTAAGGAGCAATAAAATTGGCCCATTATCATTAAGAACAATAATAGCCTTGCTCAACCTAGTTAAAGATGAGTACTAGAGACGTCGTTAGGTCGGGGAAAGGGGAAGTGGGAGGGTAGACAAGACAAGGAAGATGAGGCAGCGAGAAGGCTGTGAGGGGATGGAAGAAACAAAGATGGGTGAAAGAGTGAAGGGAGGACATATGGGAGGAGAAATGGAGGCTGGGGAGGAAGTTGAGAAGGATTGTCATCAGCCCCAAGCAGGAGCAAGGGGCCGACAGTTGTGGAGTTCCTAGATCTAGGGTTTTTTTGGGAATGAGAGAAATGGGTTTGAGAGAGAGAGTACATATGTCATTGTTTTTATATTAAACATACATTTGTATATTAAAAAGGATAAACATACTAGTATACCAAAATATTAATTGAATTTATACATAAGCATATACCATATATGACACATCCCGATCCTGAGAAGTCAAATGTCGAGAGGTGCTGGGTTGGATGAAACATTTATTCACTAACTCTTGCAACTGCGTTTTTAGTTCTTTTAGCTCTACAGGAGCCATGCGATAGGGTGTAAGAGAAATGAGATTGGTACCTGGAAGAAGATCGATAATGAACTCCACTTCACGATCCGGAGGTATTCCAGGTAGATCATCAGGAAATACATCGAAAAACTGGTTAACGACATGCACGTCCTCGACTCGTGCAAGATTTTTGTCGTTCACCACAAAGTGAGCAATGTAACTCTGACAACCTTTCATCAACATTCATTTCGCCCTCATGGAAGAGATGAGTCCGTGTCTCAAACTGTTGTGTTTGTCGGTGAAAGTCACAATAGGCTTGCTAAGTCTCTAGAAAATGATAACCATGTGACGCCAATCCACCATGACATGATTCTGATGTAACCAATCAATTCCCAAGATAACATCAAAGTTTTTGATGTCCAAAGGAATCATATTAGTTGGCATATCTTCTCCATTAATAAGGATGGAACATCTTTGATACTCACACTGAACATAACAGACTTCGCTTCTAGGCATTGCGATACCCAAATCATACTCAAGAGAAGTAGAGTATGGTTGAGTGGTTTGGACAAACTGAAAGGATATGACCTAATGAGAAACATCTGGATTATTTAGAACTCTAGCAAAGTGACCAAGAATATTCAACGTACCCATGACAAGATCATGATTAGTCTGAGCATCCTGGGCAGTGATATTAGTGACTCGGCCCTACGTTTTTTGTCCTGTACGATCTGCTCTGGCTCCCTGGTTACCTCTGCCCTGTCTGCCACGTCCCTGGTTTCCTCGATCAGTTTGTCTGCCTGGTCCACCGCCGCTAGACATTGCCTCATTAGTCTGATACTGACTGCCTATATACCAGTGCAAACCGCCCTGTTGATACGGAGGGTAACCTCCCTGAAACGGCGGAATGCTCTGTGGAAACTGAGTATAGCCTCTCTGGAATTGAGGAACGTTCGGCGTAAACTAGGGAACGTTCATAGAAAACTGGTAAGCATCTCGTGAGTACTAAGACACATCACCCTGGTAATGAACAGCACCGCCATATGCTAGCTATTGGAACTGGCCTGATCCGAACAGTAGCATCTGAGACACACCAGTCTGTTGGTTCTGCTGCTTCTGACGACAATTACTAGCTCTGTGACCCACCTAACCATAAGTAAAACATCCTCGGTTCACGTGCTTGCACTTTCCAAAATGATAATTGTTACACTTGCGACAAAGAGCAGAGCTAGAGCCGTCTGAACTGCTCTGCGTTTGAAAACGAGAACCAACACTGGATTTATCTCCTCAAGGTGTGCTTGGGTTAGAGCTTTCACTGGATGATCCGCTAGAGTTGTAACCACTTTTCTTAAAAAAACTGATTCTTCTTTAGCCCGAATCTTGAACGTCCCATGTTGTTGTTATTGTTCTTCCGCTGATTACCACTACTCCCATGGTTGGACAGTAACGGGACAGGCCAGTGAACTTCCGGTGGTACTCGGCTACTGACATGTTCTTCTGTCTCAGGTCAAAGAATTCGTCTCGCTTCTTGGCCCAATATTCCAAAGGTAAGTACTTCGCCACGAAGTGGTCCTTGAAAGTCGTCCAATATTCCTGCAAGTTTGGCGGGATTATGGTCACTTCATAAGCCCACCAAGAATTAGCTTCACCTTGAAGAAACCACGTCACAGTTGGGACCCACTAATCCATCGAGAAGTTTTATGTCGCTCCATGGCTCGGAAGATTTTCTCAACATGTTTTAGCCAAGTCTCCATTGCCTTGGAGGGTTCCCGACCTAAGAAAGGCTTCACTTGGAGATTAGAAACAATATCCAAGACATTCTTCTAATGAGGAAGAGGAAAATGCCAAGCCGTCTGGAAGGCATTAGCAAAAGCAGCACCGAATTGCGCGAAGTCGAAAGGTGGTGGCATGAGATCATCTATTAGTGCTTGGGTACGAGGTGCTCGGCGATGTGGCATAGTTCTGACATCATAGGATCAAAAAATATTAGCGCAAATATCACAGTGTGACAAATGCATGACTACCTAAAACTTATGCTCTGATACCAATATGACACATCCCAATCTTGAGAAGCCAAGTGTCAAGAGGTGATGGCCGACACGTGTTAAGTGATGAAAGCCAATTATGCAAGTGATTGAGAAAAGTGAGTAAATTTGAGTCGGAAACGGAAGTAGTGTGTGAAATGATGGGTAAACCTATTATTACAGATGCATAACTGTCAAAGTATAGTAATATTCGCACCCTTATGAGGATGGATATTACAGAACAGAAAACTAAAGGTAGAAACGAATCTTACTTATTCTGGAGAAGCTGTCAAAACCACCAACTAGCCGAAAGGTGCCCTCGTCTCACTGGTACTCAAGAATACTAAGTCCTAGAAGGGCGCAAAACATAAAAGGTAAGTGGGTCAAAAAGTACAGTTTGATAAAACCTTTATTTTCAAGAGCATATTAACCCCTAGCTAGAAAACATGTATGGTTTCTGAAAGTACGTCATACTCCTCGGTATGATCCTCAAAATACTATAATAGTAATACGGGTACTCCCCAAAAACCAATGGTA
The DNA here is from genome assembly GCA_018257905.1 of Gillenia trifoliata. Lineage (NCBI taxonomy): Eukaryota > Viridiplantae > Streptophyta > Magnoliopsida > Rosales > Rosaceae > Gillenia > Gillenia trifoliata. The sequence goes on along the minus strand of CM031084.1, from coordinate 11,919,262 downwards.
AAACAGTACTGGATTGCTCGAAAACAAGACTGAATGCTCATCCATATGTAAACACACAAGCCTAAGTAGATAGTCTATGAGGACATGCTAGGTATATAAAAGAATACGCTAAGTACTATAGTGACGCGTATCATAACGCTAATCGTTGTGCACAAAGCGTCTCACACACAAGTTCTAGTTGCCTAATGCAACCAAGAACATGTTAGTACCTACAATGGATCCAAAGTTGCGTAGCGGTACTGGATGTGAACCTCCAAACGCCAAAGCTAGTCCTGGCCCTGAGACTGAGTACAATACTTGGGTGTTCTACATCTATTGATGAGCAACAGTATAAGAAATGTATGGCAAGTATAATACGGTTGTTCTACCTCCAACAGTCACATATTATATGAGTCATGCTAACACTTAGCAGTGAAAATCATACATAATAATATATACAAAAACAAAGACCCACTCACTCACCGATACGTAGTCAGGTCGTAACATCCCTGTCCTAGATATCCCCGGTAATCCTCTGGATAAGTCTCACCTATATGAGATATCATTATAGTAATGATTAAACTCATAAAGATTGCAAATTAAACTAATAAACGACACTTATCGCTTGTTTGCTCACTTCGAAGGTCTGAAACACTCCGAAAAATACCATACGTCTTGCCCCTAGATAGTACGCATCGTCACGAGTCACCTCGTGTCAACGGAAGTTGAAAAAGATGTCCCACGCGCCCGCAAATGCAGCCCACGCGTGATCAACCTCGTTCAATCAAACTAACGGCGTCAATTGACGCCATTAGATTTAACAGTAAATGCCAGAATCTTCGTTAACTTTAACGAAATATTCCGTCAAAACATTCTGAGGAATATTTCCTGTCCCTTACCTCTGGCTCGCCGGATCTCCGTTGGTCGCCGCCGTCTGCAACTCGCAGGAATTTGGCCGGTTTATGGAAAAATTTCAAACACTCATAACTTCTTCATTTCTCAACCAAATTTCACGTTCTTTATGTCAAAATGAAGCTAGAGATGAGTAGAATGGCGGTATACCTTTGGTTTGGCCGAAAAAGCTCAAAAAATGGCATGTATTTCCCCCGAAAGCTTGCGGCTACTATAGCTCCTCTATCTCATCGGTTTGACGTCAAACAAGCTTGTTTCTTCCTTGGTTTCTAGTCTAGGGACGTTGGGGAAGACAATGGAGGTGGTTTCAAGGCTAAACTCGGAGAGATCGTGCTGGAAAATAGCTCGAAACGCCATGGTCAAATCGTCTCCGTTCCGGGGAACTCGGGGCGAGTTTCACGTTGTGATCATCTCGGGGCGAGTGGAACAAGGTGATGACTTCGGATTGCTTCGATTCGTCGGCTTTTCAACAATGTGCACTGTGCACAGTTGGTGAGAGAGAGAGAGAGAGAGAGAGAGAGAGAGAGAGAGAGAGAGGGTTACAAAGCTTGCTTCTACACTTGCACACCAACCACACTGCACAATCACATGGCATACAAGCTAAACACTGTACATCTATAAATATTTAGCATGCATGTGTCCAAAATATTCCCTCGGGAATTACGTTATAACAAACTTTTGACAGGATGTTACAATATATTAAAAAAGAACAATAAATTTCATCTACGAAAAAATTCGCGAATATTCAAAAACATGTAAATTATATGAATTTCCGAATTATGTTTTGAAATTTCTGAGATTACTCCGATTCCGAAAATGTCAAATTTGAAAATTGTGATCCAATCCGATTCGATTCAAAAATTGTGAAACAAAAATTAAAAACGTTATTTCCAATCCGATTCATCCAAAAATCACCCCTATCCTCCACTATCTTTTTCTCTTTCTCCTCCTCCCAAGCTGGCGAAAAACAGTGGCAGTATGGGAATGAGCTTTTGGTTGAAGAATGTAAGCATACCAAGTTAGAAACCTAACCGAATCAACATACAACTTGTACTAAATTATTATACTACCACATTACATCGAGGACTTTTGATAACAAGTTCGTGGCCAACAAGCCCAAGGGTTTGATAAACAACCACTAATATGTGTTGGTAGTTAAATTACAGACAGAGACCATCATATGTGCATCGATGACTTTTGTGCCCGATTGAAGTTTCTAGCATATGCTAGCTGGATGAGAACAAATGAGTCTCCTTCAGAATTACAGATGCCAAAGCTTTGGCTCCCTGCAATTATCGTACAACATATACGAAACCTAACTTTTGATTTAACCTTGCTTAGGCATGAAGTGTGGGACCCATCTTTCCTAACCTGTAAACTGTAATTTGAAGATGATGGACTGATTGTAGCTTCGGAAAATTTCTAGTGGTTGATGAGAACTTTTGTCGCCTGATTGTTGTTATGTAGTGTTACAAATTATTTATGATTATTATACGTATTTAATTTGTTAATACTATAAAAAAACTCGTCATTCACTACTCATATTACAATTATAGAACATAAATCAATAATAGGTAAATTTTTTCATGTAACAAGTACAAATTACAAACTAGCAGTCGCCTCAATTCACGTTATCATGCTAACTAGATATGAAAAATTAATGTAAAACACGATAAAACGACATGAACACATTCAAAAAATTAAGTGTTGGAATTGAGTCTTACCATGGAAAGTACTTAACAATTTGGCAACATGATCTTGGATGGGCTTTGAGTTTATACATTTGGATACAAAATGAATATCACACAACACGAAAACGAGATGAGAATTGAACCTTTTTTTTTTCGAACTCATAATACACGAGATTCGAACTTAAGACCTTTCACTTATAAGTAAAGAGGAATATCACTAAATTGTATTATTAAGGACATACAAGAATCAAACTAACAATTAATAAGATTAAATGCTTTCCATAATTCACCAGATTCACTTTACCCAAGTAGGTGATTAGGTGCAGCGAACTTGCTTGCCTTAAAATGGAAAAAAAAAAAAAAAAAAACTCAATCTGAAACAGATGAGGACGAAGGTTCCAAGTACCATATGCTCGAACCCATGACCCAGAACCTCAATTATATTTTTCATCAAATCACATGGATCCCCAGCAAATAATTTATCTAGGAGTCTAATCAAAGTTTTGTTAATTATTTTTTCTAATTTTTTGTCAAATTTTTTGTGTGAGTATGCAAGACATTTTTTAAGTCTCGGGATATAAAAAGTCTAATATTATAATTTTAGAATTCGATCAAAACAAATTATAATTTAGAATACTATGTTACAAAAGTTTCATAAATCGAAAGCATTAACTATAACATAGTGTGTATTTTAATTTTAATTACAATTTTTTAATGTGGGGACTTGTAGCTCCAATAGCAATGAGCATTTAAAATATGTTTTCTCTAAATGTGAGATGTGAGTGTTGATCGGACACAATACAAGGTCGATCTTAATATTCGCATTCTGCAATTATTTCGTAAAATTTATTTTGCATTGAAGAATTTGTCATTCTTCTTTAGTCGTAAATCACAATCTGATTTATTTTGCATTCATTTATTTCACATATATCAATTGTTACATCCCGTCCCGAAAAATATCATTATTTTATTCTCGGAAGTGGGAAATGACGAAAATGCCCCTGGTTGACCTTCGGTTGACTTTTGCGGCGTAACTCGTGCGACCCTTCCCTTTTTATTTTCTTGCTGAACTCGTCGTTACGAACGCGTGGACGCGAGCGGGACGTTATTCGGAGTTCGAATGGAAATTTTACGGATGTTGGATTACCGACATTTCCCGTAATTCGAATTAGGCTTATTTCACTGTTGGGCTTGGGCCCAATGGGCCCAGTTGACCCATTACTCTGTTCCCTTCTCTGTTACTCAATCTCCCTGTCTCTGCCTCGATCCCATTCTCTGCAAACACCCTCACCTATCTCTCTCGTCCGTTTCTCCCCGAGCCAAACCAGTGTCAACCTCCACTCTCAGACCAAACCAACATCATTATCAGCTTCAATTCACCACACTGAACCCAGCAAACCGTCCAGAACCCAGAAACCCTGGTTTCCCAGGAACTTCGGCGATCTTAGATTTGTCTTCGTTAAGTTCCTCGGTGTTATCGACCTCGGCCTTCCTCGTTTTGGTCACCATTCAATTCCCTGAGGTCCGTAGAAACCTAATCGTGCCTTGCATGGCTGAATCTGGACTGGAGTCGGCAATTTGGGAATCGGCCATTTTAGGGCCGAGACTTCTCCTCCATTTTCCGGCCAACTCTGGCCAGTAATTGGCCCCCCAAAGTGGTAAAATCTCATTCCCCTCACTCTCAGCTTCAATTTGACACTTGAATCGTGAAAAATGGTTGAGATTTGAAGGTTTTAGGACGAATTGCAGGTTTCCGGTCAAAATCCCATATTCTGGCGAAGCTCCGGCCGGCAGACGGCAGACGGCGGCCGGCAATTGCAGCGGTCACTGGCGAGCTGACCTAAGCCAACCCGGCCCTGACGTCAGCGAACCGGTGATGACGTCATCAACCCGGTTGGACTGGAATATTCCAAGGTATATTCCGTTCGTTAGTTTTAACGACGTTAACGGAATATTCTAATGTCGTTAGAATATTCCGTTAACTCTAACTGCGCGTGTCACCGGCGACTGGCCGGCGCGTGACCGGCTCGTGTGGCGCTTGACAGCGCGTGGTGGACTTCCACCAGTGCGTGGCAGCGCGTGAGGGCGCGTGAGGCCATTTGGCAGAGCGTGGCGGTGCGTGGCAGAGGTATTGGGTTTTCCGACCCCGTAACTCCGTTTTCGGGTTTCCGAACACCGTTTTCTTCATATTTTCGAATACTTTATTAATTGTGGGTATTCTAAAATAGGTTTGGCGACCCGTGGAGTACGGAGAGCGTACTTTTAGACTACTTCGGCATCGGTATATGTGAGTGGGCCCCTTCCTTATTAAATTAAATATTTTATGTGTTTTGGAAATTTATATTAGACTACGCCTATGCTTTTAAATGATATTTTATCATATTATGTTAGTGAACTTAGTATTATTATGCCTATGCATTTAAATGTGATTTATACTTGTACTCAGTGAACTCGATTTATATTTATATTTGGTGAACCTTGAGTTTTATATTTATATCGTACTTGGTTCACTAGTATATGACTCGGTTTTAGTATTTTAAGTAACTTTAGTATTACTTTGGTATATTCTTGGTATTCCGGATACGGTATCCGTGAATACCTATTTAGAGCCTATTGAAGTTATTTTTTAGAGGAAACTACCCCACTTTATTTTATTTGGAAACATTCCGTGGTATGTTTTATACACGCTTAACTAGGAATGCTTACACGGTGTCATTAGTACTGTCCGGGGCCAGGACCAACTTCACGTGTATGTTCACACGCACCGACACGCTCACTTTGGATCCATAGTAGGTGCCTGCCTGTTCTAGGTCGCCTTGGCGACTAGACTTGTTGTGACGCGCTTAGCGCCAGCTTCATGTGATTGTAGTACATGAGCGTAACATTATTCGTACACCCAGCCTATTCATGACAGAATATCTTTGTATGAACTCGTGTGTCTGTCATACCTAGCGAGCGTATCCCCTACTGTTTTATTTTGTGATTTTAAGACTGGATTTCACTGATGCCACGGAGAATTCTATTGGTTTTACAGGTTTCCTGTATTATTTATTTATACGGATTTCTGGTAAAGTATTTTATACTTAAGTTGTGGCTTTCTGCCCGTTTTGGAAACCAAGTACATTTCCGTACTTACACTGATTTCTACCTACTATTGTAGTATGTTTTCAGAAAGGTTTTTAACTGAACTATTACTTGTTTTGACGGCGAGATGTTACTATTTTCAGAAAGGAAATGTTTTATTTAAAATAATTACTTATGGCCCACTCACCCTTCTGTTTTGCGCCCCACTAGGATTAGTGGCTTAGAGTCGTCGACGTTGAGACACGGTGGTATGACAACGTAGAAAATTCCTTTGCATTTGTAATTATCCGGTATTATGTACCTTGTTCAAACAATTATTATTTCTTTCTGTCCGCACACTTTCGTGCACTCTGACCTTATTAAATTCAATTTGCTTAAATTATTCTTAAATTCTTCTAAATGGCTTTCGTCACCCCACGTAATGTTGGCCAGCACACTCGACTTTTGGATGTCCACCTGTACATCCGGGTCGGGGTGTGTCATCAATTCCTGTCATTTCTAAGCTTAAAAATTCATAACATCTGTAATAAAAATAAAGATCAACTATCGCATTTATTTTTCAAATCCCCTCACAGATTCTAAAATCCTTTACTTATTAGTAACTTTTATATAATAAAGTGTGTAGTTAAATTGAAATTTATGGACTATGAATACCCTTCACACCTTCATGAGATACTTTTTGTGATAAAAAACTTCAATCAAATCTCCCCCACCATTTTGTTATTATTCAATACAGTCTCATTCATGCCATTAGTACTACGGCCTAGTAGTGTTTTTCTCCACTTGTAAGTGTGGGGTCGTACGTTTGACTCCTGTAAATGGCGAGTTCGATACCAAATTATTATGACAACTCTTTGTGTGACTTAACCAAAATTCTCCACCCCATAGTGTAAAATATCATTGCATTAAAAAAATCAAATAAAATCTCGCTCGTACTTTCAAGGTTCTTGAACAAAAAAAAAATGACAATCATCTTATTCTATCAGCTATAATCAGTAAATAAAGGTGCAGTCGAATTCAAATTTATGAACTAACCACTATTCACACCTAAATAAGAAATTTTTATAACTCTTACTATCATCTCATTTCGTGAGCAACACGCATTCCAAACATAAATGTGTAATCAAACTCAAATTTAGTTACCAACCACCCTTTTGGGACTTTGTAAGAGTTCTTTTTGTGAATTTTCTTACAATCATTCATACCGCTAGCAACAATCAATCACTAAGTATAAATTGTGCAATCAAATTCAAATTTATGAGCTAACAACCCTTTCACGCCTTTTAAAAAAAAACTTTAAGGTAATTTCTTACAATTAAGCACGAAATCATAATTAGATGTGTAGTCAAACAAAATTTACGGACCAACTAGTACTGATATTTTTTTAAAGAATTTTTTACGTGAGCATAACGAAATCAATTATATCCTTTCACCTATTTCTAAGAATTTTTTTCTTGATAATTTTTTACAATCATCTCATCCTGTGGGCAACATGAAATTGAAAAAACGTACACGACTGTCCATTGAGAACTTTTGCCCTCCCACCCACTCATTGTAGAGGATAATTATGCCATTACACAAATTTATGGACTAAGCACCCTTTAGACGTATGTAAGAAACTTTTTAGGATAATTTTCTTACGATAAATTTTATTTGAACCTATTTGTTTTATTTCTACACATAACTTAAACATGTTTTTAATGAAATTCCAACTTGGCTCTAGCCACCATCGAGGAAAACAGAGGAAAGGGAGGTTTTCACCATTGCACCTCTCCATTTTTTCCCGGCAAAAAAATCAGAGCTCCGGTGATTATTGATACTCTCTTTTTTGTTTCTCTATGCCAACTTGGATTCAATTAATCGGAAAAGAGAGAGAGGGCGGTGTGAAGTGGAGTTAATGGGAGCATAATGCGGAGCCATGCTTGACGCCAACACCGACACCGATGCCGACACCGACACCGATGCCGACACCGACATCGGCCGACGCTAGTAGAGTATGGTGGTTCCTATTCTTCTCAAGGGTATGACAAGAGGGAGGAAGAGAAGGAGAAGGAAAAGAATGGAAGGAGATAACTGTCGTTGACGAACGCGAGGGAAAATTTTGTTGACGTTTGGTTTGGGTTTGCTGGAAATAATGGAGAAGTGCAATGGAGTGGTGGGTTTATGATTATTGGGTGTAGAGATAAAAACAACAATCTTTATTTTCTTTTTTTAATTTATTTAAGGGCAAATTTGAAAGTTTGGTGGAGAAAATTGTTTATTTGGGTGTAAAGATAAAACAAATGGGTCCAAATAAAATTTCATTTTTTTTACACTCATCTCATTATGTGAGCAACACACAATCCATGCATAAATGTGTAGGCAAACTCAAATTTATTTACCAATCACCCTTATACGCATTCATAAGAATTTTTTTTTGTGAATTTTCTTACAGTCATCTCATCCTACTAGCAGCATGCAATCAAACGATCGATAAGTAAAATGGTGCAGTCGAATTATTTTTTATGAGCTAATTACCCCTTCAAACCTTTGAAAAGTACTTTTATGGTAATTTTTGTAATCATATCCTTCAGGTAATCCAAAATATTAAATGTTTAGTCAAATTAAAATTTATGTATCAACCACCCTTTCATGCGTTCGAAAGATTTTTTTTTTTTTTTTGAATTTTCTTACACTCATCTCTCTCACTAACAACATTCAATCAATAAGTAAAATGTGCAGTTAAATTCATTTATGAGCTAACTATCCCCTCATGCCTTTTAAAGAACTTTTATGATAATTTCTTACGATCATATCCTTACGTGAGCAGCACGCAATCCAAAAAATTAAATGGGTAGTCAAATAAAATTTATGTACCAACTACTCTTTTACCTCTACCTAAGAATTTTCTTTCCTTGAAATTTTTCTTACGATCATCTAATTTTGTGGGCAGCACATAATTTGTAAATATAACTGAAAAGACGTATACGACCGTTTCATCGGAGTACTTTTACCCTCATACCCACTCATTGTTGGGGATAAATATGGCATTACATAGTTAAATACTTCCCTTTTTTTATACCATTTTATCTCCAAGATAGTGCCCATAGATCCCGGAGCATTAGATATAACCAAACAATATATATATATATATATATATATATATATATATATATATATATCGCAACCTAACAGCTTTTAACCATTGCAAAGCACTATAAAAACAGAGTCAACACTCTGTTTTCTACATGCCTATACCACCTAACTGCCTATACACCAACTCTCCATACTCTCACTCCCATACTCATCACTTCCTCCTCCTCCTCCTCGTCCTTCTTCTTCTTATCCTTCAATCCCAATTCCGAAAAGAACCCGAAAAATGTCTCAGAGAGCGAATCGCCACCAGAGAAGGCCATCCCAGAGCCTGTTTTTGTCCCCTGAGTATCTCTTGGCTCCCCTGTCTGATGATGCTGCAGCTGCAGACAAGGTGGCTGCTCCTGCTGTGGGGTCGGGTCAAGCTCCACCCCCGCAGATGACCACTCCTCCTCTGCCACCAACCCCGAAAGCGGCGGAGGCCAAGGAGGTTTCGACCGAGGACAAAAAGAAAACCACAGACGTGGATAACTAAACCCAATTGGCATTGTGTTGGTTGTGTTGTATTCCTTTTGTGTGTTTGCTGATCGGTTTTGTTATGTTGTCTCAAGAATTGAGCGTTTTCATGATGTTTAGAATCACAGATGAATCACATTAATGAAAAAAATATATATTTACTTTGAGTTTAATTAATTGTTAATTCTTTTTATTATGTATGTATGTTTATTTTTGTGTTAATTTGGATCCAATACGGGGGAGGCACATTTGAGCAGTTTTATCTGTCACAAATTAAAATGAATGGAATAATTAAATAATGGAGTTCAATGAAGGGCTGCATTGGGGCAGTGGATTGAAGGCTTTTGCTGCAAAATCCAAGAGTTAGTGAGGTCGTAATGCGTTTGGGGTTAAAAATGGCTTGGGAACATGGCATTGGTTCCTATCTTGGTGGAGGCTTGGTTGCCTCTACTCTCCAATGGCCTTACAATTGCAGGGTGTCTTTGAATATTAGTACAACAGGTGTAGAGTTTTATCATAATATCGGTGTATAAGTAATGAAACCGCAAATTTATATATTATATCATTTTTTCAAGTTTCGCGTGAGATTTATTTGCATTCCTTACAAAGTCTCCTGACGTGGAACCACTTCTTTAGTGGGTCACGCGTGAAGTCAATTTCATATCGGTTTAATCAAGCCAAGCACGTAAATACCAAGTATTTGGCATATAAATCCGAATTAGGTACCATATGACCAACTAATCATTTTGCCACTATGGAGGCTTCTAGGTGCACCCACTACCTTAGCATCAGGGGAGAAAAACATCCCAAGAATTTCTTTCGAGAGTATTGCTCTTATGAGAAACGAAAGAGCGTAACAATGAGCCTCTGTTCAATTCAACGGCTAAGATCAAATTTGTTTAGGTGTACGGCTAAGATCAATTCAACAAAGTTGCTCACATTTGTGTCTCTCATTTGAGCAAAATTGAAGAAAAATAAATTGTGACTATTGAGGTTTTGTAGCTCCTATCCAACAACGTTTTATTTATTTATTTATTTTATTATATACAAACGATACTAAGGGAAATAAGATAAATGAGCTATAAACCCTACTCTTATCTAACAACATTCAAATGGAAAATAAATTCAATGATGCTATTTGGCCATGTTTACTTACAAGGAACATATTCATAAGGAAAATGTATCATATTCCCATTGATTTCATATCCTTTGTTTACTAACACCAAATGAATGAATAAATAAGTGGGTCCCACATTGATTTTGGTATGGGATTTATGAAATTTTAAGGTATCCACTATTCCAATTAACATGAAGGAAGTTGTTTATCCCATACTCAATCTTTCTTATCTCTAATCCTTCCTATTATCATTTCTTGTACCATGCAAGTAAACACGCCTTAATGAAATGTGTAGCCATAGAATGACTTATTTGCTATATACAAACCAAAATAAGATACTATAAGCAAAAAAAGATATTAATGCAAAGTCTCCCTTTCACTGCCCTTCACCTGACTAGACATGCCAAATGTTCGAGGTCCAGTGTATTGCGTGTTTGACCAAAGTAAGGGTTTTTCACATACCCCTTAGTATTACCCTCTTTTTACTTTTAATTGTCTTTGGATGTACTTACAGGAGTTTGTGAAGGTGAATCACATCTGGTGGCTCTCTTTTGGTGCGACGTCTCAAGCGGCAAGATATGGTTGTGGTGTACTTCTTGCTACGGGTTTGAAGGTTTTGTGCTTCGATCTCTTGGTCGAATGAACCATTTAGTTGCTTTCTCCATTGTGGCTGCCTCGGTGGCTGCTAGCAAGACGTTTATGGTAGCATTGGCGTTCAATCATTGCAAGATAGGAATTAAGGGGAAAAATCTTCAGTGGTACGTACCATTCAATGGTACGGTCATTGAATGATCCAGATTAATTTGCAATGGACCCCAAATAAATCTTAAACCATTCAACAATACGTACTATTCCTTTGAAGTTTGATCCGAATTAAGGTTTCTTTTGCATTTGTCTTTTTGGTTATTGGGTTGGGTTTTAAGTGTACTTGGGTTTTTTCCAATTTGTTTTTGTGTTGGGCTGGTGTTATTGTTGACCCAATCATAACCTTTTTATTTCCTTAATGAAATTTACTTTTTCGGGAAAAAAACAAGGTAATTTTCAAAATGTTGCAGCATAACATATACGACACGGGGAGCAGGAGAACGGGACTGTATCTGTATATTATAATACTAAAAGTCAGGCATAATAATCTTTGTTTAGAAGATATAATTGCAACACAATACATTTAAATCCAAACAAAGAATAAATTGGAACATTGGACGCTAAACTATGACCCTAGTTGTAGCTTAAGTCCTTGAGTTTTGAATACAATGATAATATTTACATTAAGGAGGGAAGAATTTGGTTAAGCCACACAATAGGCCAGTCATAAGAATTTAGTATCGAACTCGCCATCTACGAGATTCAAACCTAAAACAATAGGTAACTTTAGTTCTTGAATTAAAAAGTCTTTAAAATCGGTATGTGAAATTGAAAAAGTGAGGAACATTGGTCCAGTAAAGAATAATATATTTTCCCTATATATTCAAAACATGAACTAATAACTTAGTAATACAGTCTAGTGATATTCCTCTACACTTATAAGTAGAAGATCTTAAGTTCGACTCTCATAGATGCGAGTTCGATACCAATTTATATTGGCTGACCCATTGTAAAGTTTAACCTGAATCCCTCACCTTTTAATGTAAATATTTCTTTGAATTAAAAATAAATAAATTAAAATTACTAAAACGCCCTTACTAAAATGGAAGGGAGTATGATAAAATAGTTTTTATTTTTGAAATTATTAAAATGTTCTTACTCCACCATTTGCTTCAATGCTTCTTCTTTCTTATGTTGAGCAATTTTTTGGTGCATTCTTATTTGACTTGGTCTCGAAATGGTCCCAATTTGGATAAGCATTGACTTGTATGGTCAATTTTTACATGGCCCATGAATTGTAAAGGTTCGGTTTTGTTGAAGGACATGCTTGTTTTGTCAAGATATTGTAGAACCCCACATATTATACATTGAAATAGTGTATTAGTTTGTAATACTATGTTTGTTTTTAATTGTATGTTATTCCGCTCCAAGTGAGATCATCGTATTCTCGAATAATATGTCAATTCTCCCTGTGACAGTTTTTTTTATCGTAAAAAATTAGTGATTCAAAGTTTTAAATTTAGCTAGTAACATTCTCACCGTTCAATTTATCAATGCTTGATCCTAATTACAGTCAATATGAGAGAAAATTGATTGTTTCCCTCAGGCGCGCCGACTCTCGGCTGCAACCCACCTCACCCTAAGAGCATGTCTAATGGGAGGGGCAAGGGTCATGGACTAAAATACGAAATCTAGCCTAGTCTTCCAAATTTTTTGTTGTTCTAATGGTGTGAGAAGTTAGGGGATAAAAGTGTTGTGTGACTAATTTTCATTGATTACTAGATTCTTCCTAAACTAGCCCCTTGAAGAGCCTTGGGTAAGAGCGGGAGCTAAATTGACTATTTTACCTAAGCTAGATATGTCCCATTATTAGAAATTAATTTTTGTCATGTGCTAAATAACACTTTAGCCTATGCTAATTTGCATATATTAGACATGCTCTAACTGTGATACACCCCCACTTGCATTTGCAACCACAACTAGAAAGGGCTAAACAACTGATGTCGTATTTGTATTATCATTCACAACATAAAACAAATTAAAACTAAAGTTTCACAAGAGTAGGCAAACTTGCACAACAAACACAAAAATGAGTCGGTGCAACTTATTCCAACTCATACAATGGGAGTAGGCTACAGTGCTCGCAAACATTGAATGCTCACATCGATCTCACCATTAAAAGGAGGGAGGAGGGAGGAGGGAAGAGAGAGGGGGGGGGGGAAGGAGGGTGAGATCGGTGTGAGCATTCAATGCTTGCGAGCACTGTAGCCAGTCCCCATACAATGATATAGATCTATAAATCCCAACTATCATCGCCTCAATTGTCGTCCGTCATCGTTGCCACCGCAACCAAGCCCAAACTGTAGCACCATGCCACTTCAACCATCAAATAGGCAATTCCATTCATAACTTACTACTCAGTCCGTCAAAACCTGGTAGATGCAATAGTTGGACAACATAGTTGAACTTTTGAGACAAATGAAAATTATTTAAAAAATAGCTCGTCATGACAACGAGGAACTGAAAAATTACTAGAGAGTTTATATCAAAGAAAAATTAAAGAGAGGATCTAAACTCGACGCCCACCCTCAAAAGTTTTTAACTAGTATTAGTAGTTCAATTATTGAGATCACTTGTGTTTGTGTACCTCATGAGAAGAAGGCCTTTCAAAACTAGTTGATCATGATCATTCATGTGCTACTTATTTTTCTTTTTCTTTTATTTTTATTTTCTTGATAAAAGTAGTGGCGAATTAATAATTCAATTTATATCTAAAGGTGGTGTAGCGTTGTATCGACGCAGAAAAAAGAATCTGTGTGGACCCTGCCCGTGTGTGATTTTAGTTATTACTTTTTTCTTTTTTTTTTCTGGCTAATTATTAATTTAGCCTTTTTTTTCCTTGTGAAAAATATCTGAACATAGCACTACTAATTCCATAGCAGTATGTCAACGACCAAAAGATCTATTAACATGTTAATTACAAGCCGAGCTAACCAAGCCAAGCTGAGCTATCTTTGCAGAGAGGAACTTGTATTGTTCGGCTAATATCACTTTGCTGGCAGTGTATCTGTGTCATACAAATCCTTCTCCTCTTTAAAAAGGTTGGCAATTTTATATCCTGACAATAATTGGTTTGAAACAATTTCATCTTGTATTGGATTCGGTTCTTGAACATTTGTGTATTTAACTCGTAAAACTTATGAGCAACTAATTTTTTACAAGACAATTCAAAGTACATTATATTCAAGAAGTTTGATTGGAATAAAATGTCATGTTTGATATTTTGCTTTTGGAGAATTATGTTTACTTTTATTCTATGTTTAAGATTGACCATCTTTAGTTTGAATTTTTAAAGATGGAGATTCCTTCTTCTTTGTTTATAAAGAAATTACATGCTTGAAAAAAAAAAGATACGTTTATGCCACTATCTTAAACTATATTATGTTTGAAATTTTTGGTCTTATATTGTCTATTGTTTTTATATATTATATTCTTAAAATGTGCCACTAATAAGTTGTGAATTACAAATGAGGACCGACTTATTGTAGTAAATGGCTCGAAAAAAGCTTAAGGTTGGTATTGAGCTTGAAGTTTTTAAGCTCGCTCGAGCTCAATTTGACTTGCTTCTCAATTAAACAAACTAAGCTTGAACAAGAGATATTCAGTATGGCTTGACTCGTCTACAACTCTACAATTTACTGGTATTATTTTTAACTTGTAAATGGAACATATCATGTTGAACTTACCTGAATAATCAGGATGATTTAATATTTTTATTGAGTTTGATATCTAGTTTGTGTATGACACATCCCGATCCCGGACACGCCAGGTGTCGGGAAATGCTGGCCGACACGTGTTAGGTGACGAAAGCCATTTAGAGAAATTGAAGAATAATTAAGGAAAATTGAATTAAATAAAGGTTAGAGTGCACGGAGTGTGCGGGCGGAAGAATAGTAATAATATAATAAGTGGTGAACAGAGTAGAGGATACAAATTAATTACAAGTGTAGAGAACCCCTACATTGTCATACCACCGCGTCTCGACGTCACAAGCTTCAAGCCAACTAATCCTGGAGGGGCGCAAAACATAAAACGGTGAGTGGGTCAAAAAGCAAAGTTTGATAAAACCGTTGTTTTCAAAAGTATACTAACCCCTCGCTGAAAACAAGTATAGTTTGAGAAAATACATCACACCCTCAGGCATGAACCTCAAAATACTATAAGAAAATACACGGGTACTCCCCGATAATGATTTACTGACATGCTCACCCATATGTAAACACACAAGTCCAAGTGGCTAAACCACAAGGAACATGCTAGGTATAAAAGTAATACGCTGAGTACTACAATGACGCGAGTCTAACGCTAAGCGCTGGTGCACAAAGTGCAGTCACACAAGTTCGAGTTGCCTAGTGCAACCTAGAACAGGCTAGTACCTACAATGGATCCAAAGCTGCATAACGGTATTGGTAGTGACTACTCCAAACGTCAAGGCTAGTCCTGGCCACAAGACTGAGTACTAATACCTAGGGTGTTATACATCTACTGATGAGCAACAGTATAAAACATGTATGGCAATATAATATGAATGTTCTACCTCCAACAAACGTATATGATATGAATTATGCTAACAGTTTGAAGAAAGCATTGAAAAACCATACGTATATATACATTTATCAAAACAAAGACCTACTCACTCACTTGTAGGTAGCCGGGTCGTAGCCCCCCTGTCCTGGGTAGCCCCGGTAATCCTCTGGATAAGTCTCACCTATATGGGATATCACCGTAATAATGATTAAACTCATAAAGGTTACTAATTAATTAATTAATTAAACCTATCCCTTGTTTTCTCAACACGGAGGTCCAAAACACCTCGAAAAATATCATACGTACTGCCCCTAGGTAGTATGCATCGTCACGAGTCGCCTCGCGAAGACAGAATCGAAAAAGGAGTCCCCACGCGTGGCTCACGCGCGGCAAGCCGTGGCTCCACGCGCGGCAAGCCGCGGCTTCACGCGCTGTCTCACGCGCCTCCACGCGCGGCTTAGCCGAGCCGGTCAGCGCCGGTCTGAACAGGTTTGCTGACGTCAGCAAGGCCGGTCTGACCCGGTTTGCTGACATCAGCGCCGGTCATCCCTGCCGATTTTTCGGCCGCCGTCGCCGTCGCCGTCGCCGGAATCTGGGAATTTTGGCCGGAAAACTGGGAAATTTTCAAAGCTTCATAACTTCTTCATTTCAAGGCCAAATTGCACGGTTCAAGTACCAAAATGAAGCTAGAAGTGAGGAGAATAATAATTTACCATTTTGGGGGCCAAAAACTGGCCAGAGGTGGCCTGAAAATGAGAAAGAAGCCACAGGTGAAAAATGCCGATCTCGATTTCGCTGTTTCTCGGCCAAACGTCGCCATCCAAGGCTTGAGCAAGGTTCCTGGGACTGCCAGGAACACAATGGTGATCAGTTTGATGAGTTTTGGGCTCGGTAAAGGTTAGAGGAAAGGGCACGGGGTGGCTTGATCAATTTGGTGAGGGAGAGAGAAACTCGGGTTCACTGGTTTCTGGTGGTTGTTGAGTTCAGTTCGAGTCCATTACGATAGCTTGGCCATGAAAATGGCCTGGTGAGAGCTCGGGGAGAGGGAGAGGAAGGAGCTCGGGTGTGCAGAGCACATTGTGCTTGGTTGTCTACTTGCAGAGAAGAAGAGAGGGAAGGCTCGGTCAAAGAAAGAGACAAAAATCCAGATTTTCTGGGATAAGCCCACATGGGCCAGCAGACAATTGGGCCCCAGTCCAACAACCCATCTGTCCCAAAATTGAATTACGGGAAACGTCGAAAATCAACGCCCGTAAAATATTCGTTCGAAATCCGAACGACGTCCCGCTCGCGTCCACGCGTTCGTGACGACGAGCAAGACCATAAAATACAGAGGGAAGAGTCGTATGAGTTACGACGCAAAAGTCAAAAGAAAAGTCAACCAGGGGCATTTTCGTCATTTCCCACTTCCGGGAATAAAATAATTCTAATTTTTGAAACGGGCTGTAACAGTGTAACTTACCCAAATATCACCCCGCAAAGTAAGATATTGTTAAACCAAAAATAAAAATTAGACACTAACCAGAAGAATATAAGGTCTGGTCTTCAATGTGCATTAAAACATTGTTTATCTAATATTATATTAGTAAAATAAGAGAATTGTTATTAGCACTCTAAAAATTTAATTGTGCATTGCAAACTTTCTATATTTAGAAAGAAAAATATTCTCATGAAGAGTGCACAATTAGATTTTTAGAGTGCCAATAATAATTTCCTAAAATAATACCTTGTTTAGAAGAAGATCTTCTGTTCGAACATGACCAAAATAGAGAGATGGTTAAAAAATAAGGTAGAGGTGTGCCTCAAAATCAGGAGGGTGGCCCATGGTAGCTTGGGCCGTAGGAAATTGGTGGTTTAGACGCCGGACACTAGAATTTCTCCTTAATTAGCCACTTAGCACTACGGTGCAATTAGTATTTCTCTTCACTTGTATGTGAGAGCTCTTAAATTTGACCTAATTGGATCTTTATTTGACTAAGTTCAATATCTCTAACCCCTTACTATGAAGAGCAACTTATATGGATCTGGTTCATCGTCACATGGCAACCCGATCTAATAAAACATTGTCATGTGGAGGAAAACTTGCACATGACAATACATTATTGGACAATGGACCCCACGTGACGGTAAACCCGTTTCATATAAGTTCTTCTCCTTACTATGGAATAAACAATCCTCTATGTTAATGAGATACCTTTATTTTACGAGTATGTCATAACCAAAACCTATGAGACTTACATATTTATTCATATCATTTATTTGTTTTTTTAAATGAAATAATATATATTTATATTAAAAATTTGAGTTAAACCACACAATAAGCTTTGCATAATAAATTAATATCAAACTTGTTCTACGAACCCTTGTTGATTCTGAACTTCGTTCGCGAAGGAGCCGGGCTTTTGACGGGCCAGCCCGAGAAAATGAAAGTCTTCCGCTTTTCATGGTCATTTTCGGATCCTATCAAATATTTCACATTTTCTATGATCATCTTTATTTTAGGTATTTGGGGAATCCTCCTTGTTTGTGAGAGGATATCCATTTCTTTCGGATCCAAACATGCGGTAAAATTAGGAATTCAGTCCAAATCTCACAAGCCGAGTCTAGAGAAGCCGACTCAAGCAAGCCACTCCCACATACACAGACAAAGACCCGCACAAGTCGTGGCGGCACGCCATTGGTCGAACCGCGTATCACCCGCGCCTCTATCATACGATCAGCTCCACGTTGTCAATCCTCTGGCATCCAGAGAGCCACCGAATATAAAGGGCCCTTGGACATTTCTTCTGCGAGACACAGATAGCCGAGTCGTCATCGGAGGAGAGACCCCGTTTCCCTATATCTTCTCCTCCTTCTTCGTCGCCGACAGAGAACCAAACAGCAGCAAAAATGGTGAGTTTTTTACACTCTTTTAGCTCCGTTTTGCTCGGCTAGGGTTTCTGACTGTAATTTCTGTTTGGCTGCCGAGAAAATCTAGAGAAAATAAAGTAAAATCACCGATTTTTGTCCGATTGCGATTTCTCGGCTGGTTAATCGATCATCGGTTTTGTTGATTCGGTTTTCTTGCCTCCGCTGTGTCGATCTGATAGTTTAAAGCTGATTTGGCTAGAATTTGTAGCTCAGATACTGTGAATCTATACATCTCGTGCTTTCAGATCTGGATTTTGGTTGAAATTTTGATCGCGATTTGTTGAATTTTAAGATTGGATTTTGCATCTGTTTGCTTTGTATATGTGTTTTGGGCCCGGAATTTGATCCGATTCTTGCTGACTGGAAATGTTGTGGATGTGCTATCTGTAGAAGATGATTTGGGCTGTTCCGGTTGGGACCAGATTTAATTTGTATATTTGTTCTCAATGATATAATAAAGTAATGACTACTTGGTAGGTACCATGAAATATTGTCTAGTACTTGGTATTTATTTTTGTTTATATATAATTTGTTGATCTGTTATTGTTGGGCTATTAATGTGCGTGCATGTTGTGTGAGAGTCAATTTGATACGAATCGGATGAAAATTAAACATATAAAGGTGCAATTTGTATCAATTTGGGAAAGATGTTTGACATTGGTTGTTTTTGTAGTGTTATTAGTATTACGGTGCTTAAGACATTGTAGAGGACCAAAAGATATTAATTTTAGGATCGTATCATGAAAAGACATAGCGAGGATAATACAAATTGTGCGCATTTCACCCGAGTTATGCGTTTTCCTTGGAAATAAGACATGATGGGTTGGTTGAGAACTTGGGACTGCATATATAATATTTGTTTTTCCCTGTAGAGATTCATTCTGTCAATTTTCTTTTGTTAATTTTATTTTGATAAAACGTCTTTTCAATCTATATTCATTTATCTCTTGGAAAATTGTAGTGTTGCTGTCTGATCTTTGTTAATTGCATGCAATTTACAGGCCAACGCAGCATCTGGTATGGCTGTGCACGATGATTGCAAACTGAAGTTTTTGGAGCTTAAGGCAAAGAGGACCTACCGCTCCATAGTTTTCAAGATTGAGGAGAAGCAAAAGCAAGTTGTGGTGGAACATGTTGGTGAACCAGCAGAAACCTATGAGCAGTTCACTGAGAAGCTTCCTGCTGATGAATGTCGTTATGCTATTTTTGATTTTGACTTTCTTACACCAGAAGGGGTCCAGAAAAGCCGGATTTTCTTCATTGCCTGGTAATGCTGGTTCTTTAATCATTTTCAAACATGTGCTCTGTTATCTAATCTTCCGTTATAGAAATTCAATTGTTTTTTTTTTCTCCTTTCTATGAAGGTCTCCTGATACATCAAGGGTGAGAAGCAAGATGATCTACGCAAGCTCCAAAGACAGATTCAAGAGAGAGCTCGATGGAATTCAGGTTGAGTTGCAAGCGACTGATCCAACTGAGATTGGTCTTGATGTCATTAAGAGCCGTGCCAGCTAGATTATGAGTCATAGGCTATCTGGTGGGGAGTTCTTCCCTGCACCCTTTGTTACTTGCGTGATATGTTTATACATTGTGGAAATGGCGACTTGGCGAATGATGGAAATCAATTTCCAAGTTCCGCCGTTGTTTCTTATTTGTTTTGAACAAGTGTCTGTGGTTTCTGGTATATCATATGATATGTTTATTTTATAGAACCTATCTCTGTTGAGTGGCTGCATTCGGTAGCTGTATGTCGACAAACTAATATGTAGCTGGTTTGTGGGGTTTAGACGACACATTTCCTCTTTCTGAGTGTTGTATATGACCCTTGTCATTTTACTTTGGAGCAGTATAAAAGGAGCATGCTTTTATGACCTTTCCTTGTTGCTTGTTTACCGACCCTGGCATCTTATTGGATTTTTGATCTTCTGGTATCTTTTCTAGTTGGTAAGAGATGTTTTTACTTATAGTTGTGGCAACGCTTCGGGTGCGTGCGCCGCCTAGAGTAAAATGTCGATTGGTTCGACGAACCATTTGGGTGTGGTTTTAGTCTGCCCATTTTCTAACTGTTGAGTTGTGATTTATGTGCCCATTTACAGTTTTCATGCACATGCCTATCTTGTTGGACGGACATAACTTACCTGTCACGGGTGTAATGCACCTTTGTCTATCTCTCTGCTCGCAAGATTTACTGTTATACTATCACAATGACGTGGTACAATCAGCCCTTTCGGGCTCCTATGCTATTCTTTTTCTTGCAGGGATAGGGCTAATGCATTGATTCCGTCACACTAGATTTTTTTAATCATTTTCAAAAGTCAAAAGCTCAATTCCTTTTGGTTTTTGCTAGGGAAAAAACCTTCCTGCAAAATATAATCCTCTTGGGGAGAGTAACTTTCATGAAATGAGTTCACCATTATGTGACATCCTGATCCAATAAAGTATTGCTATGTAGAGAAAAACTTGCACATGATAATGCATTATTAGACAAAAGACGCCACATGACGGTGAACCTATTCCATTAAGTCCTTGTCGTGTCTCGGCTTGGACTAGATTTCGGTTAAATTGGATTGTTGTCTAGGTCGTTGTTTGGTGAATTTATAAATGCTGAGACTGGATTGGATAACCCTTGGTTTATTAAATTGGATAATCTTCTAACATATGATCCCAACTACTGGGATGAGACTATATAGGACTTACTTGACCCTATTACGATACTGTCCAATTTTAGCTACCAAGCTTTGATTTACGAAATTGAGCAACTCTCCAATATATAGTGCCTTATACGCCCTTTTTTGTGGGACGAGACTATATATGATTTGTTTGGATTCAATTTCGATCTAATCTAGTTTCAAAGACACCAACACAAACGATTTTGACACACCTTAACTAAGACAAAATATTCACCAGCACAAATAATTTTAACAGAATCACTTCTTATCGTGTAAAGCACTTATGTGTGAATAGTCAAATGACAAACTACTTCTTTGCAATTGATAAAAAGTATTTCCGTCAATAATACTATGGAATAAAGTAATTTTTGAAATGTAATTCCGAACCAGGCCTCAAATCTATATTTGAGGCAAGGAAAGAGGAATGAAAGTTGGTAGGATTTGAGGCAAGGAAACAGGAATGAACACTTGGTCAAGGGTCAACTGTACACCAATACGGCGTCGTCTCACCGTTTGGCTCTGGTTATACCAAGAACTAGAACCAGGGAACAAACAAACCGCAACTTATCCGTCCCTCTCTCTCTACTTCAGTGGTTCACCATTTTTAAGCAAGCCAAAAGCAAAAGCTAAACAATTTTCAGCTCAACTTAAAAGCTGCTTTTAACTGTTCTTCTCAGCCATGGCCTAAAAGCACCCCATCTGTTTGTTGAATTGCTCCAATGGCTTTCTCCTTCTCTCTCAAATGCTATCCATGGTCTCCCACCCACACCATACCCCAAACCCCGCCACCGCCGCCCTCCTCCGCTCAAAAACCCTTCACTTCTCTCTCCTTCCCGCTCTCTCACCGCCACGACCAGCTCCTCACCCATTCTTCCCTCTCCTATTCGACCCCTACCTCCACCCACCACCACCACCTCCCTCCGGACTTCACTCCGCAGCAGCTCCTCGACACCCTCCGCCGCCAGAACGACGAGTCCTCCGCGCTCCGCCTCTTCGACTGGGCCTCCAAGCAGCCTAATTTCACCCCCGACTCCACCGTGTACCAGGAGGTCCTCCGCAAGCTCGGAAAGGTGGGGTCTTTCGAGTCGATGAGGAGCATCCTGGACGAGATGAAGCTCGTCGGTTGCCCGATTAGCTCAGGTACTTTCTTGATTTTTGTTCAGAGCTACGCAGCCTTTGATTTGTATGATGAGATTCTCGGTGTTGTGGATATGATGGAAACCGAATTCGGGTGCAAACCCGACACGCATTTTTACAATATCTTGTTGAATGTTATTGTTGAGGGGAACAAGCTTAAGCTAGTCGAAACTGCGAATTCCGGCATGCTTGGTAGAGGAATTAAGCCGGATGTTTCCACATTTAACATTTTGATAAAGGCATTGTGTAGAGCTCATCAGATTAGGCCTGCCCTTTTGTTGATGGAGGAGATGTCGAACCAGGGTTTGAAGTCGGATGAGAAAACGTTCACGACAGTAATGCAGGGGTATATTGAGGAAGGTGACATGAAAGGGGCATTGAGAATGAGGGACCAGATGGTAGAACATGGGTGCCCGAGTACGAATGTGACTGTTAATGTATTGGTTAATGGGTTTTGCAAAGAGGGTAGGGTTGAGGAAGCATTTAGGTTTATAGAAAAGATGTCGGATGAGGGGTTCTCTCCGGATCAGTTTACATTTAATACGTTGGTGAAGGGTTTGTGCAGGGTGGGGCATGTTACGCATGCTTTGGAGATCATGGACGTGATGCTTCAAGAGGGATTTGAGCTGGATATTTATACGTATAACTCATTGATTTCCGGGTTGTGTAAGTTGGGTGAAATTGAAGAGGCAGTGGAACTTCTCGATCAAATGGTTTCGAGAGACTGTTCTCCAAATACCGTTACATATAATACTCTGATTAGCACATTGTGTAAGGAGAACCGGGTTGAAGAGGCAACTAAACTTGCTCGTGTTCTTACTAGCAAGGGAATTTTGCCTGATGTTTGTACTGTCAATTCTCTGATTCAAGGTCTCTGCTTGAACAGTAATCATAAAGCTGCTTTGGAACTATTTGAGGAGATGAAGGCGTCAGGATGCCAGCCTGATGGGTTTACTTACAGTATGTTGATTGATAGCCACTGTTCGAGAGGGAGGCTAAAGGAGGCAATGAGCCTGCTGAAAGAAATGGAGTTGAGAGGCTGTGCACGCAGTGTGGTTATATACAATACTCTCATTGATGGGTTGTGCAAAAACAATAGAATTGAAGACGCGGAGGAGATTTTTGATCAGATGGAACTGCACGGGATTTCAAGAAATTCAGTGACCTACAACACCCTTATTGATGGTCTTTGTCAGAGTAAAAGGGTGGAGGAAGCTTCCCAGCTTATGGACCAGATGATAATGGAAGGCTTGAAGCCCGACAAATTCACCTATAATTCCATGCTCACGTATTTCTGTAGGGCGGGGGATATAAAGAAGGCGGCAGACATTGTCCAGACAATGAGTTCAAATGGGTGTGAACCAGACATAGTGACATACGGGACACTGATTGGGGGGTTATGTAGGGCAGGTAGAGTTCAGGTTGCAAGTAGACTCCTCAGAAGTCTGCAGATGAAAGGGTTGGTCCCATCTCCCCAGGCTTATAACCCCGTACTACAATCGCTATTTAAACGGAAGAGAACAACAGAAGCCATGAGGCTTTTCCGAGAGATGATGGAGAAAGGTGGTCCTCCTGATTCTATAACATATAAGATTGTCCTTCGCGGGCTTTGTAATGGTGGAGGACCAATTGGAGAAGCAGTTGACTTTGCAGTTGAGATGATGGGGAAAGGTTATTTACCAGAATTCTCATCATTTTCTATGCTGGCTGAAGGACTCCAAGCTTTATCCATGGAGGAGACCTTAATCAACCTTGTTGATATGGTCATGGAGGAAGCAAAACTTTCAGACAGTGAAGTTTCCATGATAAGCGGTTTCCTCAAAATCCGCAAATATCAGGATGCATTGGCCAATCTTGGTGGTATCTTGAATAGAGAAAAGCCCAGAAAATCGTATTGGCAAAGATGATTTATTCTGAAGCAGTTTGAAGCATCAGCTTCTTGTCCAACAGAAGATGCAACGTAGATGTAGTAAACATGATGAAGGATTTTTGGAGGATGATATGTGCAGAGCTAAGAAGCATGGAATCGATACGTCATGGCACTGTTGACTTTCATTTGCAGACTTTTCTGGAAGCCGTATCGTCTACTTCCCCATCTACAAAAGGAGAGTTCAGGTGATGTAGCAGAGAATGTAAACGTATTGCAAACTATTTTTCATGTGTATTAAGCATTCCTCCTCGAGGGTGTGTGTGTAATATTCTTCGAATATGGAAAAAGTGGCTGGTTTATAGCTTAAGTTTTTGGAACAACCATACACGTTTATCATTCGATTTTTTGCAATCAATGTCTTCAACGCCATCTGGACATTGGGGTCTTCAATTCATCATTGTCCTGTTCTTTAGTTTTTATTTTAGTTTTGTTGGTAATTTACTTTTTCATCTTTTTGTTTTGGAAAAATTGAAATTTGTTTGTACCATACTTCACCAATCCCGAAACTACCAAGCACCGGTCATACCTTGAGAGACCTGCGGGTTCGCGGCTACGAGGCGCCTGTGAAGCACATGAGTTTCCCTCCAACCAAGAGCGATCACGACATGGCAAGTGTCGGCCTTGGGAAAGCTCTGAGTCACACATGGCGTGGGCCCGAAGCTTAGGGGGGACTCTTCTCGGCTATAAAGAAGATCATTCTCCCACTTGAATTAAGCTCTCATGATCTTAGACCCTCTGACTCCCTTTATTGGAACTCACTAATGATGATTATGCCTAATCTCATGTATTATGTAAACTCTACATTATTAATGAGAACTCATACACGCCGTGGACTGTAGCCCAACTTAGGGTGAACCACGATACGTCTTGTGTTCGCTTCCCATTTCTATCACATCATACATTATTTTCACTTGATGGCTACGAACAATCTAGCGAAGGTCATCTCACCTTGACACTTTACGTTCCAAAGTCCACCCGTTTGTGCATCAACATTTATGACGCGTCTGGCCCAGGAAGCAACAACTGATTTCTACTCTCACCACCTTGACCAAGCTCGGTCTTATCTTTCATACCTTCTCATTTGGCCAAGTACCCATTTCTCCGACATGGGAAGCGGGGGAGGTCCTTAGTACCGCTACTCGAGCAAAGACGGGAAACAAAAACTTGGCTTATAGTTGTATATCGGAAAAAGAAGATCAATTGAACATCTTAACGGATTTTAGTGCACACTATGGCGTATCACATGCATAGTGATGAGGAGCGATATCTTATTTTCCTGCTCTGCGTGGTGGAGCCAGCAAGCTGATGTCGTCTTGACCAGGGACGGTGGATTCCTTCGACAAGCTGCGGAAACTTTTTGTGGCTCAACATATCTTCCCAGTTGATCGCTTGCACTCTGCCGGTGACTTGTACACCATCCGCCGGAAGTCGACGAGTCATTGCAGCGCGAATATGTTGGTCGCTTTAGCCACACGAGTACTCTCGTTGCGCCGAAGGCGATGAAACTGACCACTTAAAGCCTTCATAGCAGGGCATGCATGAGTGTTTCTTCAAATACATGATCGATTACCAATACTTGGAAGACTTACTCCGAGGTGATGACTAAAGCTTACAATCATGCCTTTCACTTAGGAAGCAAAAATGTTGTATACATCGAGGAGCCTGTGACCGCTTTCCTCCATTGAAGTAGGAGTGAAAGCCCGGCTACACCAAGTGAGAAGGTTTGACCATCCAGGACACATGTACGATACTATATACTCTGGCAGGCTTCAACGCATGCATACTTTACTCAAGGTAAATAAAACTAAGTGGTACAACCAACATGGTTAGCCAAAAAAGCAATATTCGATGCATATTCATATATTTCATTAAGCTCAGACCTTGGGTCATATATCCAAAACAATGGATTCCATAGCAAAACATTCATAAGCTTAACGTACATACATGATCATCACTCATGTCATAAGCATCACTCACATGTCATTCATCATAAACATCATACCTCCGACACATTCATACATAAGCCAGGCGGAAAAGCCCCGAGGAAGGTGTCGACATATATTTTTGCCGCCGACATGTGTTACAGAGTGCACCTTAACCTTCGCCACTACTTCCCACCATCTAGGTGATGAAGGAACTCACCTTCACATCACCAACTAGGTGATGAAGGGTGCAACTTGCCATTCTTTCCACCAACTAGGTGATGAATGGTACAATTTGTACGCTTAAACAATATTTTTTTATCCTTCGACAGCTTTGCTATCCATTCCACCGGCCGAGGTGATAAAGGAACTTACATTCTTCCTAGCAACTAGGTGAGGAATGGGCACAACTCGTACCACCTATGAACTCTTAGCTTTCACAAACAATGGAAAACCCTCGAAGCCTTACAATTCAAAGGTCAACAAGCTTAACTTCCCTGACTCAACTAGGGGGCAAAGAAGCCCGACAAAGGTAATAGTCAACAACAAAAGGTATTATTACAAGCCAACAAGGGCTTCAATGTATGTGTGATGCTTCAACAAGCCAACAAAGGGCTTCAATGTATATGCAATGCTTCAACAAGCCAACGAGGGCTTCAACGCATACATGATGTGTCAACTTAATATTGCACAATTCTCTTTGAACAAGTTATAAGCTTTACTAACCTAGAAGCTACACATGGTATACAATGGCCAAAGTTTTACAAGATTAATGTCATCGACATGTCTATCGCAACAATATCATGGTGGTCCTTGCCAAAGCTCTTCGACCATTTTGTATACGCCAGGCACTCAACAAGTACTTCAATTCGAAGCTCTTCGGCAAGCTTTGGAACATCATCAAGGTTGACGCACGGAAACGAGTTCAGAGCGCCTTCAACGGAGGGTTTAGCGAGGGATAAACTAAAGAAAAATTAAATTTATATGGTCTCACGGGAACTTCGAGACATTTCCACTCTTCAACAATGCAAACACATCGACCTTGGTGTGGGTTCCCAAAGGCATCATTGAAAGAGGTATGGTGCGAAAGGAAACTAATTTATGGGTTTTCGAAGCGCAAGCACTTTCTACTCTAACATGTACAAGAACTACGAGAGGCAAATGCTTCAACATTACTTCTTGTAGGCCAACGAAGTACGAAGGGAAGCTAACAAGAGCTTCGGTGTGTGTGATACTCTTGTGAGCCAACGAGAGGCTTCAAGCTATGTCTAGCATTTCAATTCAAGCGAGAGAACTACAATGGCAATCAAGGGGGTAGCTTCGCGCAGCGGAGTGATCACAAGTGTGCGAGAAGCAAAACCAATTTATATGGTTCTACAAGAGCTTCCCACATGTGAAGGCCTAGAGCTTCACACATGCACGCGAAGGTCCAAAGCTTCTCACATGTAAAGGTCTGGGAAGCTTCCCACATGCGAGAAGGTCAAACCCACATATAAAGGCCTAGAGCTTAACAATTGGAAAATAACCAAACAAAGGGAAAAGCTTGCACACACTAATGATCACAAGTGTGCGAAGAAAAACCAATTTATATGTGGTTCACACAAGGCTTACATGTGAAGGCCTAGAGCTTCCACCGAAGGTCAGGCTTCGCACTTGCGAAGGTCCAAAGCTTCCACATGTAAAGGCCTAGAGCTTCCATGCTTGAAGGTCCAAAACTTCCCCCACATGCGAAGGCCGAAAGCTTCCCACATCTGCGAAGGTCCAAAGCTTCCCACATGCGAAGGTCCAAAGCTTCCCACATGGGAAGGCACAGAGGCTTCCCACATGCGAGAGAGAAGGTCAAAGCTTCCCACATGTAAAAGCCTAGAGCTTCCCACATGCGAAGGTCCAAAACTTGCATTGAGAAGGCCTAGAGCTTCCCACATGCGAAGGTCTAAAAGCTTCACACTTACGAAGGTCAAAAATCTTCAACTATAAGGCTTCCAACAAGGGGCCACTCACGGAAGGAAGACTCTGAATCTTTCAAGGGGTGATGCACATCCCTGATATTTTGGTACTTTGGCTCGGGAAGATCAAGACCCTTCACTCGGCAACCCTTCTCGATCGAAGACTTGGGAGGACTCCCATACACATGTTTACTACACCTCGGTACTTGAAAGTTTCGCGATTACTTAGGTCACTTGAATGTTACAAGTCCCGAAGCCGAGAAGTCTTTCACTTGGGAACTTAGGGGAACCTTTGTTTGTACCATACTTCACCAATCCAAAACTACCAAGCACCGGTCAACTTCGTACCTTCGGGAGACTTGCGGGGGTTCGCGGCGAGGCGCCCACAGTCGAAGCACATGAGTTTCCCTCAACCAAGAGGCCAATCACGACATGACTTGCGTGTCAACACCAGGAGAAAGCTCCCTGGGTCATCGGCGTGGACGAAACGGGGGGACTCTTCTCGACTATAAAAGAAGATCATTCTCCACAATTAAGCTCTCATGATCTTAGACCACTCTAATCCCTTATTGGAACTCACTAATGATGATTATGCCTAATCCCGTAGCATTATGTAAGCTACATTATTAATGAGAACTCCTACACCTTCGTGGACGTAGCTGACTTAGGGTGAACCACGTACATGCTTGTGTTCGCTTCCCATTTCTATCGCATCATACATTATTTTCGCTTGATGACTGAACAATGTTAGCGAAGGTCATCTCACCTGACACTTTACGTTGTTCCAAAGTCCACCCGATTTTGTGCATCAACAAAATTAAAATTACAAAAAGAGATTGTCATAGTTTTAATTTTTCTTAAAAAATGTAAAATAATCCTAATTTTTACTATTTTTATATTATAGTTTGTCTTAAAATATTTTTCTGGGGTAGAACAAATATATATGTTTTAATTTTATTTGATTTATAATTTTTTTACACCTTTCCTTATTTTAGATATTGTTTTGTTGGTTGTGTTGTTTGGGGAGAAGAGCTTTCACGACTTAGATATTGCTTTGGATCTTTATTAAATTTATTTATTTATTTAAAATAAAAGCTTTTATTTTCAAAAACTCCTCGTTTTCAATCCCATCATTACAAAAATCCCTTGTATCCAAACAAAGAACTCTAGCATCCCTTCATTCCTTAATCCCTTCACCCCTTACTCCCATCTTTAGCAAAACTCTCGAAGCCAACAAAATCCCTATCCAAACAGGCCCGTAGTCTCACATATTCACGTCATGTATTCTTATTGTGTACAATATGACCCCGCTGTATGCAACGGGTTTAGGTTCTTCTTCGAATGTAGCACAACATGTTTGATAGGAGTATGAGTTGTCACTCGTGTTGTGGTACACAGGTTCTGGCACAACACGAGTATAAAATATTTCAAAGTGAACCTTCATACTGGAAATTCAAGTGTCTGGATTCTTGAACTTATGAGAGTGTGCATAAGAAGAAAGTTTCTTCAATTTAGAGTCAGATCCTTCCTCCTCGTCTTAGTCTCAGGTAAATCTCATTTCGGGTATATGCTTTTGTTTTACCCACAGTGGGACGTATTTTTTTTTTTATAAGAAAACTTCTTCAATAATATTAAGAATCAACAGTTACATCATATAAAATGAACGGAGAGAGCCAGCTTGGCTCTTCCTCAATCCAAGTCTGAAAAATACAATTTTGAATAGAAAATTGAGTAAGTTCATGTGCCACTTTATTGGATTCACGACGCTGCCATCGACATAGGAAGGTTCGAAAACGCCGACTCAACAACTTAATCTCCTCCACCAAGCACCCTTCATGATCAAAACATTCATCTACAGAATTTATACCATTGACATCACCTTGATCATCCATCTCCATAACAATATCACAAAAGCCAAGATCCCACGCAAATTCCAATCCTTCATTTGCAGCTATTAACTCAATTGCACGCGGTCTAAGGTATTGTTGTACCTGCTTACAACAACCAACCATAAACTCACCATTTTCATTTATTATCACCATTCCCACACCCCTGACTGATCCCCCTTTTTCTATAGCCCCATCAACATTGATTTTGAACAAACCACGAGGAGGAGGATGCCATCTAATCGCTCCATTTAAACTCATATGTGATTTCTCCATTGCAGTGTTAGCTACATGAAAATCCAATAAAAACCGAAGCCCCCAATCAAACAGGTCATGACTCTGAAACTCTCGTTGTTGGTGGAAAGCCTCATTTCTTTCATTCCACACAACCCAACACACCATTGCAAATAAGTCAAGCTCCTCAACTTTGGATACCAATAAAATTGCGTGCCAAAGATCTATAAAAGACTCCAACTTCCATTCCCGTCGTGACTCACCCCATGGAGAAAATTTCCATACCTCTTTGACTTTCTTACACCCCCATAAAGCATGCAATACAGTCTCAAAATATCTACCACATTGCTCACATACCATGTTGCTCACAATCTTCTTTTTAAATAGCTCTGACTTGAAAGGTAAAAAGTTTCGTAAGCACCGCTAGAGAAAGTGCTTCACTTTGGTCGGAATAGACAACCTCCAGATGTTCTTCCAAATTAGCATCCCAGCATTCCTCGACGAGCTCTTCATCCCCATTGAGAAATGTTTTATCATCCGAGCAACCTTATAGCCACTTCTCACAGAATAACGTCCATTTTGTTCATAGTGCCATATCCTCTTATCCTCCCCTTTCCCAATTGGTATTTCGAGGATGGCATCGATTTCCTGCTCCCAAAAGTTCCCGTAAAGCATCTCAGCATCCCACCTTCCTGCACTTGTGATCAACTGACTCACCCTTAAAGAGCCTGGTAGTTGAGAAGTAGAGTGAATAAGAAAACTCCTTGGTAATGGTACCCATTGATCACCATATACTCGAATTGACTTCCATTCTCCACTCTCCATTGCAACCCTTCTAACAACAAAGTTTTACACCCCCCCTCTCTCTCTCTTCGTTGGAACTTATTTCGTGCTCTCGTCATTGTGAAGAATATGCTTACGTGTATTCTTTTACTATATTCTCTCTCTTATATCTGATAAATTCTTATGCAACTCATTGAATCGCACAAAATATTTAGCATTCAGATTTGCCATATTTGGTTAGGTCACAAGTGGGTGGACACTTTGATGATTCATTATCTGTGGTCGCGACAGAATTCATTTTGCAGTGCAAATGTTTTTTCTTTGATCATCTTTCTTAAAAAAAAACATTTCTGCTTAGCAGCATTTCTATTAGAAGCACATAGAGATTTTTAATAAACATGCAAGTGCTTCATGAAAAAAATACTTGAAGTGCTTCTTGAAAAAAACACTTGAAATGCTTCTTGAAAAAAACACTTGAATTGCTTTTTGAAAAAGCACATAACAAGTGCTTTTTAAAAAAGCACATAACAAGTGCTTCTTTCATAAAGCTCTTCAAGTGCTTTTTTCACCCTTAAAGAACTTTTAGTGACCTAAAAGGGCTTTTAGTGATTTGAAAACTAAATATTGAATTCTTTAGGCTCAAGTAGTATTATAGTACAAAAATCAACTTGTTGTACCAAAGACCTATATGCAATGAAGACTATATGACGAGTATCATGGTACAAAAACAATATATAAATTAATCCTCTATATAACTGGCTATGATCATGGAGCATAAGAATATATGATATGACTAGTATCCTGGTCCAAAAACAAAGATGGCAATGTTTGAGTGATTTCTAGTTGTGACCTTAATGACATACGAAGGTTTACCATTTTGTCTTTAAATTACAATGTACAGTCTCATAGTTTAGTTGGTCTTCCTCTTCATGTGTAAGTGGAAAGTTTTGGATTCGATTTTTGTAGCTGGCGGGTTCGATAACAAATTATTATAGCCGACTCATTGTGTGACTTAGCTCGAATCCGCTCCTCTTAGTGTAGATATATTTTTGTATTATTATTGTTATTATTATTCTTTTTACTTGTCAACAACAGGTATTCAGTTGCAGTTATGGGCAATTCAATTAAATTTAGTCATGTTTATTAAGAGGAAAGTAATTTCTGCACACTTTTTTTCTCTCTGCACACTCTAGTTTATTTATGGTCTTAGATGAATAAATTATAGGAGAATAAGGGACAACAAATAAACAGCAAATTTGGCATTGAACACGCCCCTGAATATAGGAACGAGAACTATGAGGATCAGCACCAAAAAGAAGACCAGCAGAGGAGGAGCCAATGGGGGCGGCTCCAAGAACTGCAGAAGAAGAGGAGCCGCGAGAAGAAGGTCGACCACCATGAAAGTCAGCAGTAGCAGGTTGGGCAAAAGAGCTATGGGAGGAGCTGCCACGAGAAAAACCACGGCCTCCTCGAGAACTACCACCACGTCCACCACGAAAGCCACCACTGCGGCCACCACGACCAGCAACAAATGCCGAGACACCGGAGTCAAAAGCAGTCGAGGCAGCAGGAGAAAGCTGAAACCTTTGACGGCGCTCAGCAGCAAGAAGAAGGGCCTTGAGAGCACTATAAGTGAGAGGAGTATCCCTGGCCTGAGCGGAGGCAACGGTTGTCTCGAATGCTGGGCCAACGTTGTTCAGCACAACAGCAACCAAATCATCATCAGAAACTGGAGCACCAGAGAGGGAAAGAGAATCCGCAATGGAGTTAATTTTGTCCAAGAAATCCGAGATGGAAAGATCACCACGATGAGTATTCATCAACTCAGCCCGCAATTGAAGAAGGCGATTATGAGAAGGAGAAGCATATCGTTGGCAGAGTGTTTCTCAGATGGACTGAGAACTGGTCTTACGAACCACAGCAGAGAGAGCTTTAACAGAAAGGGAAGCAGTCAGCCATGACATAATCATGGCATCAGTCTGAATCCAAGCGGAGAAGGCAGGATTAATCTCATCAGTCGGGTTTCCAGCATCATCAAGAATGAAAGGTGCAGGACACTTGTTTGTACCATCAACATAACCAACCAGATTCCGACTGCGAAGCAAAGGAATCACTTGTGCCTGCCACAGAGGATAATTGTCGCGATCCAACTTTATGGAAAGAAGGTTCGAAATGTTAGGAAGGGAAGAAGAAGAAGCAACAGAATCACTAGAGGCCATTGCAGAAAAAAATGAGAGTTTAAAATGCGTCGTGAGACTTTGGCTCGTGGATACCATAAAATACTAGAACTATTCGTATAATCTCAGCTCGATAATTTTCGAGTGAGTTGGTTCTTGTATTTATATAACATGTGGTTACATCAGGTAAATATCATATTTACAATACAAAATATACACGAGATAAATCAAAACACATGATAACAACAAACTCTTATCAAAACTGATCAAGAGACATTTGTGTTGGACTTGGACTGTGATGCAGCAGCAACAGTAGAAGAGATAATGTTCGACGTGGAATATGCTTCAGACAACTGTTTATCACATTGTGCAAAACGAAAAAAAAGGTGAGTGAGAATCATCTCTTAATTAAAATACGAGGGGTAAGCGGTAAGCCCTATACTTGGAGGCGACCAGAACGATATTTCAAATAAAAAATACACTGTCATATGCTTTATTTTAGCAATTAGTAGTGGATTATTAGTTTGGAATATCGCTATAGTGGTGCCCCATGTGTAGGTAAGTGCTGCTCCAACTCAACTTTATGCAGATCCTTAACAAATCCATGTTTCCCAAGTAAGACAGAGTGGATTTTGACTAAAACACCACCCATAGGAAGGTAATTTAGCTTTACCGCTTTCTGAATAAGTTAAAGAGAGAATCTGTTATATAATTAGGAACTTGTTATCGATATTCCATCATCTCCACATATCTCTCCCCAATCTTCTTGATTGAGTTAAATTTAGAATGTTGTATAGGGTTGACTTGATGATTTCAATTGTAATTAATTACTGTATCAAATGTGTTCTATATATTATGTAATTCTGTGAATGAATAAGATAAGGAAAAATCATTTTCTACATGGTATCACTTAGGTCTAGGTTCCTTCTTCTCGAAAAATCCTAGTCGATCCTTGCCTTTTCTTCCATGGCTTCTGGCCTTAGTATTGCTAGCTTCCTGAAATTAGATGAAGACAATTATCCTGAATGGCTTCGCCAAATGAAACCATTCCTTATTGGCCAAGGACTTTACAAGTTTGTTGCCCAAACCTCCTTCTACCATTCTTGTCGAGCCTCCCACCACTCCTTTACCCACAGATGCTCCCACCTGCTGCTGCTCCTATACCTAATCCGGCTTTGCCCGCATGAATTCAACAAGACCAACTTGTGGTCAGTTACATAACCACTACACTGACCAAGCCCATTATTTCTCTCACCATTGGTTGTGAGACAGCCCACGCCATCTGGGAATGTCTTCATCACCATTTTTCCCAAACTTCTATTGCTAGCTCCGCATCCCTCCAGTTTCAACTCCTAAACATCACGAAGGGGACCAAATCCCTTAATGAATACTTGCTCCAAGTCAAACACATTGCTGACTCCCTCGTTGCAATCAACAAACCCGCGGATCCCGAGTATTTAGTCACTCTAACTCTTTGTGGTCTTGGTCCAGAATATCTCATGCTTCGAACTGCCATTTTTCAAAGTTCTTCCCTCCCAACCTTCACTGAACTGCGCTCTCACATTCTAGCATTTGAAGCCCAAGACCCCAACCTCACCGCTTCATCTCCATCCTCCCATGTTCTCTTTAATAATCACCCCCCACCATCGACTCCTCAAAACCCAGCTCCACCTCAACCATTTTCTGGAAACAAGTCTCATAATCCGAAGGGTTTCCATCGCAACCATTCTGGTCGTGGTGGTACTTACCGCAACAACCGAAACTCCAACTGCAGGTACAACAACAATCATGGCTTTCATCAACAACCATGGCTTCCACGCCCTCCTTCTTGGTCTGCTTCAAATCAAGGCTTGTTGGGCCCTCCTCCAACCTGGTGTCCCAATTGCAGCACCAATCAACATAACCAGGCCCACTGCCCGCACAGGTACACCGACCTTGCCCAATTCCCTCCATTTGCTGGTGCCCATATGGCTAACCCGCTGCTGCGACAGATCCAGTTTGGTATCCTGATACCGGCGCTACTCATCATATGACGGGTCCAGGCACCAATCTTCAAAACCCGTATCCCTATCATGTTAATCAACATGTCTTTATGGGTAATGGAGATTCCATGAACATTACCCACACCGGTACTCTCCCCTTTTCTTTGGGCTTTTCTAAATTCACTCTTCGTGATGTTTTTCGCATTCCCGCCATTCGCAAAAATTTACTTTCCGTTGCTCGTTTCACCAAATATAATCTTGTGTTTTTCCTTTTTGCCCCAGACTTCTATCAAATTTATGATTTGCTCACCGGTGCACTATTATTTCAGGGCCCATGTGAAGATGACTTGTATCCTCTCAACCTTTCCTCCATCCGTCAACCCTCTGCTCCTCATGCTCTTGCCACCCTTCAATCTTCTACTTGGCATCGTTGTCTTGGTCACTCGTCGTCCTCCGTTCTTTCCCACCTAGGACCATTGTTAGGCAAAGAAATAAAATTTAATAAGACCTTCTGTACGGATTGTGCTATAAGCAAATCCACTCAACTACCATTTTCAAACCGTATTAATTTAGTCTCAATTCCTTTTCACCTCATTCACTCCGATGTTTGGATGTCTCCTGTGCCATCTATTAGTGGTTTTCGGTACTATGTTCTTTTTACGGATGATTTTTCACGTTACTCTTGGATTTATCCCATGCGCCGTAAATCGGAAGTGTTTACTCACTTTCAAACATTTGTTGCCATGACATGAAATTTGTTCAACTCCAGTATAGAATCCTACAAAGTGACAATGGTACCGAATATGTGAACAACACCTTTGCCCATTTTTGTAAAACCTTAGGCATCCAACAACGGTTCTCATGTGCTCACACTCCTCAACAAAATGGCGTCGCCGAACGCAAACATCGCCATATTGCAGACATGATTCACACTTTTCTTCACACTGATCATTTACCATCATCATATTGGACTGAAGCGGCTCTCACCGCGGTCCATCTCATTAACCTTCTTCCTACACCCCTCCTAAATTGGGTATCCCCATATGCCAAACTCTTCCATCGCTCTCCCTCTTACTCTCATCTTCGTGTCTTTGGTTGTTCATGTTTTCCTAACCTCAGTCCTTATACATCCCACAAACTCTCTCCTCGTTCTTTAGAATGTGTCTTCATTGGATATAGTCTGAGTCATAAAGGTTATAGCTGTCTCCACCCTTCCACCGGTCGTGTCTATATCTCCCGTCATGTCATTTTTCAAGAAGATTATTTTCCTTTTACTAACTTGCAGGTCTCCCGTGAATCTCCAACAATTTTGTTGGACATTCAACCCATAGCACCTCCGCAGCCCCTGCTGCCGAGCCCTCCTATATCAATGCCTTCTCCTTCTTCGCAGGTTCCTTCTCCTACTATTGACCTGTCGAGCCCACCACTCACCTCGCGGGACCCAGCTGCTGCCTCTACTATAGTTCCACCGACTGCACCTTCACATATCCTGCCATCTTCACCGACAACACCGCTTCCACCGCTTCCACCGCAAGCATCATCTGATGATGCACCGACTGCACCATCTGTTGTCTCATCGCATGCAACCCATGCAAATCCACTTGTGACTTCTCACGCTACTCCCCTGGCCCACGACACACATGTCACCACTGCCCCATCTAATAATGCAGCCCCTTTAGATTCTGTGCATCCAATGATAACCCATCTCAGACTTGGCATCACCAAGCCCAAGCATTCCACCGATGGCACCGTCCGTTATCCTCTGCCAAAAGCTTTTCTCACAACACTCTCTGAACTGAGCCCACCTGCTTCTCTCAAGCCTCCAAGAGTCATGCGTGGTGCTCTGCCATGTCCGAAGAGATCAATGCACTACTTAAAAATAATACATGGGCTCTCGTTCCTCCTTCACCTCATCACAACACGGTTGGTTCGAAGTGGGTATTCTGGATAAAACGAAAGCCTGATGGATCTATTGAGCGTTATAAAGCATGTTCAATGGCCAAGGGTTTTCATCCACAACCCGAAATTGATTATGGAGAGACCTTTAGCCCCGCCCGTTGTCAAACCTACCATCATTCGAACGGTTCTAAGTGTTGCCATTTCTCGTGGTTGGTCGCTACGCCAAATTGACGTCAAAAATGCATTTCTTCACGGGTTCCTCAAAGAAGACATTTACATGACTCAGCCTACCGGTTTTGTTGACCCCGATCGTTCCCATTATGTTTGCAAGCTATACAAGTCTCTCTACGGTCTCAAACAGGCGCCCCGAGCATGGTTCCATCGCATTAGCTCCTTCCTCATCAATGCAGGTTTCACACAAAGTGTTGCTGACCCATCCCTCTTCATTTATCGGTTAGGTCATCACACCATATTTTTGCTCCTATATGTTGATGACATTGTTCTCACTGGCAGTGATAATTTTTTGCTCCAGCTTTTTATTAATGCATTGGGCAGCGGTTTCGACATCAAAGATCTTGGTCCACTTCGATACTTTTTGGGATTGCAGGTTCTTACTCATGGTACTTCACTGCACATCAACCAATTAAAATATGCTCATGATTTGCTACAAAAGCACAATCTTCAACATTGCAAGCCCGTCACTACACCCATTGCTGCAAAGGTGACTTTGTCCAATACTGATGGTCCTCTCCTCTCCTCTCCCACGGAGTTTCAAGAACTTGTTGGCTGCCTTCAATATCTCACATTGACACGTCTCGACATTGCTTATGCGGTGAATACAATTTCTCAGTTTATGAGTGCCCCTCGTGCTCCTCATCTTATTGCTGCCAAGCGTATTCTTCGGTACGTCAAAGGGACTCTCGATCATGGTCTTGTATTTAGACCTCAATCACGAACCGCACGCATTTGTGCTTATTTCGATGCCGATTGGGCAGGGTGTCCTGATACACGCCGTTCTACAAGTTGGTACTTAATTTATTTGGGTTCGAATCTTGTCTCTTGGTGCTCAAAGAAACAGCCCACTATTGCTAGATCCAGTGCCAAGTCTGAGTACAGGTCCCTTTCTCACTCATGTGCTGAAACAACATGGTTATCCTATCTTCTCTATGAGCTAGGTGTCTCTATCCAGTTCCCTGTTCCTCTTTACTGTGATAATCTCACTTGACTTCCATGCTCGCACTCGTCACATTGAACTTGACTACCACTTCGTCCGTGAAAAGGTTACTGTTGGTAGTCATAGAGTCTACTTTGTGCCCTCCATCGATCAGCCAACCGATGTTCTTACTAAGGCCCTGCACAAGCCGCGTCACACCTCTCTTTGCTCCAAACTTGTACAACCAAGGCCGTCCAGTTTGTGGGGGGTGTTAGCGATATTCCATCATGTCCACATATCTCTCCCCAATCTTCTTGATTGAGTTAAATTTGGAATATTGTATAGGGTTGACTTGATGATTTCAATTGTAATTAATTACTGTATCAAATGTGTTCTATATATTATGTAATTCTGTGAATGAATAAGATAAGGGAAAATCATTTTCTACAGAACTAATCTTTGTGGAATATATCAGAAAAAAAAAAAAAAGTCACGAGTAAATTGCATACTTCAATATTTTTCATGGTGGCAAAAGATTATTCAGTGATGGCAATAAACAAAGGTGGATTCCACACTGCTTTGTCCAACTTATTTCTTAACTGATCGAAAGCCTTTTTAAGACGTTTTATAGAAGGTTACATTAACTAAGGCCAAATTGTCTTGTAAAATATAAGATGAACTGTGAGAAAGGTGAAGTTTCAATTTCCAGAATTGGGCTTAGAGAGTGACCATATATGTCAATCGTCTATTGAGCAGATACTCCACTTTTTGAACACGAGATAAGCTTGTAACGAAAGTCAACCTTACGTTTGCTTAGTTTCTACCGTAGGTTGGGATAAAGAGTTCACTGAAGACAAACCGAATGTTTGGAATTTTAGTTTCCAACGTAGGTTGGGAAAAGGACTATAGTGATTATTAGTGAAGCCAAACCCAATAAACATGGAAGAAAGTCCAAGGCTGTAGGGAGAAGCACTTAAAATCCCTTAATTTTTTCATAAGTAAATTTTTCGTAAGTCCAAGGTTGTGTTCTCAGTACTGTAGATGTTTCAACTTCGAATCCCTCTCCGTCGGAGATATAAGAAGAAAAAAAGAATCAAGGAACTTATTCTTACTTATAAAGTAAAGACATTGCACATTGACATCTTAGTAAATCTAAAAATCTTTGTTTCTACCAATGCCATGAAACTTGACTATTACCATTTCATTAGCTGTACTCTACATGCCAAAAGAAAACAAATATATACCCGCAAAACGGTTTTGAGTCGAATCTAGCGTAGCTAAGCTAGCACAAATTCAGTTCTACCTGTGACCTTGGAGACTCACAACACTCCGGAATCAATGGTTCCGACCACCAGGACGGGCTGGACCTGTGCCGTGTGGTGCCTAAGGCTACGTGCAGCATTTCGAACCATCTTAGCCTGCACCATAGTCTACACCACCACCCTCTACGGTCCACAGCCTCTCAGGCGTTTAGTAGCCTACCCTGCATACTCTTACCTCACCACAATCCTCATCGTCTCAGACGCGACGCTTGGGGAGGCGCTGAGAGGCTTCTGGCATGCGCTTTACGCTAGTATTCAGGTCCTGATCCTTTCAATCCTGAGCCTCCGGGTGATAGGACCGGCGCACTTCAGTTATTTTGTATCCGCCCTTGTAGTGGCTCTGTGCATTTTTGTTGTGGCACTGCCGGGAGCAACTCACTTGATGTCTAAGCGGATTGCATTCGGGCAGATTGTGATTGTGTATGTAGGCACTGCCATTCATTGTGCAGAAGCTGACGAGTTGGTACTTATGCACCCAATTCACGTGGCGTTGAGTACTATGCTTGGAGCCTCGGCATCTGTTGGGGCTATTTTGTTTCCCAACTTGTTCTTCTATCAAAAGGCATCTCTGGCGGCTGTGTTGTCTCCTTACCTCGCCAACCACGAGGTATATGTATGTACATATATATATATATATGTATGTATGTATGTATACATTTATAACGTGTTGTTTGCCTTCCATATGTTTGCATCATCATTTTCATGTTTTTCACAATGCAAACTTCATGATTCATAGACGTTGGTCAGGCCAGTGCGTCCGCCTCCTTGTATCTAAGTTCGAAACCCCCTTTTTGTAGATTAGAGTAGTTCAGAATACCGTATCCTTAAAAGATTCATGATGATTCAAATCATATGGTCCCTATAATCTTCAGTTTTTCTTTTCTTGTTTTAGTTATAAAAGGCATTCTTGAGGTTAGAAAATGGTTAGATACAAACTTTTAACAGAACTTTTGAATGAACTGAGTTAAAAATTTAGGAAAAAACTTGGAAATTTTAAGTGAAAATACACCCAAAAAAAGGGCCAGTGGAGGAATAGATCCTAAAATTCTTAGCATTGTTGCCTGAAAATCAATCTATTCCATATTCCTTCATGGCTTTACCTTCAACTTCACATCCACCACAAATTCCATTCTTTTCAAGCAACTTACTCCGTCCAAATTCAAGATTTCAACAACATTAATTTTACTAAAATTTTGATAAGATTTGAAATCGGTATATGATGTTTGCGTAGAATAAATATGCAAATTGAGTGATACAACCTTCAACTTGTTTTTTTTTCTTGTCACGCCCCAAAATCCCGAGCATGTCACGATGAGCCTAAAGGCAATTCTTGTAACATTTACAGGTGAGCCAAATGTGCCAAAAATATGCCGAGAACGCTAGGAAAAGGTTCAACTTCTATGTAGATGCAATCTTGTCTCAAGACGGCTCTGCTGCACTTGACTTTATTTTACAGGCCAAGCCCTTGGCTGAAGCAGGAGAAAAGCTCCTTCAATGTATCGAACATAAACAGGTAAAACTACCTTGTGTACAAGAGTTTGGATCCTCTGCTCGGGTTTTCTCTGCTGACATTGTGATTTTAACCAATGTGGTTTCCTTTTGGACAGGAAGTCTTACTGTGGGAGAGACCAACAATCAGAAATATCCTCAACCCTAGTCGCTTCTATGTTCGAGAAAAATTGCAGGATGTTGAAATACCCTTGAGAGGGATTGCAATAGCTGCAACTTCATGCCCTTCCTTTCCTGTTGCCATGATTAGGAAACTGCAAGCGGACGCTGTATACGACATGAAAAGGCGAATACACGACAAGCTTGAGCAACTCGAGCGCTTTGCACCTTTCTACACAAGAAAGAAAAAGGAAAGATCTTTGGATGAGGCCTTTTGGCCCCTTGAAACCATTTTTCATGAAGATTTATTGGCTTTCTTTTTCGTTGATTGTCTGAAACTCCTCCAAGAAAATACCGAGGCTATTGAAGAATGCAAGCAGGAGAGCTCTGACACCGAAAGCTCAGGCGGTTCACAAATCAAATGGAGCTGTAGCATTTTGTGCATTATACCAAGCAAAACAAGTCTACGTTTTGCAGTTAAGTGCTCACTTTCATTAGGCCTTGCGGTGCTGTTGGGTTTGCTGTTCAATGAGCGAGAAGCATATTGGGCAGGACTCACAATTGCAATAAGTTTTGTTAGGGGAAGACAAGCAACATTTATGCTCGCAAATGCTCGAGGGCAATCTACAGCAATAGGATCAATCTACGGGATCTTGTGTT
Source organism: Gillenia trifoliata (assembly GCA_018257905.1). Taxonomy (NCBI): domain Eukaryota; kingdom Viridiplantae; phylum Streptophyta; class Magnoliopsida; order Rosales; family Rosaceae; genus Gillenia; species Gillenia trifoliata. The sequence goes on along the minus strand of CM031084.1, from coordinate 11,877,501 downwards.
GCTTCATCTTCAAGAAAGTCAAGGACTTGAGCTTCTTACCTCTTCTACCTTGGTTAGTTTTCACAAGCTTTCTAAGGCACAGCAGGATGTATGGCCAAGCCGGTGGAATATCGGCAGCTGTAGGGGCGCTACTAATACTTGGCAGGAAACATTATGGCCCTCCGATCGATTTTGCAATTGCTCGAATCACAGAGGCTGTCATTGGATTGATCTGTTTCATCACCATAGAGATTCTCACATCCCCTGCAAGAGCAGCAACTCTGGCAAAACTCGAACTTTCACTTGGATTGGGATCCCTTCAAGAATGCATCAAAGATTTAGTTCTTTTCGACAACCAAAACGCTTCAGTTGGTCCCAAGTTGAGACAGACACAGAACAAGTTGAAATCCCATGTCAAAAAATTAGAGAAGTTCATTGAAGAAGCTCAGCTGGAGCCTAATTTTTGGTTCATCCCTTTCAATGGTGCCTGTTATGGCAAGCTCCTGAGATCTTTATCAAACATGGGGAATCTTTCGCATTTCATGTCCAACATAATAGAATCTTTATCACTCGTATTACAGCGCTTCGAACTTGATTCGGAAGACCTCCAAAAACCCATGAAGGGCATTGAGAAAGATTTGGAGATTTTCAAGAAAAAAGTTGGGAAATCTCTGCATTGTCTCCAAGAACTAGCTCCCAAGAAGTCTCTTGCAGTTCATGACAAGCATGACATTGAGTTAGGAACATCAGCAAGAGAAAATGATTTTAGGGTATTGGATTCAGGGAAGGACGAGGCCGAATGCATTTTAGATTCTTTTCTTCAGAATTCTAATGAATTATCTGACAAAATTGCCACCATGACTGGATTAATAGAGGATCATCAGAAGCTTAGAGGGCAAGTAACTGTTTGTTTAGGTGGATTAGGGTTTTGCATCAGCAGTCTGCTGAGAGAAGTGAAGGAGATGGAGAAAGAGTTTCAAGAACTTATCAAATTGGAAAACCCTTCAAGCCATGTAATATTCTGAAGCTTCACATAGGATCTGCATACTTTGATATCCTTAAACCTTAGACTTCCTAGTAAGTTTAATTATTAGTTAGAGCTAGGGTTTTAATTATTAATTATAGAAAGGATATTGCTTCCAACTTCTAGTATAGTTTCGGTTGTGAAAGTAAAAGAATCTCACATCGATAAAAGAAAAAACTTTGCAAGGACTTATAAGAGGTTGGGCTACTTCTCATATTACCAATTGGTTTTATGGTGTAACTCCAATTTCTTCACAGTGCCCCACTATAAGATCAAAGTTCATCAAATTTTAAACTTGTAGACTTAAGTATAGTCAAGTTGGTTAGAACGTGTTTTTTTTTCTGGACTCACATTAATCTAGGTTAAATTATTAAATTAAAATACCACTTGAATAAAAAAGAACTTTTGAACAGTTAATGGCATATAATAATTATAAAGGGTCTACTTTCGATTAATATGAACATTTCAAGACCAAATCATACCTTGGATTGGCGGCCTGTTCCTTCAAACTGTATCCACATAAAAAAAAATAGAAAACAAATCTTATCTTATGAGTTGTAAAGCAATAAAAGTACACGGTTAAAAGAAATTAAAGGCGGGATAAAGACAGAAAAAAAAATCATTTAACATAATTATGCAGCAACAGTTCCTACCCTTCCCACCGACCACTTGCCAATTCTCATTATTCAAGCTGTAATAATCTTTTGTAATACAGCCTCCATGGAGGAGCTGGTTGCTCATAATTCACATATATATGTACATAGGCTGGCTTGAATTTTTCTAGCAGAGATCTCAAAACTGGAGTTTGTCTAGTATGGATCGGCTCATAGCATAGACCAGAATTCCTGACTGATAAATTCTTAGTCATTGAATCTTTAGCTAAAAATCAAATGATCATGGATCTCGATTGATGTTATGGTAAACCAAAATTCGTGACTGTTGAATTCTTAGTTATTAGAATTTTAGCTAAGAATCAAACGGTCATAAATCTCGATACATGTTCTGATAAACCAAAACTCGGAGTTGTTGAATCTTTAGCTAACAATCAATCGAACGGTCATGCACGTTATGGACCGACCCACTAGACTTTTCGCCGAATCCTCCTGATTTGCAAGGCTCCAATCTGTCTTTGTCTGCATGCATGCAATTACACGAATTTACCAAAAAAGTAGGCCCCGCATGTTGTGGAAACCGGGTCGAGTAGCCACATTTATATATCATGAGAGAGGGTGGTGGCAGCATGAAGTGGCATGTGTACATCTGCCTCGTCACCTCGTGAAATTTCAAGCATATCAAAATTTGTCTGCCTCCGCCTCCTAGCACATTATCAAAGAGATAAGCATCAATAGAGGATATGTCTTTTCTCTAAACACTGACTCAATGCATGGGGTGTCCTTAAATATTATTAATTTTCTCGGCTGCCAGAAGCACTACATTCAGAATCTTTCCTGCACTTTCTCAGCAACCAAACAGACTTTTGAGTTAATCACTCACTCAAACAACCCTACTTTTAGTTGTTGAATTCTCTAACTTTCACTCTCACTGGTTCTGTTGGATTGAGAACTTGAAGAAGAAGAAGAAGAAGAAGCGATGGAGTCTGCTGCTATGGTCTCTGCAGCTTCTTTTCATGATCTGGAGAAGCCACTCCTTGTCGATAATTCTCGGGTTCGAATCCGAAAGAACCATGCCAGAGATGTTCATATTCTCAGCTCTGCCTTCTTGCTCATCTTTCTTGCTTTTGGTGCCACCCAGAATCTAGAGAGCACTCTCATCACTGTGAGTTGGGTTTTTATGTTTTTCCCCATTTCCTCTATTTTTAGTAGCGACTTTGACATTCGCTCTTTTAGTCATCGGCACTCCAAACTGAATATTTTTTAATTTTTTTCAGCACTCGCAGATGTAGTGGAGGGGATAAAGAATGAGTGCTAGAAGTACTAGATTTTTCATATTTTATTGAGAGCATGTATTGAAGGAAAGAAAAATTGTAATTTGATGATTTGAATACTTTTTTTAATTATAGAAAATATTAGGCGAGATTGGCTCTTTAGTATGATTTTGACATGCAAAACCAATGATATTGAATCTTGAACTAAAAGTGATTTTATGGTTTTGATCAACTTGATTCTGATGGTTTTGGAACTTTTGAATTTGGCAATCAGGAGAAGAATTTGGGTACCACATCGCTTGGAATTTTGTATTTATCTTTCGCATTTTTCTCTTTGGTGGCGTCCGCGGTGGTTCGACGTTTGGGTTCAAAGAACTCTTTGATTCTTGGGACTACTGGCTATTGGTTGTTCATAGCTGCACATTTGAAGCCAACTTGGTAGCTACTTTACTAATCCACTAAATAACTAGCCAAAGTAAAAAAATAAATTAAATCCCAACTGATGTGCAAAGAACACAGTTCTTTAACTGCAAATCACAGTATTACACATATATGACATACGTTCTTAGCAACGCATTGAAATCAAGAGAGTAAAAGTTTGTGCAAACATGTCAAACTGTGATTCGCCTGCACGGAGGAGCCAAGTATAAGAAAGTCTTTACTCTAGTTTTGTTGCATATGCTTTAACTTTGAACTATTTCTTTGTAGGTACATAATGGTTCCGGTTTCTTTGTACCTTGGCTTTGCCTCTTCAATAATATGGGTCGAGCAGGTACGAGATCTCATATTTGCGTCAAGTGTTTAGTGACAAAAGCTAGAATTTAATTTCTGAACTTGTTGTGGATCCTTCAGGGAACATATCTAACTGCTGCAGCGCGTAGTCATGCCCGAGACAATGGCTTACATGAAGGAACTGTTATTGGCAACTTCAATGGAGAATTTTGGGGAATGTTTGCCTGTCGACAGGTGAATCTGTTCAGTCCTCCTTATGAATTTGTGCTTCAACTTTCTATCAAATTATCCTGTCATTTTGTCTTATGATGTTTGTTGTGAACTTTTGCAGTTCGTTGGAAATCTTTTACCACTCTTCTTGCTAAAAAGTGGAACAGTGCGTGCCATCCTTTTGTATACATTGCTTGTTCGATTTTGCGTTTAGAATTCATGGTTGTTTGGATACGATGTGCATTGATTTTGTTTCCCTTTTGGTCACTGCAGGACGGAAATGCAGGCGACATAACTTTGTTGTTCACTGTGTTTCTCTGCAGTATGACCTTAGGAACCATACTGATGTGCTTCTTAAGCAAACAGGACGACGAAGTAGAGTACCCCCACGGTTCTTCTCTCAACTTACTTGCTACTCTGTCATCTTCATCAATGTCGCTCATCCCTCCCTTGTTTGATATACGGAGGCTATTGATCATCCCCCTTATGGCGTATACAGGATTACAACAAGCATTTGTATGGTAATTACTTGACCAATTATCGCCGCTATACTGTCTTGCAGCCAAACAAAAATAACTTATTTTCCTTTTATAATCCTTCTTTTGCTTGTCCCGTATTAAGAATTGCACAATTATTCTAACTTCAGGGCTGAATTCACCAAGTACATCGTTAAACCAATGCTCGGTGTGTCTGGTGTGGGCGGTGCAATGGCAGTTTATGGGGCTTTTGATGCTGTAGTAAGTATATATGCACAAGTAGTTCTCTAACCTTGATAAAAGTTTTTTCTAGACTTGTGATCTCACATTAATTTGGGTGCCGCTTATGTCAGTGTTCACTCACTGCTGGTCGACTTACCTCGGGTCTCAAGTCCATCACTCTTATCGTCACAGGCGGAGCTTTAGTTCAGGCCGTTATATTCGTCTGGCTGCTTCTATTTTACAGGTTACTTAGCAGTTTTTATTGCAACTGTAATCTCCAATCTGAAGTGAATGCCGTGTTGTCTCTAGTTCCTTATTTTACCTTTGTTATGATCACGCAGCCCGTCAAGCGGACTACTTGGCACTATGAACCTTCTTACAATGGCAGCTCTCTTGGGCATCGGTGATGGAGTCTTCAACACACAGCTCAGTGCTTTGATTGGAATATTCTTCAAACACGATACGGTATGACAATTTCACTCCACTTTTTCCTCCAACTTTTCTCCTTTATAAGTTTTGTTATCCATGCACCTACATTGAAAATCTGAATCCGTATCTGATGTTTTTCGGGGACATGCGCAGGAAGGAGCATTTGCGCAGCTGAAGGTGTGGCAGTGTGGCGCCGTGGCACTCATCTTCTTCATCAGTCCTTACATCTCATTGCAGGCAATGCTGGTGCTTATGCTCTCTGCAATCTGCCTCTCGTACGCCTCCTTTCTGTTTTTGTATCGTCGAGGAGACAAATCAATCTCGCTTCGTCAAGTTCAGGTTCAGGTTCATGATGTGTGCACATGAAAACTGACCGTTATACTATCACAGAAAAACAACACTGCATCTAATACGCCACTCGAATTCGGTTCAAATCTACCGAACGATAGACTTCTAGCTTCTTTTTTTACATTTGAAAGGATCAATATGAACTGAATCCTTTCCAATCTTTGTTTGTTTGTTATTTTTTTTTCTTAAGATTATCATACTTGTAATTGTTTATGTTGGAGTAAAATTTGGGTAAAATTTGCATGGTACGTATCATTCAATAGTCACACTATTGAATGATTCAAGATTCATTTGGAGCTCACTGCAAATTAATTTGAGACCATTCAATAGCCGTACCATTGAATGATATGTACAATCCATGATTTTTTCGTAAAATTTTCAGTTTTTGACACTGATTTTTTCGTAAAATTTTCAGTTTTTGACACTGGCTGCCATTTGTATTAACAATTATACATAATCCAAGCAATGATTTGAAGGGGAAAAAAAAGAGACGCTAATTTACAATTATAGGTTTATGTTGTTTAGCTCAATAATTTGGTCTTTAGCTTGCAATTATAGAGAAAAACTTAGCTTTGTCTAAATTATTGGTGAATGTTGATGTGGTAAGATGTGAAATGACAAAAAAGGTTCTCGGACATGTTTCTAACATGTTGTCACATTAACACTCCATGGTTATACGATATCAATATTAAGAGACTATTGATATGTTCTATTTTACACTCTTTCTAGTGCAAAATAATAGAATGATAGATGCACTGACTATTTTGGAATGCTACTAACAATTCATTTTTTACCGAGTTTTTCTTAAATTTGTGTTCTTAATTGCAACCTAAGCCAAACCACAAGGCTAAAATTGTAATCTCAAAGATAAAATAAAAAATAAAAAATAGGAAAAAGGAAAAACGTTGCACTTATATAATTGGCGGCAATAATACCGAATTGATTGGCAAACTGCTCGACGGTGTTTGTCGTTTCTTCAGTTTTTTCTTTCGATCGATTCAAAGGCCTTCCAGTACCGCTTGATTCCCGACCAATATCCCAACCGACAAAAACCCAAAATTCCGAATGCTCTCAACTCCCTGTCAATTTTCTCACGAACCAAACAGTATGTTTGAGTTTATGAGCTAAAAATTAATCCCAATTGAAAGTCAATCTCTCTGTTTGTCCACTAGCTCTCGATTTTCTCTGCCGGCGGAAACCCCTTCCTTTTGGCCTCGCTCTGTTGGACTCTCTCACTCATGTCTAGGGTTTTATAGCGATTCTTTGAGAATCTGTACAGAGAAGAGGAATTCCAAGGAAGCTATGGACTCTGCCGGTTTTCGCGACGAAGAGACGCCGCTGGTGGCTGATGATTCGCCGGATCAGAGCCGGAGGAGTCATACCAGAGATGTTCATATTCTCAGCTGTGCCTTTTTGCTGATTTTCCTCGCTTATGGGGCCGCTCAGAATCTCGAGACAAGTGTCAACACGGTGAGTATAAAGTTTCGAAACTTTAATTTGCGGATGTGGGTCAGGTCAGTTGGCGCGCCCGCACCGGAGTTTGAATCCGTTTGCTCGTAGATTAGAGTAATTTAGAGTATTCCCTTTTGTCGACATGAAAAAAGTTTGAAACTTTTGTATATAAATGCTTTCCCTTTGCTAGATTGATGTGATTTTTTCAGCTTGATTCTGATTGTTTGGGGCTTTGAAATTGGGTTCAGGAGGATGATTTGGGGACAATTTCACTTGGGATTTTGTATTTGTCTTTCACATTTTTCTCCATGGTGGCGTCTCCGGTGGTTCGAGCATTGGGATCAAAGAATGCTTTGATTCTTGGGACTACTGGCTATTGGTTGTTCATAGCTGCAAACTTGATACCCTCTTGGTAGCTACTGATTTGCTTATTTCCGTACTTTCCCACATAAAAAGTTTGTTCACAATGCATATGCTTTAGGGTTGAAGTATTTCTATGCAGGTATACTATGGTTCCGGCTTCTTTGTACATGGGATTTGCCGCTTCGATAATATGGGTTGGGCAGGTACAAATTAAACCCATATGTATTTGTTTCAAGTCTCTTTTTAGTGTTTGGTGGAAATTTTGACCATAATGTGGGCCTATCAGGGGACATATCTAACATCTACGGCGCGTAGTCATGCCAAAGATTATAACTTACATGAAGGAACGGTCATTGGCCACTTCAATGGAGAATTTTGGGGAATGTTTGCCACTCACCAGGTGACTTTGTGTTATTGGTGAATTTGTGTTACATTATTGATCAAGTTTTTGTTGGCCGTTTTGGCTTATAATTTTACTTTAAACTTTTTGCAGTTTGTTGGAAATCTTATATCACTCGCCGTGCTAAGGGGTGGAACAGTATGTGACTCTGCCGTCCTTGTAGTTAAACTTGTCTTGTCTTTTCTGTTGATTTTGTTCACTCATTAGACCCCACAAGTGTGATGGCCTTAGTATATAAAAGACCGTCGTTTTGGAATCTTATTCAATCTCTTAAGTTAAATCAAACTACATTTGTTGGTAACGAAACCTGATATTAATTTAACAAGTACAGCAGTGTTATGGATGTGCAAGCATGGCTTGAGGTTTCTTACTTCCTCTTTGAACTTCTCAGTCACGAGGAATTGTAGGGAGTGTCTAATCCTGCACATACACTAATCTAAGATTTTGATTTAGAATTCATTAGTGTTTTGAAATTACGCGCATTGATTTATTTTTCTTCCCATCACCGCAGGGGGGAAGTACTAATGGCACAACCTTATTGTTTAGTGTGTTTCTCATCAGTATGACTTTGGGTACCATACTGATGTGCTTCTTACATAAAAGGGATGGTAAACCTGAGGAAGACACACAGGCTTCTTCTCCCAGCTTCTCTGCTTCTCTGTTGTCTTTGTTAAAGGCAATCATCACTCCTTTGTATGATGTACGGATGTTATTGATCATCCCCCTCATGGCGTATTCAGGATTGCAACAAGCATTTGTGTGGTAATTACTTGACCAATAATTACTGCCTATTTTCTTGCAGCCGAAACATTTTCACTTGTTTCAGGCTTCCATTTCTTCTTTTACTTTTTCCCTTATTGAACATTGCACAATTGTTCTAATTTTAGGGCTGAATACACCAAGTATATTGTTACTCCAACACTCGGTGTGTCTGGCGTGGGTGGTGCAATGGCAGCTTATGGAGCTTTTGATGCAATTGTAAGTATGCCGACAGAAGTAGTTTGATTCTTTATTCAATAAAGTTTGTACCATTAGTTAGTTTAGTGGAGATTGCTTTCAAAATCAACACTTTGGCCGATTCATATGCGTTACTGGAGATTTTATGCATGCTCGATATCTGGTGTTTATCTATCTCACATTTGGGTGGATCATATATCAGTGTTCACTGGCTGCTGGTCGACTTACATCCGGTCTCAAGTCCATCACTATTATAATTTCTGGTGGAGTGCTCCTTCAGGCTATAATATTCCTGTGGATTCTTCTAGGATACAGGTTAGTAGTATATACATGTAGCATACTACAGTTTTGTAGAGTTTGAAATTGTTATTGTAAAATCTAGTTCAAACCTTTGGCTGGAAAAGTAAATATCTAATTTGAAGCTATTGATATCTGTAATAACTTGTCATGATGCAGCGCGGAGAGTGGTGTACTCGGAATTGTCTACCCTCTTATAATGGCAGCTGTATTGGGCATTGGTGATGGTGTCTTAAACACACAACTCAGTGCTTTGCTTGGGATATTCTTCAAGAGCGACATGGTATTGACTACACCTTTTTCCCTAATGCTATACGTGTATCGATCTATACTCACAATCTGTTGCTTTTGGGAACAGGAAGGAGCATTTGCACAGTTCAAGGTCTGGCAGAGTGCTTCGATTGCAGTCGTCTTCTTTATCAGTTCATACATCTCGTTGCAGGCAATGCTGATTGTTATGCTTGCCGCTATTGCAATCTCATATACTGCCTTTGTTTTTCTTTCGCTTCGAGAGAAAGCGTCCCCGTCTTCAACTTCTTAATGTGTAAAAAAGAAAAACTCGTGTATACAACGCAGGTATATGTTATGTTTGCTACATTCTCCAAATCCATCCGCATGCAAATCTGTTGTTTGTAACATGTTCATCTACTTCAAGAGAAATAAAAGGCTAGTGTTCAAAGTTCAAAGATCATTCAGAATTTGAATCCGAACAGCTCGATTGGGTAGATTTAATTAGTTTTCCTTTTCTTATTTGGTTTATGATTTAGGATTTCCCTTTCCTAGTAGGATTCGGTTACGGTAAATACCCTAGTTTCGGTTGTAGTGTTCACATCTCAGTTTTATCAATACAAATTTGAGACTTTTATCTATCTGTTGGATTCGACTTCGCATTCGGTTGCATATTCAAGCAGAGATGAAGGTGGTTGCTGCATACTTGTTTGCCGTGCTGGGAGGCAAGACCGCCCCATCTGCCGAAGATCTTAAGGACATCGCCGATGATGACAGGATTCAACTTCTTCTTTCGGAAGTGGAGGGTAAGGACATTACAGAGCTGATTGCATCTGGGCGGGAAAAGATGGCCTCCGTACCATCTGCTGGTGGTGGTGCTGTTGCAGTTGGTTCAACCGGTGGCTGCAGCGACGGTGGTGCCGCTGCTCCTGCTGCAGCTGAGGCAAAGAAAGAAGAGAAGGTCGAGGAGGAAGAGGAGTCCGATGATGACATGGACCTGTTCAGTATCTTTGACTAGAGTAACTGGAGTGCTTACGTCCCGGAGGAACAACTTTTCTTTTTCAGTTAAATAGCAGAGATTTTTTTACTTTAGTACTTTGATTACAATATTACTATGCTAAATTACAAACTAAAGGGTGCGGAGATTTTGAACCCGGAAGCGGAGATTTTGAACCCGAACGCAATGGGTTAAAGAAAAAAATTCTAACTAACAGAGTAATTTACCACTTGCGTCAAATAACTATCTTATTGATGAATGAATACATTGTTACCCAAAAAAATGTGAGTAAAAATGTAGAACACTAAAGTAAATTTAGCAGCGCTCTAGTAAAAACAATATAATAATACCTCACACACAATAAAACATACCCACCAAAACAAACATTAGAGCAGTCAACAAATTGGTGTCATTTCCCATCTTTCTCCCACCTAAACTCCAAAATTCACAAAGTCGTTGAACCCCTCTCCTCTCTTCTCTCTCTCTCTCTCTCTCTCTCTCTCTCTCTCTCTCTCTCTCTCTCTCTCTCTCTCTCTCTCTCACTTTTGACCCTGGGCTTTTGACTCATTGACCCTCTAATCACGTACATATAAATTCCCAACCTCACTACTCCTCTTCAACACCAAAATGCTCCGCTCACTCTTCACCTCCACCCTCACGCGCCTCTCCTCTCGCTGGCCAGTGCTAATCTACGCTGCCACGTGGACCACATTGCTCACTCTGACGGTGGCCGTGGCCTCCTTCTCGCCCGAGGTTGCGTTCGTGTCTGCCATTTCGTCGACGTCTAAGTTCTCAAGCGTCTGCAGCTCGGAAGGGTCCATTAGGATTCCGTCGGACGTGCCGGGAGACATCCTGTGCCTGCCGGCTCACTTGTTCAGCAAGTCCGCCATCGATTTCATCGTGCCTCCTGTTTTCGCGGCGGTCGTGGTGGCTGCGTCAGCTTACCTGGTTAGAGCCGTGGGCTTGTGGGAGGCGGATGAGGTCCCTTGAGTTGGGCCTGCTGGGCTTCGACTTACAATTCTAGGTGTTTACTGTTTTTTTTTGTTGGATAAATAGGTTCATGAATGAAATTATGAAAATATGACAAGGTTTCGATTCATTTTTTGTTAATTTTTATTTTGTAAAGTGATATACTAATCATCATGATTACTTGCACGGAATGAAAAGTCAAAGATAGTATAATTTTACTTTTGGGTAAATAAAGGGAAAATTCTTCAGTGATATGTACCATTCAATGGTACGGCCATTGAATGGTCCAGATTAATTTGCAGCGTGTCCCAAATGAATCTTAAACTATTCAACAGTACGTATCATTCAATGGTACGTACCACTAAAGTTAAACCCTAAATAAAGTAATTTTATGCTCATGTCTTTGAAAAATGAATAAAAAGTCAAAAATTCAAATAATTCAAATACACGTTGAAATAAGTAAATATGCCATATACGGCAGACATGAAATATACTCATCCACATCATGTTACAATGTGATAAAACTGAATCATAAAATGCTAACTAGTTTTTAATCTAGTGATTTTTTTTTAATGTCGGGAAATTCTCACATTTGAATTATAAAATAATATAATAAAGTTCAAAAGAATTGAGCTGATTTTCACTCTTTTTAGTCTCTTATTATACACCTCTTTATTTCTGGCCATCAAATTGAATAATTCAAATGAAAACAACGAATAATTCAAATGTGCAAATATAAAAATTTGTGTTTATCATTTTCATATACTTTTATACTTAGTTCCTACTTTTGATTTTCTTTTAGGCACTCTAAGATTTGGTCCCTAATTTTCACCAAGGTTCCAATATGGTGGAAAGGGGAAAAAAAAGTTACTTTGTGCTAAGGGTTAAAACTAAATAACAATCATTATGAACCTAATGGCACCTACATTATCCAACAAACGGCTTATTTCTTATGGGAAAGAACATTCAAACAACTAACATGACAAAGCGACAATATTCTAAATTAATTACACAATAATATGTAGAGCTTATATATTGTTTCGGTGGCACGTAAGTTTCTCTCGAGCCTTTATATATAATAATGTTATCACAGCTTTCACACAGGATGGTTCCAAGATTTAGATTTTGGAAGCTCCATCAATCAACTTGTTGCTGAATTCCCAAAGCTTTTTAGCCAAGTTTTCATCACCAGCATCTTTGCTGGGTTTCGTCTCATTGCAGTCGTCATAGTATTTTCCGCTCACACCTTTCAACTTTGGGTGCAGTGCTACGTAAGATGTTGTGGCTGCTCCCTGAAAACACAATCACATAACAATTACAAGCCAGTTAATAACAGTTTAACCCCTGTGTTAAAACGAGGAATTAAAATATAATTAGAGAGATTAATCACCTGAAGTACATTCTTCCACATGCAAAAGGTGAACATCTTAAAAGCCTCTGCAAAAGAAAGACGATCAAATTATGTTAAGTAAAACAGTAACACGTGTTATAACTTGAATGGATCAATTCGATGTATCGTGGTACATGTCATGCAGTGTATTGAACACGCAAGATAATCGCTCTTGTATTAATTAATACAAATGTGGATAGAGTGTAACATAACATACTCATCAAAAGAGGATTATGCCTCATGAGAGGTGTCATGATCAATCCTGGGTGGACAGAGTTGACTGTAATGCTCACACCTTCTTCCTGCACAAACACGGCAGACAGTATATTTATTTATATACCATTTAAGAGCAGAAACTTGACTTTTTATACTTTCTATGTATGGTTGATTGACATCAGAAATTAGGGGTGGGCATCGGGTGGATTGGGTCAGATTAAGAATTAACCTGTACGTGGATCCGACCATGTCGGGTTGTCATTTAACAGAACCATTGCCGTCCGCACCACCAGATGCCCCGACTCACCCAACCCCCCTAGTTTCAGTTTGGTAGGGTGAGTTTTCCGGGTTAGTGATGTGAATATGTGGGTATGGAACATATAGAGAGGAGATAACAAATTGTGGAGAAGGAGTAAGGGCTACAAGGTGGAGCGGCAAAAGAAATTGGGGAAGGAGGCTTTGGAATTTTGGTGCAGCGGCGAAGTCACACGAGGGTGATGAAAGAGATAATGGCCTAGCCGCGATTCAATGAGGAGAGTTCCACTCGATTGGTTAGTAAAACCCATTAAAAGCATGCCACGTGTAAAGGCCGGGTGTATTAATGATGCCAACGGGTGGGTTCGGTTTGTAACGGGTTAAAACCTTGAATACCGAACATTGATCATGGTCTATGTGGGTGGGGGGTTTGGAACCCGCAATTTCAGAATTTACTATCAAAACCGACCCAACCCGGCTCATGGGTGGGTTGGGCGATGATTCAATTTACTGAAAATATGATTTTAGTCCTTGAAATTTAATTTTCTCTATATAAAACCCGACATAAGTTTTTTACTCGAATATAACCCATTGACTAGACTTCACATAAGCAAATTCATTAATTATATTTGACTTTACACATTTTAAATTTTTTGGATGCCTAAAATACTCATATTTGAATGTTTGATGTACACAATTAATTCCATACAGGTAGTGTTACATCCTGTTCCAGAAAATATTAGTATTTTATTCTCGGAAATGGGAAATGATGAAAATGCCCTTGGTTGACCTTTCGGTTGACTTTTGCGTCGTAACTCGTACGACCCTTTCCTTTGTATTTACTTGTTGTTCTCGTCGTTACGAATGCGTGGACGCGAGCGGGACGTCGTTCGGAGTCCGAACGAATATTATACGGACGTTGGATTACCGACGTTTCCTGTATTTTGGAATTGGACTGTTTGGTAGGTAGGTTTAGGGCCCAGCCTTCCTGTTGGCCCGTTTTCCCCTGTCTCTTTGTCTGTTTGACTCATGTCCCTCACTTTCTCTGCAAACTCACTCACTTCCCTCTCTCTCCCGTGGCTTATCCTTCTCCTCGAGCCATTTCCATGGCCAACTAACCTTTGCAAATCTAACCATCAAATTCCCTGGCTCCAAATCTTCCAGACTGGACCCAGAAAACCCAGCTCAAGCCTCGGGCTTGATTTCCTAGAAACTCCGGCGAGGCCACGTGCCTTGTCCGTCGAGTTTCTCGGTGAAATCAGCCTTGTTGGTCCTCGAAACCACCACCTTTCAACTCCTCAAAGTTCCTAGGACCTTGATCGAGCCTTAAATGGTCTGTTTTGGACGTCAAACGACGATCGGGAAATCGGCCACTTTATGGCCGTGGCTTCTTCCTCATTTTCAAGCCACCTCTGGCCAGATTTTGGCCCCCAAAATGGTAAAATCTTATTCATTTTGGTACTTGAATCGTGCAATTTGGCCTTGAAATGAGTGAGATACATCGAGTTGCAGGTTTTCGGCCATTTTCCCAGTTTTTGGCGACGGCGACCGAAAAATCGGCAGGGATGACCGGCGCTGATGTCAGCAAATCGGTTCAGACCGGCCTTGGTGATGTCAGTGATGACGTCATCAACCGGTCCAGACCCGGCTGATGTTAGTGTTGACCGTTCATCTGCGCGTGACCGGCGTGTGGGGCGCGTGGCCGTGCGTGGTGGACTTCCACCGGCGCGTAAGGGCACGTGGGACCTCACAGCCGCGCGTGGCGGCGCGTGAGGCGGCGCACGGCGGCCCACGGTGGCGCTTTTGGGTTTTCCGACCTCATAACTCCGTTTTCGGGTTTCAGAACGCCGTTTTCTTCATATTTTCGAATACTTTATTAATTGTGGGTGTTCTAAAATAGGTTTGGCGACCCGTGGAGTACGGAGAGCGTGCAATTGGGCTACTCCGGCAAAGGTTTATGTGAGTGGGCCCCTTCCTTATTAAATTAAATATTTTATATGCTTGGGAAATTATTATTAGGCTATGCCTACGTTTTGAAATGGTATTTATCATGTTATATTAGTGAACTTTAGTATTATATTTTATACTTGGTTCACTAGTATGTGACTCGGCTATATTTTATGGGTTTTGGAAATTAGTATTATTATGCCTATGCATTTAAATGTGATTTTATTTATATTTAGTGAACCTTGGGTTTAATATTTATATCGTATTTTGGTTCACTTAGTATGTTATTAAATTGGTATTTTATGTACCTCAGTAACCTTGGTATATTCTTGGTATTCCGGATATGGCATCCGTGAATACCTAATTATATGTTTACTTTGAGGTTATTTTAGAAAGGAAACTACCCCACCTTATTTTATTTAGAAATATTCTGTGGTATGGTTTTACACGCTCAATTAGGAATGCTTACAAGGTGTCAGTAGTACTGTCCGGAGCCAGGACCAGCTTCACGTGTATGTTCACACACACCGACACGGGCACTTTGGATCTATCGTAGGTGCCGGCCTGCTCTAGGTCGCCTTGGCGACTTGAACTCGTTGTGATGCGCTTAGCGCCAGCTTCACGTGTATGTAGTACATGAGCATAACATTATTCATACACCCAGCCTGTTCATGATAGAATACCTCTGTATGAACTCGTGTGTCTGTCATACCTATTGAGCGTATACCTTACTGATTTATATTGTGATTTTAATATCGGATTTCACTGATGCCACGGAGGCTTCTATTTGATTTACGGGTTTCCCGTACTATTTTATTATACGAACTTCTGGTAAAGTATTTTTATACTAAGTTGTGGCTTTCTGCCCGTTTTGGACGGTAAATACATTTCCGTACTTACACTGATTTTCTATCTACTACTGTAGTATGTTTTCCATAAAGGTTTTCCAGAACTATTACTTGAGTTTGACAGCGAGGGGTTACTATTTTCAGAAAGGAAATGTTTTACAAAATAATTACTTATGGCCCACTCACCC
Source organism: Gillenia trifoliata (assembly GCA_018257905.1). NCBI lineage: Eukaryota > Viridiplantae > Streptophyta > Magnoliopsida > Rosales > Rosaceae > Gillenia > Gillenia trifoliata. Next base: position 11,861,689 of record CM031084.1, on the reverse strand, counting down.
TTCTGTTTTTGCGCCCCTCCAGGATAAGTGGCTTGGAGATGTTGACGTCGAGACTCGGTGGTATGACAACATAGGGAATTCTTGTATTTGTAATCATACTGTATTCTCCTACTCTACTCCACAATTATTATTTTATTATTTCTTTCCGCCCGCACACTTTCGTGCACTCTGACCTTCTTTTAATTCAATTTGCTTAAATTGTTTCATAAATTCTTCTAAATGGCTTTCGTCACCCCACGTGGTGTCGGCCAACACACTCGACTTTTGGGTGTCCACCTGTACATCCAGGTGGGGGTGTGTTTGATTGGTATCAGAGCTGAGGTTTGGTAAACCTTAGTTCTTTATCAGAGCGGGTTTTTGCAAACCTATGCTTTTCCTTCTGTACTCTGTACCTGTCGGTTGGTATCAAACTTCAAATTTCGTGAACTTTGGCTATCTCCTTGGTTTTCCATTACCTGCTAATGTTGTTTTTGAACAGTGTGTTCTTGAATCTTACTCTTGGAATCGAAAATTTTCCGAACTCTACACTTTTGGTATTGTTTTCCTTGGATTAATTCTAAAGTTTCTTCTTAGTGTCATGCCACCTCGACGTCAAATGATGCGCAGTTTTGGGGTAGTTTTTTCGAGTTTGACAGTTTTGTTATTACTTTTCTGGTACGCGTAGAATTTTCTACTTAACTCGGTACGACCTTGAGCTTGGATGACGAGGAACTTGGGTGTTACGTGTGACGTTTGACGTTTTCTTTATTAACTCGCGATGGAATCGCACTGAATCGGGAAACTGGTTCTGTTGTCTTATTTCGTATCTTCGAAGTGTGGTGTCAGATTGGCACAACGGATAATTTTTCACCAAGTAGTTCCCTTGGGAACGACGCTAGGCGTAGATGTTGGCGGAACTTGTTGACTAATTTTCGTGTCCGACTAGTTCTAGTGGACTTAATTGGTGAGACTTATTTTCACAAACCCATTGTACTGAAGACGTTTTACACTTTAACCGACGACTTTAACCTACGGGTGACACTTGGACATCTAACGTTGTTTGACTGGACGCGTTTTCGACTTCTTATGGCTGTAAGTCAGCGGATATTCAAATTGTTAGCAGATGAAGGCTTAGAGACGGAATCCCTCTCGATTGTTCCAACCACTTTCCATTTTCGTTTGGAAATGGAAAATTATCACCGTGAAATTCTTGTACGATACTTTCCACACGTGACGACTGCAATGACATTTCGATGATCGTGAACCGAACCTTGTTGGTCGACATTTCTCGGACAATTCGTGAAGACTACCTTTCGGCAATTTGGAGCAGAATTCTATCTTCGAGATGTTGTTTGATTGCGTGGAGTCTCTATGACTGTTTTGTTTTGTCGTGACTCAATTTTCTTCGAACGTTGAAGAACTATTTCGTATATTCTGGAGTCAACACTTTCTTTCTACCTATGACTCTTTGTCATTCAAATCGATCATCTTTCCACTCGAGTGTGTGCGGCTATCTTAAATTCTTCGCTTCGGCGACGGTATGGATTGCTTATCTACTAGTGGCTGTGATTGACTATAACTTCGGTTATGACTTTAGCAGCAACGTATCCACTTTCAGAGTGCAGTTTGACTTTATACCGAATTTTCGTATTCGAACGCCGACGAGGAGATTAACACCCAGAGGTTGGGTATGGGGCAGTCATCTTTTGGTCCCCGAAGGAATCAGTCTTTCAAACGTGGAAGTTCAGCTTTGAATTATCCAGTAGTGGATCAACTCCAACACAAACTGTGAAGGGTGGTTCACTGGTGGATCTCATTTTCGCTAACTGGGTAATTCCACCCAGTCTAACGCCCAATTCTATCATCGATGCGACACTCGTCATCTTGGTGAGTGTAAGTAAGAAACTCATGAGCTCCATGTCTGTGGACAGATGGGACACAGAGCTAACCAGTGTCCGCAGAACCGGCAAAACTAGCCTTAGGCCTGTTTCGATCCAGTAGGTTGGAGGAACAGTTCCCTATCGGTAGCCTACAATCGGAGGAGACGTTCATTGCCAAGGCAATGTCACTCTCTACCCTGGAACCTTTCCCCTGTATCCTGGTTATCCTACTTAGTATCCTGGTGGTGCCATGCAGTTCCAAGGTGGAGCACAGCAGGCTCATGGGCGAGTTAATGCAATCGACCAGCAAGATGCTCCGAACGATCCCGATCTTATCTTGGGTACGTTAATCATTCTTGGGCTTTTTGCTAGAGTTTTAATTGATCCGGACGCTACCTACTCGGTTATTTCGCCTTTGTTCACTCAAACTAATCAGCCACATTGTACTCTTCTCGGGTACGATATGGGAATCGCTATGCCGAGAGGTGAAGTATGTCTTGTCCAATGGGAGTATCGATGATACTCTGTTATCATCGCTAATCAAGTATTGCTTGCCAATTTTATTCCTCTGGATATCATGGATTTCGATGTGATCCTAGGAATGGATTGGTTACACCAGATTCATGCCATTGTGGTTTGTCGGAGGAGGTTGATACTTGGCATATCGATTGTGACGTTTACCGGTGAGCACCGAAAAATCGATCATGGGCTGATTTCAGCTATGAAAGCAACGAAACTGTTGAGTTAGGGTTGTGATGGTTGTATCACACTTGTGGCGTTGGAGGAAGGAAATTCTCTTCGGGTTGACGATGTACCTGTTGTCAACAAATTTCCTGAGATCTTTTCTGATGGTCTACTTGGATTGTCGCCTGATCGAGAAGTGGAATTCATCATCGATTTTCTTCCAGGTACTGATCATATATCTCTCTTGCCCCTTATCGTTTGGCTCCACCAGAGTTATGGGAGTTGAAGATTCAGCTTCAAGAACTTATTGCCAAGGGATTCATTCAACCTAGCACTTCACCTTGGGGAGCTTTGGTTTTGTTTGTTCAAAAGAAGACGGTACTTTGAGGCTCTGCATTGATTATAGGCAACTAAATCGGGAGACGATTAAAAACCGTTATCCCCTGCCTAGAATTGATGATCTCGTTGACCAGCTCCATGGTGCACGAGTTTTATCTAAGATCAATCTGAGGTCTGATTATTATCAGCTGAAGATCAAAAACGATGTTGTGTACAAGACCGCATTCTGGACTTGTTATGGGCACTACAAGTTTTTTTGTCATACCTTTCGGATTGACAAATGCCCCAGCAACTTTCATGGACTTGATGAATCGAGTATTTTGCCCGTATCTCGACAAGTTCCTGATAGTCTTTACTGATGACGTTTTGGTATATTCCAAGATCGAGGCCGATCATGCTAAATCCTTGTGCATGGTCTTGAGGAAGTTTGGGGAGATTCAGCTTTATGCCAAATTCAGCAAATGCCAATTCTGGCTTAACCAAGTATCTTTCTTAGGGGCACGTAATTTCTGCAGATTGTATTCTTGTCGATCCCCAGAAGGCAGAAGGTAGCTGCGGTGGAGAACTAGGAGCGACCGCAGAATGTTACGGAAATTCGAAGCTTTCTTGTTCTGGCCGGTTATTACCAATGTTTCGTGAAGGACTTTTCTTCTTTTGCTCTGCCTCTCACGAAACTTGCCATGAAAGATGTTAAATTTGTGTGGGACGACGACCTCGAGCAAATTTCCAACTGCTCAAGTATTGTCTTACTCCTGCTCCAGTATTAGCATTTCCCGACGACAGCGGTAACTACAAGATCTACAGTGATGCGTCACTGAAAGGGTTAGATTGCGTGCTAATTCAGCATGGGAAGGTAATTGCTTATGCCTTCAGACATCTGAAACCTCATGAGATGAATTATCCTACCCATGATTCGGAGCTTGTAGCCATTATCTTTGCCCTGAAAATTTGGCGACACTATCCCTATAGGGAGACGAGCATAATTTTCACCGACCCCCAAAGTTTGAGGTATCTTTTCTCTTTGGGAGACCTCAGTCTCAGTCAGAGGAGACAGATGGAGCTGATTAGGGACTACAATTGCACTATCGAATACCATCCCGGTCGTGCAAACGTAGAAGCTGATGCCTCAGTCGAAAGTCTTACAGACGATTGAATACTCTTTCAGCTAGTCATATTCCTCTTTTGACTGAACTACGAGGCACTGGTGTCACTTTGAATTCTGGTGATGACGGAGCACTTTTAGCCAACTTTTAGTTCAGACAATTGTTATTTCTTCACCTACATCACTTTCGAGGGAGCAACTTGGGAGATGTTGTATCGTAAACAGTTTAGTACTCTCATCTACCTCGTTGTACTTCTTATAGAAATTTCGGGGACGAAATTTTCATAAGGGGGGTAGATTGTTACATCCTGTTCCATAAAATATTAGTATTTTATTCCTGGAAGTGGGAAATGACGAAAATGCCCTTAGTTGACCTTTCGGTTGACTTTTACGTCGTAACTCGTATGACCCTTCCCTTTGTATTTTCTTGTCGTGCTCGTCGTTATGAATGCGTGGACGCGAGCGAGACATCGTTCGGAGTCCGAACGAATATTATACGGACGTTGGATTACCGACAGGCACTGACGTCAACGATGACGTCAGCAACCGGTCCAAACCAGGCGGACGTCAGCGTTGACCGTTGACCGGTGGCGGCGCATGAGGGCGCGTGGGACCTCACAGCCGCGCGAGGCCATTTGGCAGTGCGTGGCGGCGCGTGTGACGGCGCACGACGGCGGTTTTAGGTTTTCCGACCCCGTAACTCCGTTTTCGGGTTTCCGAACGCCGTTTTCTTCGTATTTTCGAATACTTTATTAATTGTGGGTGTTCTAAAATAGGTTTGGCGACCCGTGGAGTACAAAGAGCGTGCAATTGGGCTACTCCGGTAAAGGTTTATGTGAGTGGGCCCCTTCCTTATTAAATTAAATATTTTATGTGCTTGGGAAATTATTATTAGGCTATGCCTACGTTTTGAAATGGTATTTATCATGTTATATTAGTGAACTTTAGTATTGTATTTTATACTTGGTTCACTAGTATGTGACTCGGCTATATTTTATGGGTTTTGGAAATTAGTATTATTATGCCTATGCATTTAAATGTGATTTTATTTATATTTAGTGAACCTTGGGTTTAATATTTATATCGTATTTTGGTTTACTTAGTATGTTATTAAATTGGTATTTTATGTACCTTAGTAACCTTGGTATATTCTTGGTATTCCGGATATGGCATCCGTGAATACCTAATTATATGTTTACTTTGAGGTTATTTTAGAAAGGAAATTACCCCACCTTATTTTATTTAGAAATATTCTGTGGTATGTTTTTACACGCTCAATTAAGAATGCTTACACGGTGTCAGTAGTACTGTCCGGGGCCAGGACCAGTTTCACGTGTATGTTCACAAGCACCGACACGCTCACTTTGGATCCATCGTAGGTGCCAGCCTGTTCTAGGTCGCCTTGGCGACTCGAACTCGTTGTGATGCGCTTAGCGCCAGCTTCACGTGTATGTAGTACATGAGCGTAACATTATTCATACACCCAGCCTGTTCATGACAGAATACCTTTGTAAGAACTCGTGTGTCTGTCATACCTATTGAGCGTATACCTTACTGATTTATATTGTGATTTTAATATCGGATTTCACTGATGCCACAGAGGCTTCTATTTGATTTACGGGTTTCCCGTACTATTTTATTATACGGACTTCTGGTAAAGTATTGTTATACTAAGTTGTGGCTTTCTGCCCGTTTTGGACGGTAAGTACATTTCCGTACTTATACTGATTTTCTATCTACTACTGTAGTATGTTTTCCAGAAAGGTTTTCCAGAACTATTACTTGAGTTTGACGGCGAGGGTTACTATTTTCAGAAAGGAAAGGTTTTACAAAATAATTACTTATGGCCCACTCACCCTTTTGTTTTTGCGCCCTTCCAGGATAAGTGGCTTGGAGCTATCGACGTCGAGACGCGGTGGTATGACAACGTAGGGAATTCTTGTATTTGTAATCATACTGTATTCTCCTACTCTACTCCACAATTATTATTTTATTATTTTTTTCCGCCCGCACACTTTCGTGCACTCTGACCTTCTTTTAATTCAATTTGCTTAAATTGTTTCATAAATTCTTCTAAATGGCTTTCGTCGCCCCACGTGGTGTCGGCCATCACACTCGACATTTGGGTGTCCACCTATACATCCGGGTCGGGGTGTGTCAGGTTGTAAGAGAGAATTAATGACTTTCCAAAATGAAAAAAAGAAAAAAAATATTAACTTATATATAATAACAATAAAACATGCCTAATATATGTAATAATGCATGCTTAATTAATGTCACGTAAATTATATTTTACATATAAATGTAGGTAAATTATTTTACACACACACATGTATAATAAAAAAAAACATGTCTAATATATGTAAAAATTCATGCAATATAATTTACCTACAAAATAGAGAAATGTTATTTGGTTCAAAATTAATTTACCTGTATTTTACATAAAAATATAGGTCAATTATTTGCATATAAAATAATAATAAATGCAAAATAATTTACCTACAAAAATAAATAACGTGCTAATGATAAATAAATTTATATATAGGTAAATTAATTAGTACATTCAAATTTATATATATGTTATTTGATTAAAAATTAATTTAACTATATTTTACATAAAAAGTATAGGTAAATTATTTGCATACCATAAATTTATAATTGTGAAGTCAACTTTTGAAAGAATACAATTTTTCACTCCCACAAATAGTGCACCTACTATTTGAATTTTAAAATGTTAAATTGCTTCATTAACATAATTAGGGTATTGTGGCATAAGTTGTAAATAATTTGTAATAATAGGTTACTTATTTTCTCACATGTCAACAAGTTTGAATTTTGGGTTTTATTTGAATGTTTAAAGATAGATGGGTTTAAGTTTGGAAAACAAGAGTTACAAGGGCCTATATCTAAAGAACCCTTGAATTTAAAAGTCTCCCCAAAGGAAGAACGGTGGAGCAACTCACCTTTTACTGGTGGTGTGAATGAAGCTCTGTCTTCGGGCGATATGCTTAAACCTCTGATTTGGGGCTTTTTGGGAATTACTTGGGACTTTTCACTCAAACTCTCCCACCATTTCGAAGCAACCCTCCAACCCCTCAAACCAGTCATTGCCATCCTCTTCCGATTTGGCGAATCTCATCTTAACACTAGTTCGTTGCATCGTCCGAGCTTCTTTCCGATCGAAGACAACTATATGTTGTCACCCTTACAAAGGTCTGGGGTCTCTTTGACTTGGTGTTTACACCACCTAACTTTTTTTTGTTTATGCTTGGATCGAGGCATTTAGCTGCCTTTTGTGTGTTTGTTTTCAGTTGAGAACCGAAACTCTAACTTCTGGAATGGGCGAAGTTTCTCTAGATTTGAAGATTTGGCTCCTTTTCACTGGTGTTGAGACAAATAATGGGCTTGAGTTTAGCTTTCTGTGGTGGTTTTTTCGGGTTTTTTTTTTCGATAGTTGTCTCCACCAATTCTACGGCGGAGAAGGCGGCGGGTGAACCTTCTTTTAGGGTTTTTAGGCTTTTATGTATGATCACTTTTGGGCCTTTTGTGTGGGTCTTAGTTTTTGGGTTGAGGCGCATCTTATGTAATTTTTTATTTTTGGGTATAGATGAGAACTTTTACTTATGCATTGAATGCATAAGTGGGGTCCCGTTTGTACTTACTTTATTTATAAGGTGGTTGTTTTTTTTCAACTGCATTTGCAAATTGCAGAGTCTTTATAGTAACAAGTAATATTTTCATAATTAATTATTAATTTGTTTGATTTATATAAATAATTAAATAGTTTTTAAATAAAATGAAATTTTATAAATATAATTTTTAAATAATAATAAAGAGAATAAATGATTAAAATTATGACACGAGACAAACAACGTCCTAAAATGAATACTAAATAGCTACTCGACCTAATGATCGTCCGCTCCGTACGAAAACATTGATGACTCTTAATTTTGTGCATAGGGGGACAGCCATCTGTGGCAAAGCTCAATCTACTCTTTGGCCCCACTACATGTGCCTCCACAGTCACGTAGGGATCACGTATGTTTATTGCGAGTCCTATGGGGCACAGGTTACCGAGCCCAGGGATGAATGAAGTGTCAAACATTCACCTAGAAGCACAATTGTCAAGGATTTGTTTTTAGGAGAATGATTTGTTTGAAATGGGTTCCGATGTTTTTTGGTAAATAATACATTGTTATGGATAAATTTTTTTTTTTTTACATAAAAATGTATTATTGGATTAGGACGCCACATAACGGTGAATTCGTTTTATATAACTTGCTCTCTTGTTTTTTGTTTTTTGGGTTACAATGAGTAGATTGAGCAATAAATAACAGAAAATTGGATTATTGTACTTAATCAAAAGCACCGATATCAACGGTGATAAACCATCTTCTTATTAAAGGATGAAAATCTAAATTGCCCGAGATTTAATGTTAAAATGGTAGGGGGCATGTCTATAGAAATAAAAGAATCACCTGCAATCGACGAGAGAGGTCATTGGCATGCAGTAAGTTTGCTAATTTGGATTGCCCGTATGCTTTTATCGTGGAGTAACTGAAGGACACATAACATGGAGTTATAAAGAATCAAAACATGGAAAAAGATGGATTACTCAAATCATTAGTTACCTATCTGGATCATTGATCTTGTCGAATATAATCCCGCCTTCATAAGTGCCTGTATGAGCGACTGATGACAGATTCACAATTCTGCCTTCCACACCAGTAGTTTTAGCAGTAATCTTCATTTTCTCTAGGAGAAGGTTTGTTAACAGAAAATGACCTGTAAAATAGGTAATTGGAATTAACTAGATTGCAACAAGTCGAATAACGTCACTGTTTAAAGAAAAACACTTCAACGCTCAGTACTTTAGTAAAAACACGCGGCACTAAAGGAATTTGACAACTAACTACCAATTAGAACATGACAAGTGCCTAGCTGAGCGATTAATTTTCCAACTCGAGATGGGCCGCACAGTGAAATTGGATATCACAACAACAAAAAAAAAAAGAAGATAAAATAGTAAGTGCTTTTATCACAACTGGATCCTGAAATTGACCTAATTCATTTTACACTACAATTTCAAAACCTTAAGGGGAAATGTGAGAAAATTAAAACTTCGTGGCTCATTTTGAAAATCACCTCAAACCTTGAGAGTGTAAAATGTAGTTAACCCAAAAACAAAAAAAACAACCAAAGTCACAACAGAATTTCAAGTGTAGGGTGTGGTAGATGGCAAATGGGGCGAATGAGATGGCAACTCGGTGGGGTGTGGATGAGTTTAAATGCTAATTTTACTTTATTTATTTATTTTATATTTCTAACAGTTTAAAAAAAAAGATATATTCTCCACATGACGCCATATCATTGGTTATGTGGCCCCCATGTGATGCCAAATCAACCAACTAACGGAAAATTTAACAAAATTGGACGACATGAACCAAATTGATATGTTAGGTCAATTTCAGAGACCAGTGATAAAAACCCAAATAGTAAATTACCAAGATGATTGGTTGCAAAGTGCATCTCTATTCCATCTTCTGAAAGCTGGAAGGGGCAGAACATAACACCAGCATTATTTCTGCAGCATATATAAAGCCAATATATATAAATATATAAAACTGAAAAATGGTGATCAAGTTTTTAGGAAAAATGGAAAGAATTAATCACATTAAGAGGTTGAGAGGGAGATCGAGAGCGTTGAAACTATCGACGAATGCTCTAACAGACTTGATAGAGCATAGGTCAAGTTTCAGAACATCGATTCGAGCAGTTTGATTGTCTTTAAGAATAAGCTGTTTAGCTTCACTTGCAGCCTCAAGGTTTCTGGCGGCGATGATGACATGAGCTCCGCGGAGTGCCAACACCCTTGCAGTCTCCAACCCAATCCCACTAGCCCCTCCTGCAGTTTACAAAAAAGGAGCAGCAAAGTTTTTGTCAAACCAGAACATGGTTAATCCAAGAAAGATGCATAGTGCCTAAGTTTCTAGTTAATTAGTTGCACAAAATTTACATTCAAAAGCTCTAGTACCGCTTTTGATTTCATGTTTAATTTTGTACCAAGGAGGTTGAGGTTACGCCAAACAAATCGGGTGACGTATAACACATATAGCTTTTATACGTTATCAAATCTGACTATAATACAGTGAAAGAATTTAGAGGTTTTGCCCCAAACTAATTTGTCAAAAAAAGAATAGCCTAACTCTTTATAAGTTCTTACAAAACTCTTTAACGAAGTGGGACAATTTTCAAATTCTCACATCCATATCAATACTTTTGTTCTTAGTCAAATCCAATAAAGGGTTCCACGGAAGGACAAAAAGAATGACAAAGCAATTTCTTTATAGACATAGCTAGATTTATACATCTAAGGTTTATTTATTATGATAATTAATCAACGATTTAACCGTTAAAAAACGATACTCCGAACCACAGAAAATACCCATAATTGAAAAGAAAAAAAAAATGGAAATAGAACTGACCAGTAACAATGGCGGTAAGGTTGGATGCATCAACTCCTTCAGTAACCTGTTCAGCAGTGGAAGCTGATCCAAACCCACTCGGCCCTCGCTTTCCCGTCACCAATGCAAAGAAACCCATCTCCCAAAAATCTCACAAAATTAACCAACCAACCAATAAAAAAAACTCCACAGGGTCAGAAAAGCTCAGAGTTTTTTTTTGTGTTCTCCTTTTTGTCTAAAGCACAAGAATACGTGAGAGACAAACTGAGTTATTGGAGGACTCTCTTGCTTTATTTATAGCAATTTGGAAACACAGAATTGAAAACTTTCAGAGGGTCAAGACAAAGATGCAGAAACAAAAATACATGAGATGTTGTTATGGCGGGTTGAGTGTTAGTAGATAATAATAGGCTTAATTATGACAACGTCACTTTAAACTCATTCGAGGCTCATTTAACGATTTTTACGGTGTCTCGGAGTATCAGATTTAAATCTTTGTTTAAAAATATAGTAAAGAGTAGATGAATAAATTGGTATGGAACTTATTATTCATGAAATTCAAATATAAGATTCTTTAAACTCAAATTTTTTTATAAGGGATTTTGATATAGACGCCTTGTGTTTTAATTTCTTAGATTAAATATTTATTCTTTTTAAGAATTTAATTAAACATTTTTTTCTACAATTTTTGTGATTAATTTCATTTTATTAGATGTTTAATTTTTCAGTTACTTCTATAGTTTTGTTCCCCCTCTCCATATTCCAGCACTTATGCATTTAATATATGGATCTCTCATATTATAGTGATTTCAAATTTTTTATATTTTTTGTATAATATATATTTTAGTGAATTGAATAGAATTTTTAAAAATCCACTGTCAAGTATATAAATATAATAAAGGTACGTTTGATTGTATGGTTATTGGATTATATTGATACGTTTGACTATCTATAATAGAGGTACATTTGGATTTTTAGTACATTTGGTTTCTTGATACATTTGAAATCTAAATGTACTAATAGTTAGGTTCGTTTGTTTTCAAATGTACCACAAGTTTGTATTACATGTTTTTATTAGTAATCGTAAAATTTTAATAACTTAATAAAGTTATCTCTTAATTTTAATAACGTAAAATCTAAATGTACAAAAATGCTTAGGTGACAATTGATCAAGCATCTTAATCAAATTTGGAAAAGGAAGAGATGTAGTCTAAAAATGGTGGAAAAACGGTAAGGGATTCTAATTTCCTCAATATTTAACTCTCTAAAACTAGTTAACAAACCCGCCAATTGTTTGTATTGCACAAATGAGACCTGTTGTCTAAGATGTGTGTCACACATCTTAGCAACAATTTGTTTATTTGTGCCACATAAACAGTTTTAACGTATTTGTTAAAGGATTTTGACGGTAAGAAGTAGAGTTTCATAAGATTGAGTGAGACTCAAATTGAGCTTCAGAGTTGTAGATGTAATTAAACTCGATATAATAAAATCGGTTGAATTTACTATTGGGAGGGTGTTTTGAGTATCAACTCAAAGCTTGTGCTGGCCAGTTGGGTTTTTGTGAGTAAATGAGAAGTGCGACTCTTACGCGGCACCGTCAAGTAGGAGGAGGCCAAAGGACTAGTCGCAGCGCACACGGAATGGGTGTTGTGGTCACGTCATGACTCGTGTATGAACCCATGAACATCCTAACTAGTAACTGGCCCTCTACGTGGAAACATTATACCGTCGTAGCGAAACATTAATACACGGTATAATAAATTTACGTGATTTAACATAAATGACCAAATGATACGTGAAAAGCTGTATCAAATGGCGGTATTCGGATCCAATTAGTATTATTGTTTCGATGATGTGTAAATGAATGAAACCATTTATAGTAACATTAAAACATTTATATTCTCATTATAGGATTCTGACTTATCAATTTATTTCATATAAGCATCATATTCATATAAAATTATATATTATTTTATTTATTTAAAAATTTAGTTGATACAAATAACTTGTAGATGAAGTGGTCAAGGATGTTACATTCAACTTCTTTGTTTGTTCAAAATTTTCTTCTCCAATGTCATATATATGCTTTTTGATTCGTAGTTTGTCTTGTGGGCCTTGAAGTTGTTTATCTTTTCTTGTTAGCTATCACGTTTTACATTGTTAATTATCCTTAATTAATACATTTTCTTATAGAACTTAATTAAAAACTTTGGTTATATGCGTTTGTCCTGTAGAAGAAAAAAAAAAAAGTCCGGCCCGCCCACTTTAGATTCCTAGCTTAGTCCTGGAGCCGTGTTCATTTTCAATCACATTACTGTTAAAAAAAAAACAATACATATCAAGCCACCAACCGACAAAATTAACAGAATAATTATCAACAAAAACCAAAGGACGGACAATCAGTACAAACCATTTGAGGTTTCCAATTGCACCATCAATCACACCACAAAACAATATTATATATGCGCAAGTTTCTCATTCAGCTTTTGGAAGCTCCATCGATCAATTTGTTGCTGAAATCCCAAAGGTTTTTATTGGATATAAAGCCACGTCAGCAAACAGTCGCAAAGAAAGGCGAAGAACTGTCGCCAGAAATATGATGAAAGAATGACACTTGTCATTAGTGTATTGAATGTAAAGCCCACGTCAGCAAGGTGCTGTTAGAAAGTTGTATAGTGTCTCAATGGAATGCAAAAATTATGTTTACAACCCATTTTACACTTATGGGAGATGTAGATGAGAGTACTTCTACTCTAATGAAAAATATGTAAATTTGAGATTCCATTTAATTTTTTTTCTTTAATTGGTGGGACACACTACAAAAGATGTAAATTTTTTTATGTATAGTTAGGTTTTTATTTATATTTTTTGGCCAAGATGTATATTTTACATCTTTTCATTGAAGAATTTTTCGATCAATTAAAAATGTAAAATACACATTTCAACGCATTTTGCATTTTTCATTGGAGATTCCCTAAGTGATGACTTAGTGCCTAAGTGAGCTCAGTTATAAATTGCTCATTGTAATCAGTTGTCAATTAATGAAAAGCTTAGTCTCTTCATTTGATAATTTAAAATGCCTATGATATATATATTAAAAAAAAAGGAATTTCCTTGTTATTTTCTCATCATTACCAAACATAATAAATAAAATTTTCATTTCTCATCCCTTAGAAAAAGACATGAGTGTTGTAGTTAGAATTATAACACATGTGTGATTGTGTAAATCTTAAGTAGAGATTATGTATGAATCCTATGAGATCTAGAAGATCTTTTGTTGTACAACTTGTATTATTTAGAGAGCAAGTTCCTCTCACCCTTACTAATATAAATAAAGGCACAAGACATATGAAATAACACAAACAGATCCTCAAGCCATTTTTCTCTCATTCTCTCGATTTTCCTCTCTTCCCTCTCCCTAAATTTTATACTATAACACATTATTAGCATGCTTTTGACGTTGCATTAAAGAGAAGAATCGGGTCAGAGTTTTGACCATTTTCAATTAGGGGAGTATTACGTTCCAATCATTCTTTTATGATTAACTTTATATTTTATTGAATTAATCTACTTGCTATTGATTCAATATCTTCTTTTTATTTCATGTTGAACGCGATACACCGCATTGAAGATGAAAACTATACATCGGAGGAGGAACTTCTACAAACCTATTCACAATATTCATCAAGCAATCCAAGTACCTTCTAAAACACGGATTTAAGTTTTGATATTTTCTCGGCCTTGATTGCATGAAACATTCACCATGAAGCATGAACCCTAATTTATGTTTTCCGAACTATAGATTCTGCTTAAGTAATTGTTATTGTTATATTATAATTGTGATGAATTGAATATGTGTTAATAAGAGAAGAAAAAAAAAGAAAAAAAAATCGGTTTTTCAAACCTTAGCCTGTGCTATGCCGCAGCCTGAAGCTGCGAGCCGCCCTGTGAAGCCAAGCCGAACTGATGTCCAAACCCAATAGAGATCGAAAACGATATCGTTTTTATGTCGGTTCTCCAACCTCGATCACTCTGTCCCCCCTATTGCCTCAGTGCAATTTCTAGGTGAGATCTATTAATCTCTGACGACCTGCAGCCGTCTATTGACTGAATTAGTTGCTCCCGATGACTGAACAACGAGATTCCAGTCGAATCTCGTTTGGTTTAGAGATTCCAATTGAATTTCACCAGTTTTCGACACCCATCAAGAATCCCAGCCACCATGTGCTTGATCATCCCCTCCACTGTCCTCTGTGGTGACCTCCGACCTTCGAGCACCACTGTCATGCACCTACAGTTGCATCCATTGAGCCTCCCACGCGAGATCGACGTCGAGACCACTCCTTCGAGACTTTCCAGATGAACCCTAGCTCGTTTTCTTAGCTTGAGATCATGTTCCCCCAACGCCTTTGTGCGTCTGTACCGCCACCTGCGATGGCTTTCTTTAGCTTCCGGGTGATAGATCCAAGCCCTCAGTTGGGCTCTGATGCGTCCTCTCTTCTTTTGGGCCTTCACTATCACTTGGCCCACACCACAGATCCAAGCCCAGAGAGGCCCTAATCCCTTTGTTGCTCAAACTTTTTCTTTTAAGCATTTTTATTTTTAGCCCGCATGAAAAAACATACCCATATAGTGAGCTCTGCGTTTTCACTTTTCCTTTCTTAGCCTAATTTATTGGGCTTGGGATCTGTCAACCCTACTTCTGTCTTGCTGACCCGCATCCCAGCAAACAATTTTCTAGGCTTGTAGGCCCACGTTAGCCCCAAAATTCTTGGGTCGTGACTTACTTTTTCAACACATGGGTCCTGAAGCTACCCATAATCGCTATATCTGTTTTCAATTGCTTTATATATTGTATTGTATATGGTGTTTGAATGCAGGTACCATGAACCTGATGTTCATGTTTTAATCTCAAACTTGAAGTTTCAAAAAAGTGCCATAGAAACCTAAAGTTTCCTAAAACACACCACTCATGTAGAGACTCGAAGTTCTCCATGATTAATCCACTAACCATAATCTTGTTTCCTCTATTTAGTGGATTGTCAAATCGTAACAAGTTCGATTTCACTGACATGAAAGTTTCTAACAGAAACTGCTTTATGTGGGTATAAGACGTGAAGCTCTACTTGACTATCGAGAAGATGAGAAACCATTGAAGTTAACAATGGCGTGAATAGATCTCAATAAGCCTCCGCCATGATCTTCATTCAAAGACTTATGCCTGAAGCATTACAAACGGAAATACCTAGCTAAAGAGGATTCCATGGCTTTTTGGTTCGCTCTACGAACCTTTCAATCATGAAAGATGATCTTGCCTGAAGCAAGACATGATTGAAACCTTTACATTCATGATGTTAGAGTTGTGCCCTAAAAGCCAATTTCGTAATATTGGATATTATGTAACAACTCATTTTAATTAATTAATAAAAGGGCAAGTTTTTTTCATGAGTTTGGCTTTATATTATAGAGACACTATACTATAAATGCGTCCCTAGGACTTAAGGTATGGAAGCAATGTCTTAAACGAGGTTAGGGTAGGGAAACCCTAAATTAAGTTCCTAATCGTTTGAAAAGTCAACTGGACATTGACTATCCGGAAAGGCCGATGTATATTGCATTAAGGTTAGCATGGTCTCGTGCTACGTGTGTTGGACACGTGGTGGATATACATGTGCTTATTTGTTAAACAAGTTCACTGAACACTGACCACCCAAGAAGCTTAAACATATGGATGCTACCACATGTCAAACGTTGCAAAGTTTCGGGTTGTAGTATGCAAGTAGTTCTTATACATGAGGCATCACTGGTTATCTCACGTGGGTGAATGTGATCTTTAACCTCACCTTGAAGCTCTCAAACGTTAGCGGAGCCCTATAATGTGAGGATCAGGATCATGTGCATTAACATGGAAATATGTGAATGCGCAATAAGGAATCTATCATCTTCTGGTAATTGTTTAATAGAAGGAGATATCCCTCGAATCCACTTGAAGATCTATCTAAGAAATCTTTGCGCAAAGTACTAGTTGAACAAGCTTTTTTTGTAAGAACGGCTTCAACATGAGATGCATCATGGCAATCATAAGATGACTATATGTGATTTGACATAAATCCATATCACATTAATCTTGATTGGGATATGGATGATAGAAGAGCCGAATTGCATTGTAACTACAATCAAGGTTCGAAAGAGTATCGTGATTATATCACGAGTACTTCTATCTCATATGGGTAGCCATGACATGCTGCTAGGTATCACTCATGGATCGTGAAATTAAATTAAATTATTAATTAATTTCACTACCGGCTTTAGTTAGAACCTAAGAGGTCACACACCTATGATAGTACTGACGATGTTATGACACATCCCGATCCCGGACGAGCCAGGTGTCTGGAAGTGCTGGCCGACACGCGTTAGGTGACGAAAGCCATTTAGAAAAATTTAAGAATAAATGAATAGTGAATTGAACAATCAGAGTGCGGAAGGAATTAAAAGAATAAGAGAATACACAATGTGAGTAGAGTGAGGGATACAAATATATACAAACGTATAAAATCCCTACATCGTCATACCACCGCGCCATCGACGTCGCAAGGCTCCCAGCCAACTAACCTGGAGGGGCGCAAAACATAAAACGGTGAGTGGGTCAAAAAGCAAAGTTTGATAAAACCGTTGTTTTCAAAAGTTTAGTAACCCCTCGTTTGAAAACAAGTATAGTTTGAGAAAATACGTCATGCCCGTAGGCATGAACCTCAAAATACTATCGTGAAAACATGCGGGTACTCCCCGCTAATACTTTACTGACATTTGCTCACCCATATGTAAACACACATGCCCAAGGGGCTAAATCCCACAAGGAACAAGCTAGGTATACAAGTAATACGCTGAGTACTACAATGACGCGAGTCTAACGCTAAGCGCTGGTGCACAAAGTGCAGTCACACAAGTCCGAGTTGCCTAGTGCAACCTAAGACAGGCTAGTACCTACAATGGATCCAAGGCTGCGTAACGGTACTGATAGTGACTACTCCAAACGTCAAGGCTAGTCCTGGCCACAAGACTGAGTACTAATACCTGGGGTGTATACATCTACTGATGAGCAACAGTATAAAACATGTATGGCAATATAATACGAATGTTCTACCTCCAACAAACGTATATGATATGCAACTACGCTAACAGTTAAAGAAAGCGTTGAAAAACCATACGTATATATATATATACATTTATCAAACAAAGACCCACTCACTCACCTGTAGGTAGCCGGGTCGAAGTACCCCGTCCTGGGTAGCCTCGGTAGTCCTCTGGATAGGCCCCACCTATATGAGAAATCACCGGTACAATGATTAACTCAAAAAGGTATCGAATTAACGAATTAATTACACCTATCCCTTGCTTTTGCAAATTGGAGGTCCAAAACACCTCAAAAATTAACATGCATACTACCCCGAGGTAGTACACGTCGTCACGAGTCGACCCGTGAAAACAGAACTCGATTTGGACCTTCCACGCGCCCTCACGCGCGGCTTGAAGATCGGAGCCTATGGCTCCACGCGCAGCTCCACGCGCGGCTCACACGCGAGCTGGTCAACTGAGCGGGTCAGCCGGTCAACTCGGCTCGGCTCAAGCCGTCAACGCGGCTCGGCTCAAGCCGGTTCGGTCAATGCTGACGTCAGCAAGTCCGGTCTGAACCGGTCTGCTGACGTCAGCAAGGCCGGTCCAACCCGGTCCGATGACGTCAGCACCGGTCATCCCTGCCAGGATTCCGGTCGCCGGCGCCGCCGCCACCAGCGCCGCCGTCGCCGTCGCCGGAATCTGGAAAAATGGCCGGATTTCTGGGTAATTTTCAAAGCTTCATAACTTCCTCGTTTTAAGTCCAAATTGGACGATTCAAGTACCAAAATGAAGCTAGAGATGAGGGGAACAAGATTGTACCATTTTGGGGGCTAAAAACTGGCCAGAAGTGGCCTGAAATTGAGGGAGAAAATTCGGCCAAAATGGAGCTTCTCCGTTCACGGTGGCATTTCGACTTCCAAGCCTTGGGTTGGGTTCCCAAGGTCTCCAGAGATGTTTTGGTGATGAGTTTGGGCTCCCTTGAGCTCCAAAAAGCCGAGAAGAAAGAGGAAGAATGCCACGGGGTGGCTTGATCAAATCACCTGGGCTTTGGGTTTGTCCAGGTTTCTGGACACCCACGAGGCAGCAGAGTTCCAGGTGAGGATCAACAAGTTTTGGGTTTGATTTGGTGCAGGATGGTGAAGGTTTCTGTCAACAAGGTGGCCAAGAAGGCCACGGCTTGGTGATGAAGTTTGCAGAACAAGAAGAAAGGGAGAAGGGGGACGAATGTGGCTCAGCCACAAGGTGACAAACCAGACAAGAATCCCAGCAAATCTGGGATTGGCCCACGTGGCTGCAGGAATTGGGCCCCAGCCCAAACCAGACAAAACAGACCCAAATTCGAAATACGGAAACGCCGAAATCGACGTCCGTAAAATATTCGTTCGGAGTCCGAACGACGTACGGCTCGCGTCTACGCGTTCGTATCGACGAGCACGTCAAGAAAATACAAGTGGATGTGTCGTACGAGTTACGACACAAAAGTCAACCGAAAAGTCAACCCAGGGGCAAAAACGTCATTTCCCACTTCCGGGAATAAAATAAATTAAATTTTTGAACGGGCTGTGACATGTTACATGAATGACAATAACATATAATTAATTGTTAATTATATTAGATCAATTATTTGGGCCAATGGGACATATTTTAATTAAAAGGGATTTGATCTTTGTTTAATTAAAAAGGGATCCAAGTCACAAGCCCAAAAAAGGCAAGTGAAGTGGGCTTAGTGCATGGAACAAGTCCATGCCGCCAAACCCTAAGTTGGGTGCGGCATAAGGGTGTAGCAAGGGGTTATGTATAGAGGGGTGGAGTGTAAAACTTTTTTTTTTCTTTTTGAACAAGAGCTATTTTTACATTTAAACCATACTATCATAGTATTATGATTCATACTTGTTGGGAAAGAAAAAAAAAACCAACACTATGAGCTCAACAATTGTCCAGAACAAATTTCATATTCTTTGTTATAATTTTTTTTTATAAGTTTGAGAATGATACATCTCTCTTTATATTGTTTTGACAATGTTATGGTAATTTTTTAAATTAAAAGTATTAAAATAAATAGGCATGAAATCAATTTAGGAAGTTTTAATTGATGGTATGATTGCACACATGAATTAGAGGATCTATTAATTTGGGTAATTAAGGAAAGGGATCAAAGAATCATATAAGCGGCTGAACTAATTTTGACAAAAAATTACAAAAAAAAGCTGTTTTTTAATTTTATTCTTTTTTCCTTTTTCTTCCTCATCCTGTTGCCTGCTGCATTTGCCTAGTTTCCTTACCCTCTTCTGCATGTTTCTGGCCATCTGGGTGGGCAAAGTTGGTTTCGGTCAAGAAATTTTTCAACTTGTGGATGGGCAACTGCCCACCCTTGCCATAGGCTGGATCCGCCACTGTATGTATATATCCTTTGTCTTTTCTCCCAAAGGTTAAGTTATTCAATTTGTCCCTCATAGAAAAAGAGAGAAAAACCCTAAAAACTGAAATCCTCTTAGTGTGCTGCAATTATATATTGTTTCAAGTGAGTGATCTTGCTAGCACAATCGAATCCCTCACTCCATCATCCGTCGTTGGTGTGTCAGTGTGGATACTCGTAGAGGCTCAACACTTGGAAAGCTTTCCTTGAAGAGTCATGAAGAGAAAGAACATGAACACAAGGATGATTCTACAAAGCAGTACAAAGGTGGCTCATGATTCACGTAAGTTAAGTCTCTCTACCTTTGTTCTTGTCACATTATTAATTACAACCAACTGGATATATAATTGGGATAACACATTGTATGTTATTTATTTATTTTCTGCTGCATATTTAATTATTCGAATTAAATTTATCCCAATAATATGCCCGGAAACCCAACACATGAATGGGTACAATTATGACGTTTATAGAATCCGATCGAATTTTGACTGGAGAAGATTTTTATAGTCCTTCCATGCTTCTTAACATGCTCCTTAAGTAGCAATGTACAGAGCGGAAGTTCACCAAATTCTCAGATCCGATTACTACCACATTGCTCACTAAAAAACATAATAGTTCCCCTGATGATTATACATCAGGCGCGCCCCCACTGGCTCGAAGACACTCCCTTTGCCTAAAGCAAACATTGAGTACTTCACGAAGCCTAAACTACCGATATTGGTATAGGGGAGGCATGGGTAGGAAACCTAAGTCCACGAATAGTGGTAGAATCAGGGCTTGCCAAGGGGTGGCATCACAGAATCCTTGGCTTTATAAGACCTAAAACTTGAAGAATAAATGACAATATTTTTGAATCCCAACCCTGCAGAATCTACTTCCGCTTCGATGGCAGCGATCATTGGATAAGCACATGTTTGTGCCCCTACCATTGTTGTTGAGGAGTACAATTCCCGTAGCCAACCTGTGAGTCTGATTTTGCTCTACCTAACACATGATAGAGCAGAATTTTGACATGGATGGTCATGTTGGCCGAATCCTCCTAGCAAAAAAATTTGGTTTACTTTGAGAACAATTTCATATGTTCCCGAATTTAATTTGGTGATTGTTTTAGTTTTGGATAATATTGATATTGTCCTCAAATATGAGTTGATTGAATCATGTTTCTTGTATACATGTGATCGAATTCAATTAACACGTGATTAGGTATAAATATGGGAAAGTTAGATGTATGAATGAATGTGCTACTATGCACATTAACTTCATACCTAAATCACCCTTCTAACAACGAATTTAGGTCTATCCAACCTGATTAAGGACTTTGGAACCGCTCCACGTTGTATGAATGGTACTGAATTAGCATTAAATGACCTTATATTCTCCCCGTTTCGAAAGAACGTCGTTGAGTTTTAAGGATATTCGAGAGAACAATGATCATGACTGAAACTACTGTAGAGAATAGAGTGGATTATCTTTACACCACCTCCAAAATATAAAGCCCAAAGTTATGTTTTGGGGCCAACGGGCTGCCCCCCAACTGGACATGCCACATGTGGCCGGCCTAGAGCTGGGTGTTTTTCGAGCACTTTATTTGCTTTGGCATGGCCATTTGAGACATTCTGGTCGAAACATGATGCTTAGTACTACACGAGCATTTCCTTACCCAAAGTAAGGACCTTGTGCCTACAAGCACATTGTGCCAAGCCTGCACATTGGGAAATTGGATTTCTGAATCATCCCTAGCAAAGATACTACATAACCTTATTTTCACTGTAGATTCAAGGAAATAGCTGTGGACCAATCTAACCAAAATGCGGACCATGTAAATATTTATGGTTTTTGGTTGATGTATCAACACACTAGCCACATGCTTGTCCACATGCATATGTTGATAACCACCTGGCCGATTTTACCTTGAGGGCTCACCACCATTATATCGAAGATTTTTTTGATAAGTATTGCATGTCTTTTGGGTTTGAAATTGAACATCAAATTTTCCATGTTCAACCGAAAACAGCCTTGCAGAAGCAATCATAAAACGCATTTCTCTAAATGATCGCCTGGACCTTGGTGAACGCACCAAGCTTTTGGTTTCTACTTAGGGCTATGCAATTTTGTATGCAGCTATATTGGTCCACCTGAGGCCCATTGCCACCTAACCATTTGTGGTATTGCAGTGAGTTGCTAGTTACGAACTTGATGTTTAGTACTTACACGTTTTGGGTGTGCACCTTATGTGCCATATTGCGTCACCGCAATGTGCCAATATGGGTCCTCAAAGAAGGATGTGAATCTTTTTCAATTATGATTCTTCTCAAATTTGCTCTTTAGAGCCATTGCAATCAATCTCTTTCACACTTATTTTGCCGATTGTCACTTCAAGGAGACAGTCTTCCCGCCGTTCGAGGGAGATAAGAACGTCACCCACTATGTCTCATCTCGATCTCCGTACTGCATAAGTATGATAAGCAAGTGTGATGTATTTCTAGCCTTTAGAATGTTGCTCTAGACGGATTCTTCTAATCTAGCTAAAGTAACCAGATCTTATACTAGCTGCAAACCTACTTGCAATGATAAACGTTCCTAACAAACGTCGAGTGAACATCCCCAAAAGGTGTGCCGCCCCTGAATGAGGGTTGGCCACCCTTGTTGGATAGCCCGATACCCAGCGGCTAGCCAATCAATATGTCTTCGACTAGAAGGGCGACAGATTGCTCGGTTCATAAGATTCACTTCCCTAGAAAAGGAAGTACATGGCACAAATGAATCCATACTCGACTGATGTCTTAGCCATTCCATCTCATGAGATTAATCCGGATTATCCTGAGACTTGAAGTTCTTGGTCCAATATACTAGTGGTGAGATATGGAATTGGAATGAGATTATCATCGATGATGTTTCACTTATGTGGTAGCTACCGACATAAATGAAAAGCGACGATATCGAACCGCGTTCCGTTGATTATTGACAATGTAGAACTGATTGGTCAAATGACAATCCAAGTTGAATTAGAATTCTTATCAAAGTATGTTAGGACCTATCATTCCTATACAGCCCAAGGTAACCTTGTTGTGTTACAAGTGAAAAATGAAGTGTAATGAGATGAATGAAATAGTGTGATATAATGCACACCTTGTGGCGCAAGGCTTCTCTCAAACGCTCTGTGATTGATTGCAGCAGATTAATATGGTTAGCATTTCTCCATAGGGATATTGATATGGATATTTACATGTAAGTTATTGAAGAATTATATGGACTGATTCAGATAGTTCTAGACCACAAAACATCCTCTTAACTTAAATGAGGCGTTCACTTCACAAATTGAAATAATCCGAGCGGATTTTAGTATGCTCGTATAAGTGATTATTTGTTCAGTCAGGATATGTGAATAAACTATGCCTTTGCGTGGTCAAGTCATATTCGGAATTGCTAGAGTTATTGTCTATATTGATGACATAAATCTCACTAAGACTCTAAAAGAACATGAGAAAACTGCCTCTCATTTGAAGTTGGAATTTGAGATAGGATATTGGGAAAACTCGTTTATGCCTTGATCTGAAGTTCGAGCATTGTTCTGACAGTATTCTGGTCCACCTGTTGAACCACACTTAAAAGGTGTTGCTTTGAGTATACCCATGATCATCCATACACTAGATACAAATGAGTCCCTTGAAGAGGTTGTGTAACCCAAAGTTTCATATCTAAGTTCAATTACCGCTTTATTGTGTTTAGCTCATTGAATTAGACATGACATCTCCTTCATTGTTGATTTGTTGACAAGATACAACACTGTACCTACATGCTGACACTGAATTGACATTAAAGACGTTTTTTCGCTACCATGAAGGTACTATGGATTTTAGCTTATCCATATGCATCCCTAGCGAATCCAACCCCCTAATCCTAGGAATGATGCTTGCTTTGTTTGTTATACTGACACATGTTACTTATCAAACCAGCACAAGGAATGTTCCCAGACAGTTATGTCTTGACCGTTAAGAAATACCTCAATATCATGGAGATTCACTTAATAGACCTTAGTTGCGAAATCTTCGAATCATGCAAAGCTCACTGCATCTCACTACGCCACATATGAGAGACATGGATGAGAGCATATTAGAAGTACCTGCGGTTTTTCATCCATCGTTGAGTCCTAACGATGATCCATAAAGACAATGGCGCATTTGTTGACCAGACCAAGACATGATACACCAACGAAGTCAACGCCAACCTTATTGCGTCTACATCACATTAGATCCCTAGACAACCTTGCCGACCTTTTCACGAAGTCACCGCCGAAGTCAACCTTCCAAAAGCTTGTTCGAGGAATTGGTATGCATAACTATCTCACTTACAATGCTTGTAGTTCTTAGGGGAAGTTTTGTTGAACTTAGTGGGAGTATCTTGAAGTATACCCACTTGACCCTTATGTACTCTTTTTTCTACGATCAGTATCATTTTGTCTCACTGGATTTTTGTTGCCTGACGAGATTTTGATGAGGCACCTACTTTGGATTGGTCATACCCTTGTGTGAGTTTCCTACTACTTATGTCTTGAAGATGTTAAGTATCGACATATGCATTAACTTACATTTTTCTCTTTAGACTACCTATTTTGTCCCTTTGGGTTTTACCATAGCCAAACTTTGGTGAGACTTACCCTTATATGCAATCCCTATATGAGACTTGTGTTTTGCCACTTGTACCGACTAGACAAAACGACTTCATGAATTGCTTGTACATTTTTTCTGAAGATCTGACGCACCTAATACTTGAGTATTTACACAGTCAAGGGAGACTGTTGTAGTTAGAATTACAACACATGTGTGATTGTGTAAATCTTAAGTAGAGATTATGTAGGAATCCTATGAGATCTAGAAGATCTTTCCTTGTACAACTTGGAGAGCAATAAATGCCCAAGGGTTTGAACTTATTAGTAGAAATAAATGCACAGGGCATGAGGAATAACACGTACATCATTTCTCAAACCACTTTTCTCTTCTTCTCTCTTTGCTGATTTTCCTCTCTTCCCTCTCCCTAAATTTTATACTACAACAATGAGAAATTATTTTCTATAATTTTATTTCCGCACACCAAATGTAGCCTTAAGTTTGTTATACAAAGAGCTCTTTACGTGGATTTACTCTTGAAACCAGTGATTAGTAAAAGTATCAAACAATCACCTTAGCAAAATGATTATTTTAGGAAAACTTTTTGAGTAGTCAACAAAATTTATACGTCAAAGATACCTCTGATATACTATTAGGGAGCTTTAATGAAAAGAACTTTAGCCAACTTTTTCTTAACCAAAAACATTCTAAAAGTTTTATTTAACAAAAAAGGTTTGAACTTTAATGAAAATGACAAAAATTTAATATAATAAAGAAAAAAACTGACGCGCAGGTCCTTCGCGTCCTCACCCATCTTTCTCTCCCACCATCCCTCATCCGTACCAATCAAGGCCTCTCTCTCTCTCTTCACCCATCGCCATCATCTTTCTCTCCACCTATCACCATCATCTTTGTCTCTTCTATCTCTTTTTACACGTCTCTTTCTCTCTCTCTCACGTCACTCCTTCTTGCCCTCCCTTTTCTTTTTTGTTTTTTTTGTTATGTATAAAATTTAAAAATTAGTCACATTTTTTAAGACATAATAATATGAATTATTTATCACATCACGAAATTCAACAAAACTATAATGAAAAACACTTAATGAAATTTTATTAATAAGAAACATTGTTTCTTAAAAACAATTAATTTCTAAAAATAGTGGTTATTATTTTTAGAAACAATGACACTATTTCTAGAAACAGTGACACTATTTCTAGAAACAGTGACACTATTTCTAGAAACAGTGACACTATTTCTAGAAACAGTGACACTATTTCTAGAAACAGTAACAACTATTTTTATAGAAATAATTTACGAAATTATACTATTTTTAAAAAATTAACAAATAATTAAGTGTTTTTCATGAATAAAATTTCATGAAAAATTATTTAAGATATATATATATATATATATATATATAGAGAGAGAGAGAGAGAGAGAGAGAGAGAGAGAATTTGGTAAAGAGGAATAAAGGAGAGAGAAAGGTGGGCATGGGTGAAGAAGAATAAAGGAGAGAGAGAAAAGAGAGAGAGAAGTTCAAATCTTCTATACCCAAAATAGGTGTGGCCTTTCTGTGGCCCTTCTAATTTCATGATACATAGGGGTGGGCACTTGGAACCTAAAACCGAAACCGAAACACGAATCGAATAGGACCGCACCGAACGGTTTGGTTTTGCGGTTTTGAAATGGTTTCGGTTTCAAAACCGAACCGCAGCAAAGAAAACGGTTTGGTTTCAGTTTTGGGTTTTCAAAACAGCACAGAAACCGAAAACGCACTATATTAGATATTATGTTTGCACTTGCAGTTGCAGGCTTGCCGCTTGCACCACTTCTGAATCTTATGATTCCTGAAAGCTACTCATCTTCGAAATTCCTATCATCCAATTTTGCAGTTTGCTTTGCACTTCTGAAACTCATCTTCGATTCTTCATCTTTTCTTTAAAACTCATCTTCATCTCTTCCACAGTCGACATCACACATCACATCAGTGCCTTGAAGTTGAACTCGCTGCTTGCATCTCTGCAGACTCTGCGTGCGACGGTGCGACCTGCCTGCTTGCATCCCCAGGACCCCATATCCCTTTCATTCACCTGCTATTCTTTCCAGCTAATATGGTAAGAACTTAGAATAGAACTTGCATCCCCAGATCCCCTTCATTCACCTGCTCTTCAATGATTTTGAACCGATGAACATCCCTAAAATTTCAGAATATGCAATAGGTCTGGTTTGATTTGATTAGTGTATAATAATTGTATATCCCTTGTGCTTTAGTTTATATGTATGCTTGCTGCTTGGTACATCATTTGGGTGCAATTAATTGGAGCTTTTTGAATATCATGTTTGTGGTGTTGGACCTGAAAGGCTGAAAGTGAAAACTCTCCACCCCATTAACCTTCTGGTGTTGGACGGTTGGACCATCCACCTTCACCTTATGAGAGACATAAATAGGGTGAGGGACAAAAACTAGGGGGTAGAAACTAGAAAGAGAGATGCCTTTTGTTGGTTATGAATCTATGATTGGCATTGACTCCCTTATGAATCTATGAATCTATGATATTGCAAACTTTGCAGTTGACATCAAGTTGCATTTCATTTGTTTGGTGTGTCATGTGTGTACAAAAGCTTTAACTTCTAGTAAAAATGGAGATTAAAATGGCAGATGGATCGAAAAGGAAACTATATTTTCTGTCTCTACTCTCAAGTCTAAACCCCAAATGAAGAATCCCCACCGCAAAGAAAATATTGAAAATTTGAAAGGACTCTGATGCTAAACAAACCAACCATATCCATAAGGCATCTAAGCATTTAAGTTTGATTCATTTTAATTGATTTTCTTCAGCAATATCTGAGAATATGTGCATTCCATTCATTTAAGATAATGAGCATTTCGTATTTTATTTCAGTCAAGATATGAAGAATCCAGCAAGCATAGTGGGATTGGTCACTCTTCTACGGGGGACTCCCCTGACAAGTCGGAGGATGAGGCAATAGAAATTGACTCTGAAAATGAAATAGACGTTGAAGGTGACCCTGAAAACGACGGTGAAGAATCTTACGGTGAAGATGAAATGGTAAGTAACTCTGATTCAAGAAAACGTAGCTGGGTTTGGGATCATTTTACAACATATTATGTGACGAAAAAATAGTCGAAAATCAATGAAAAGGGGGAGAAATATTTGGCCGAAGTAAAACTTAGGAGAGCTAAATGTAATTATTGCCCAAAACAGAGTAGTGTGGGTGACTATGCTGCTGAACTGAAAGTTAATGGCACCACAAGCATGAGACACCACATTGAAAGATATTGTAAATTTTACCAAGGGAATAGAAGTAAAAAGCAAAAAGTTTTGGTTGGGGATAAAAGTAAAGGTAACAATCTGGTTGCTGTTGGATTTTCACAAGAGAGTGTGTTAGAAGCATGTGTTAAGATGGTAGTCATAGATGAGATGCCATTTAGTATCGTTGATAAGATGGGGTTTCGAAATTTTTGTGCTGTTGGTATTCCATTTTTTAAAGTGCCTTCTAGAAGAACTCTTGTGAGAACTTTTCTCAACATGTGTGATGAATCAAAGGCTTATTTGAAGAAAACCTTAAGTGCCCATAGAATTTGTCTCACTACCGACACTTGGACAAGCACACAAAACACCAATTATATGGTTCTTACTGCACATTTTATTGATCATGAATGGAATATGCACAAGTGGATCATAAACTTTTGTGTTATTCCTAACCACTATGGAAACACAATTGCAAAGTTAATTGAAAGTTGCTTGTTGGAATGGGGGATAGACAAAGTTATGACAATCACAGTGGACAATGCTTTTGCAAATAAAGTTGCTTTGGATCAACTTATGACAAAAATGAATAGGTGGGAAAATTCACAAGCTATTCTAGGTGGCAAGTATTTACATGTGAGATGCATCGCTCACATAACCAACATAACTGTGAGTCATGGGATGAAGAGGCTAAATAATGGTCTATTAGCTATAAGAAATTGTGTGAGGTTCGTGAGGAGCTCTCCACAAAGATTGGAGCTTTTTAGGCAAGCCGTGATTAGGGTGAAATTGACATGCAAAGCAACGGTTTGCCTTGATTGCCCTACTCGGTGGAATTCTACATTTGTTATGTTGGATGTAGCCTTGAAATTTAAGAAGGCCTTTGCTACAATGGCGGAGGATGAAGAAAGTCCCTTCTTGGCTTACTTTAAGGAAGTTGAAGATGAAAAAGATGAAGATGGTGTGATTATTGTTTGCCAAACCAAGGGGAGGAAAAGGGTTGGACCACCAACGGAGGAAGATTGGTCCAAGGTGGAGGTTTTTGTCAAGTTTTTACGGGTGTTCTATTATGTGACTTTGAGGGTGAGTGCTTCTACACATCTCACGGTTCATACCGGCCTCCATGATGTCATAAAAGTGGAGACCGCCATCAATAACTTGGAATCTCGAGCCAACATGCAAGTGGGTTTACCGTCGGAGCAATTATTGAAGGCAATGGCATCCGATATGAGAACAAAATATGAAAAATATTTTGACTCATACCATGAATTGAACCCTCTTATTGTGATTGGACTTGTTTTAGATCCGAGGTTCAAGTTGAGGCATGTCACACAACTCTTTAGAAAGAAACTTTCCGACATTGAGGCACAATTGAAAATTGAAGAAATAAAAAAGATATTGCTTGCCCTTTATGATGAATATGCTCCCAATGTTGAAGGTGGAAAATATATGAAGAAATCTGAAAATTTACAATCACACAACTCTTCTACCTCATCTAATGTGGCTATGATGGATGATGATCTAATTGATGAATGGATGCATTTTGTTGAAGATAGTGATGAGAAAGTGGTGGGAAATGAGGTAGATTCTTATTTGTTAGATCCCTTGGTACAAATTACAAAAGAGGAGTCCACAAAGTATTTTAACATTCTCCTATGGTGGAAGGTGAATGGTAACAAGTATCCTATCTTGGCCGCAATTGCAAAAGATATTCTTGCAATTCAAGTTTCGACCGTGGCATCGGAGAGTGCTTTTAGCAGCGGTGGTCGAGTGATATCGGATTTTAGGAGTTCTTTAACTCTTAAATCAGTGGAGGCCTTGATATGCATGCAAAATTGGTTGAGGGGCAATAATATTATTACTTTGGAGGATGATGCACCTTCAATTGGCCACATTGAGTTCTATGAAAGTATTGAATCGGGTAAGTATATCATTTCAAGTAAAAGAACTTTCTTCGTTTTCTTTTTTCAACTAAACATCAATTATATTTGTTATGTTTTGTATTGTGTAGAGTTGGCCAAACAGGCTTCAAGAATTGCCTCTCTTACTCTTGATCCACAACCACAAGAAGCTCTAAAGCAATCTCAAGGTTCTAATTCACAAGAACCTCCCCTTTTGCGTTTACAAGGTGCAAGATCTTCACAAGCTCAAAGGCCTCCAAAACCTTCAAAGAATAAGTGTCCAAAAGGAAAAGAAAAGGCAAAGGTTTGAACTATTCTTAGTTTATTTCAGTATTAGAAATACGTGAAGGGCTGTGAAAGAACGTATTCCTATTTTATTGTCTTCCTTTTATAGGGCTATATCTTCTGTCTTTGTTTCCCATGGAAAATTACTTTATATATGAAACATATGATCTATAACAGTCATGGTTATTTAGAGGCTGTCAGTTCTATGATTGGGAATATCTGGATGAGTCAGATAGCATAATTCAAATTGCGAAGAATATGTTACCGCAATAGGTTGAATTGTGAGATTCATCAAGTCAGGTGATAGATGAGCATCTTAAACTTAAAGTGTTTGCAGTGAGCCTTCGCTTAGTGATAGAGAATGAACCTGGGAGTTATAGGATATGCGGGCAGTTAAATAATGGGACACTGAAGGCAGTGTTCATGTTCACCTAGATAATAAATATGTTGAATAATTGCATGAATTCATGTTTGTCTGAAACTCAAGTTTAATTATTGGATCATGTATCAATTAAAGGAACTTAATTTAGGTTGTGACATATTCAGGTGCTTGGGAATACGTGAAGGCAATGTTACACTGTTAATTGGTGTTGATCAGGCTTTGGCAGCCATCATGATGACCAGGTTTTGGTAGCTATCAGGCTTTGGCAGACTCTTTGATGTTAATGAAATCTGTTTTTCTTGTTGAAAGCAAGAACTTGGTAGTTGGTAGTTGGTACTGTGTTCTTTCTCTTGTGATTACAGATTTCTGTTGTGAACTTGTGAGATAGTTGTTGAAGTATGAATGAATTTGGATTGTTCTGTTTCCGATCCCGTTTCTTAGTCTTATAGTTTATGGATTTTCTTGCTACCTTGCTGGGGACTTAACCCTTGTCTTGCAATTTTCTTTCCTTTATTGTTACTGAAATATGTTTTTCTTGTTGAAAGCAAGAACTTGGTACTGTGTTCTTTCTCTATGTCCTTGGTGTTGATCAGGCTTTGGCAGCCATCATGATGATCAGGCTTTGGGTTTTTTGTTTTTAATTGAGAGATGGTTTCAATTAGGGTTGGCAAACAAGAAAACAGTGACCATTCAGGGTGTTGGCAAAGATCAAGCTGTGCTACTGGCAACAAGGCGTTTATAAGGTTGCTACGCTTCCCTACACCCCAGGTTTTGCTTCATTTCTTTAAGTTCACTGATTGAATAAAACTCATCTTTACGATCGTGGAGATAGTATACATTTCCAACCAAGAATGACTTCTCGCCAATTTTTGGTCTATGTTCTCTTTCACAATTTGATTTTCTTAAGAGTTCCCCACTGATAGATTTATTGTGTATATTTACATCTAAAATTTTACTGAGTACTGGAAATGGAGTGACCCTATTTATGTACAAATCAAAATTGATTTCAGGTGTCGAGGCTTGTGGAGTCGTGACAGTTGTGGGACCAGGACTAACAGGCAGGCAAGTTGGAGATCTTGAAGCCTATGCTGGTCAACCAATGGGCTCATATGCGAAAGAGCAGATCCTTCCTGCAGACAGAGCTGTGCCTCTTCCTGCCTCCATTGATCCTAAAGTTGCAGCATCCCTCTTGCTTAAGGGTATGATAGCTCAGTTTCTACTACGCCGTTGTTTCAAGGTAGTTTTACACATATGTACTCGCATCTTATCATTTTAATCATTCTTGAAAATAATTGTGGTATTGCAGAAGGTTTTCCAGTTGTACTTGTATGTTGCCTTCATGTTGGCAGACCCCTCTGGGCTCTGGCAGAAAAATTGATAGAAACTGTTTGAAACCGTTTGAAATTGCACCGAACCGAACCAAAAGGTTTGGTTTCATTTCGGTTTTGGCTTCAAAACCGCACCGAACCGCACCGCGAAATGTTTCGATTTCGGTTGCGTTTTCACTCGAAACTGCACCGAACCGCACCGTGCCCACCCCTAATGATACATGTCTACTCATTAACTCTTACTTTAATATCTTTAACTATCTTTGTTATCTCTAATAAAAAACTTAATAAACTAAAACATAAAATGAAAATGAAGAACTCAGAAAGTAGAACATAGATCCAATGTCTCCACTGAGCACCACTCACCCCACAACCAACCATCCATCTCCTCTCCTCACTGAGAATCTCGCCGGAATTCAAAACCCATAAGGCAATTCTAAGCAACAAATAAACGGAAAAGAATAGAAAAGCTTGAGGAGTGAGGGAAAATACCAAATCTATGGTTGACCTAGAAAGTTCTATAGGTGGAATTGGAGATTTTGCCGAGGATGTGGACTTTTCTGAGAAATAATTATAAGGGAGAATGAGAGAGAGAGAGAGCAAGAGGAGGAAGAGGAGAGGGACGGTGATGAGGTGCAATGGTGGTGGTCAGTATTGGGTGGTGGAGCGTGGGGACGATTGGGTTCTTCGTTCTCTTTGTTTTTTATTTTTTAAAATTCTTTTTAAAGTTTTTTTTTTAAATTTTGGGCAGTTAATAGCGAAAATTCTTCCATACTACGCAGTATGGAATACTACGAACATTGGATGACGTGGATTGTTTTGGATGATATGGGTCCCGTGGGTCCTGTGAATCCAAACCATCCAATGCTCGTAATATTTCATACTACATAGTATGGAAGTTGGATCCAGTTAATAGTGTTAAAGTAAGAGTTAATGAGTGAACAGGTGTCAAGAAATCACAGAGGCCACAGAGAGGTCACACCCATTTTGGGTGTAGAAGATTTGGACTCAAGAGAGGAGAGAGAGAAAGAGAGAAAGCTAGGTGATAAAAGAGAGACATAAGTCCGATGGTGGGAAAGAGGAAAAAACCCACGTGAAAGATGGAAGAGAAAGAAAGTGCGCGTGTCAGTGTGCACAGTGTGCGTGTCAGTATGCATTAGAGCCTGCGCGTCAGTGTGCGTGTGGCTTGTGGAACTATTAAATAAAGTTAATAAAATACTTTTAGTTAAAATTTAAAGTTTTAAAGCCCTTTTTATTAGTTTTCATATATTATTAATAAATAAACACATGTATAATAACATGAGTAACAAATAAAATATGAGTTTGTAAAAAACAAAGACAAATAAAATATGAGACTCGTTCCATGACAGTATGTACATACAGTCCATATGGTGGTGATAGTGTCGGGTGCAAATGTACTTGTTGAAATACATAAATAAACAGCTGCATGGTACATCGGAATGATCGGCATGCACATCGGGATGGTTTGAATGATGTATCGGGTTGCTGTTTTCTCATCGGGTTGGCTCCTCTGTCCACTGAACTACTGCGTGCTTTCTGCTGCGCTGACTTTTCTGTACATGAGTGTTCTGTTGTCTGTACCAGTCATCTTCCCTTGATTAAAGGAAGATGACTGATTAGTGGCGTGTATTGGTATTAGTGTAAGGCGTGTATTGGTATTAGTGTAATCTCCTTAATTTAAGGATTAGATTAAAGCGTAGGTTTACCCGGTCACTAGAAGTCATTCTGGTAACTGGGTTGTTTCTTTCTTTTCTATATGTAAAGCATACTTGTGTAAATTGAAAACCAAGAAATACAAAACAATTCATTGTGAAGATTTCTTCATGGTATCAGAGCAGGTTCAATCTTAACCTGACTCTAAAAATTTTTTTCTTTTCCGCTGTAAAATTATTTTGTCAAAATGGCTGAGGAAGGATCTGTAAATTTGAGAGGGGAACACTCAAATGCTCCCCCCTCAAATGTTACCTACTCAGATACCTCAGAATTTGAAGAAAACACCAACCAACGACTGTGTTCAATTCTTTTGAACGAGTTTAATTATCTACCATGGTCTCGAGCTGTCTCATTGGCCCTTGGAGGTAAGGGAAAGCTCAGTTTCGTAAATGGAGGCATGGAAGTTCCAGACGTCTCTTCACCTTTGTACAGTGGATGGCTGTGCAAAGATCAACTGGTTATGTCTCTCCTACTTAACACCATGGAGAAGCATATAGCTGAGATTTTTAGCTATTCTAATTCCTCTCAAGAATTATGGACAAGCTTGAAGGAAATGTACGGAAACCAAAACAATTATGCGCGAGTGTTCCAGCTAAAGAAAGACACTGCCAGCCTCCAGCAAGAAGGTAAATCCTTTGTTCAACATCTCGGGAAGCTCAAAACCCTGTGGAATGAGCTGGATGTGTATCTTCCACATACCACTGACCCTGCAGTGCTACTCAAAAGAGCAGAGGAAGACAGAATCTACCAGTTGCTGGGAAGTTTGAGCCCAGACTACGAGGACTTGAGAAGCCACATTCTGATGAGCCAAGAATTGCCGTCCTTCAACAATGTTTGTGCTATAATTCAGAGAGAAGAAGCACGAAGGAAGGTAATGAGCATTGAACAAAGCCAAAGGATGACGGAGTCTCGTGCGTACGTGTCTCATGCCAAGCATACTGAAGCAAAGGTGTACAAGGGCAGATTCCCACACCTAAAGTGCAAACACTGCAATGTTGTTGGGTATACTGAAGATAAGTGTTGGGAACTCCATCCAGAGCTTAAACCCAAGTTCACCAAAGAAGGAAAAATCATATGGCGGTCCTCTCAACAAAGTCACTTCAGGGCTCAAGTTGCTGCTGTTCAACCTTCTTCCTCCACATCCCATGGATCAGCTGAGTTCATGACCAATCCGCTTACTCTCATCAACGAGTTTGCGAACTACTTACATGGGAAGGGACGTGGAAGTGCTTCTGGGTTAGCTAATGGTGAAGGAGACCAACATACAGCTATGTTGGGAAAATTTGCGGAATTCCTTTCTGGAAATCAGAGAGTACTAAGTAAAGAGGCACCAGGTATTCTACAAGCTTTTTCTACTGCATTATTAATTAGTATTGAAAAAGATTGTTGGATAATTGATTCTGGTGCCACTGATCATATGACAAACAAAATAAAAAATTTAAAGGTTTTAAAATCTTTTTCAAAACCATCACATGTGTCTGTTGCGAATGGAAAAACTGTTCCTGTTTTAGGCACTGGAGAAATTAAAATTTTTTCAACCAAAACACCTTCCAGTGCCTTATATGTACCATCTTTTCCGTTCCAATTGTTGTCTGTTGGGAAAATCACCAACAATTTAAATTGTCGTGCAATTTTTTCATCCAATGATGTAATATTTCAGGATATTCTCACCAAGAAGAAGATTGGTGATGGGGTCTTCATAAATGGACTTTATTATCTGTGTAGAAACCACACAAAAAATCAAGCCTTGCACGCCAATTTAAAATCCATAGATGAAAACCAGTTATGGCATAAGAGACTAGCTCACCCCTCGGAGTTTGTAATGTCAAAAATCTTTCCAAATGTTTGTAAGCCCCTCACTGACTGTGAAACATGTAAATTGTCGAAATCCACCAGATTGCCATTCGGCAAATCCCAAACTTCAACATGTAAGCCGTTTGAACTTATACATAGTGATGTGTGGGGTCCTACTATTGAATCAATGGAAGGTTTTAGATACTTTGTCTTATTTGTGGATGACTTTACCATAATTAGCTTTGTTTATCTAATGAAGTCAAAAAATGAAGTCTTCAATATCTTCAAGGATTTTCACATTCACATTAAAACCCAATTTCAATCAAATGTCAAAATTTTTCGATCGGATAATGGCACTGAGTTCATGTCAAACAATATGTTTCAATATCTAAGTGAACATGGCATCATCCATCAAACAAGCTGTATAGGTACTCCTCAACAAAATGGTGTTGCAGAAAGAAAAAATAGGGATCTCTTGGAAAAAAATCGATCCCTCATGATACATATGAGTATTCCAAAGAGATTCTGGGCATCTGCTATCCTTACGGCAACTTACCTCATCAACAAGGTGCCAAGTTCAGTGTTAGGGTTCAAATCTCCCTATGAAGTGCTAAAAGGCAGGAAAATTGACTTGACTCACCTCAAAGTATTTGGCTGTGTCTGTTACGTACACATTCAAGCCAAAAATCGAGATAAGCTTGATGCCAGGGCAACTAAATGCATATTCGTTGGGTATTCCTTTACTCAAAAGGGATATAAATGCTTTGATCCAGTCACCAAGAAATGCATTGTTTCTAACAACGTCCAATTTGAAGAAAACAATTCTTATTTTGAGCATGCTACAACTCAGGGGGAAGAAGTACTCAATTTGTTACCACTGCCTCAAATCTTTACCGATCCAGTGATAGAAGAAGATTCTACAACTAATCTACAGGAGTTGAGAGAACCCCAAGATGAATTAAGCACCTTGGAGCAATCTGACAATAGTACAGAGAATGAAGAGATCAATTCCAATCAAGAAGCCCAAGTGATCAGGAGAAACCCTCCCCGTGCAAGAAAGCCTCCGACAAAATTACAAGACTTTGTGACTTATGCTTCGCGGTATCCAGTCACATGTAAGTTTAGTGCAATGTCTCCTTCCCATGTTGCCTTTGTAAGTGCGCTAGATGAGCATTGTGAACCAACGACCTACCAGGAAGCAGCTTTTCTTCCTCCGTGGAAACAAGCAATGGGAGAAGAGCTCAAGGCTTTGGAAGATAACTGCACGTGGAGTCTTGTTCCGCTTCCTCAAGGAAAGAAGGCTGTTGGAAGCCGATGGATATACAAAATCAAGTTCAAAGTGTTGGAAATGTGCCATAAAACCAATCATATGATGATACTTTACGGACATTTCAACTGTTAAACTAATTTAGTTTAATATAAAGGGCAAACGTTATTGTTTAAAGTAGTCTCATATAAATGTTATATGCTTAAACAATAAGTCCAAGGAATATGTGCTTAGTAGAATGTAATCTAAACAAGTTAGGTTCATGAGACCATTCTCATTCATGAGGCATATCCTAAACGTTCCTGATCATAGGATTGCCAATTGGGCATTGACAGTCCGTTAAGATCAGTACGTGTTATATCTTCTCTCAGGGAGAGTGACTAGTCTCGAGTCATTAGTGTAACTGACACCAAGATAAGCATGTAGGTGCTCAATATAGAATGAGTCCACTGAACACGATCAAAGAGGAGTTCTCATACTCATGTCACATGAGAACTCATGGTTGGGATAATGCAAAGTAGTCCTTTGACCTGAGGCATCATAGTTGTCTTGTGGTTAGGTCCTTGATCTTTGACTATGTCAAAGTCACCCCATCAGAGGGTGTCCACGACATGGTTGGGGTTAAGCCACTTAGCCATGGAGGCAAGTGAATGAGCAACAAGGGATCTCTAACCTTCAAACCGTTTGAGGGAGAATACTTTATGATATGATTAAGATTCTCTGGCCAGAGTATGAATGAGATTTAGGAAGTCGTTCCAAATCATATTCAATATAATCATATAAGTAAATGAATCACATTGGATAGTAGACATGAATAAACTATCAAACCAAACAATGTGGTCAAGAGTATTGTATTAGAGAAAGACCGTATTGCATTGCAATCCTAAACTGAATAGGTTCTCCACCTCTTCTGATTAGCTTGGGTAGCCATGACATACTGCAAGGTGTCACTCATGGTTTGTGGAAGCCCTAAAGGTGTATAATCACTAAAAGGGAGAATTGAAAGTATGTTTCAATTCACAATTGATTTGAAAGAGTTCTAATCCTCCACTGCCTCGCTAAAAGGAACCTAATGGATCGTACACCGTGTAAGGTAGAGATTGATGAAATAATGGAGATGAGTAAGGATAATTAAATGGTTTAATTATTTATGGCAAGGATTAATTAATATGTTAATTAATCAAACGAATAAGTTCGTTATAGACCTCGGGTTAGTTTTGGGCCTTAAGGCCCAACGGGCTTCGAACGTCAAGCCTATTGACTTAAGTTGTATGACAACTTAATGACTAATGAAACTTAAGGGCCCAAACAGCCCATTGAACCCACATGGCCGGCCATTTAGAGAATGTGTAGCAAACTTGCTTTAATTGCAAGTTTGCCACTACATTATGAGATGCTATAAAGGAAACTTTATAACATTTTCAAAGTTAGTGGTTTTCTTTTGGAGAATTGATGAGAATGAAAGTTCTCTCTTCTCTCAAAGAGGCCGGCTACCCTAGGGGAAAATAGCTAGCAATCTTCTTCCTCTAGGGCACTCATCTCCTCACCAATGCTCTCCTTGGTGTGGAAACTTAGAGGTTCTCAATTTTGGGAACTTGGAGAATCCTCTTCAACCATCCTCATCCAAGCAAGGAATGAAGGCCCTCTCCTTGGGTGATTAGCCTTTGCTTATGCAAAGAGGAATCAACAAAGGTATATGATTTCTCAACTCTATTGAGTTTTGGTTCACCATATCAACTAGGCTTTGAATTTCTTGGGTAAAGTTTTGTTTTTGAGTGCATACAAGCATGATTCCGCCTTTAATTGTTAATTGCATTCTATAGATGTTGCTCAAATAAACTTGGTTTTTTGAAAATTTCCCTTCACAAAGCTGATGGCTCTATAGAAAGGTACAAGGCTCGTCTTGTGGCTCGCGGCTTCACTCAGACTTATGGGGTCGACTATAAAGAAACATTTGCTCATGTTGCCAAGATGAACACCGTGAGGGTTCTTCTCTTTGTGGCGATAAATAGTGGATGGTCTCTCTACCAAATGGATGTAAAAAATGCATTCCTTCATGGAGAACTTCAAGAAGAAGTCTACATGCAACTTCCTCCAGGCTATGGTCCTCTAAAGGATAACCTGGTGTGTAAACTGCACAAGGCAGTATATGGGTTGAAGCAATCACCTCGAGCTTGGTATGCCAAGCTTAGCTCTGTGCTAACCACGATCGGTTTCACACACAGTAATGCTGATTCTTCCCTGTACGTCCGCACAAATGGGAAAGGGAAACTTGTGGTTCTTATATATGTTGATGATTTGATCATCACTGGAGATAGTGCTGCAGAAATTGCAGACCTGAAGCAGACACTACAGCAAACCTTTGCCATCAAGGATTTGGGGAGGTTGAAGTACTTTCAGGGAATAGAGATGGCAACTTCCTCCAAAGGACTGTTTATCCATCAACGAAAGTATGTGATGGATCTACTCAAGGAAGAAAAAATGCTTGATTGCAAGCCTGCCACCACACCTGTTGACTGCAAACTGAAGCTCAACGTTGATGGAGAGGCCATACCGGATGTAAAGCACTATCAAAGACTGGTGGGACGACTCATTTATCTCACAATCACTCGACCAGATATTACCTATGCTGTTAGCATGGTCAGTCAGTTCATGCATGCACCTACTGTGCATCATATGCACATTGTCAAAAGAATCCTGCGTTATCTCAAAGGTTCCATCGGTCGAGGAATTCTTATGAAGAACAATCAGTCTACTAATATTTCCGGCTATACGATGCAGATTGGGCAGGGAATGAAGTAGATAGAAAATCTACAACTGGCTACTGTACATTTGTTGGTGGAAATCTCGTCACCTAGAAGAGCAAGAAACAACAAGTTGTTGCTCGCTCAAGTGCAGAGGCGGAATATCGGGCAATGGCGGTCACAGCGTGTGAATTAATATGGCTTAAAGGTTTGCTCTCTGACCTAGGCTTTCCTAGTTCTGCACCCATGTTTCTTATGTGTGACAATCAGGCAGCTATTCACATTGCTGCTAATCCTGTGTTCCACGAGAGAACCAAGCATATTGAGGTGGATTGCCATTTCATTCGAAATCAAGTTCAGTCTCAAGTTATCAGCACTGTTTTTACAAGAAGTCATGATCAGCTGGCAGATCTTTTCACCAAACCACTGTCCTCAGTTCATCTACATCGTCTTTTAAGCAAGCTGGGATCTATTAACTTACTAGATCCAGCTTGAGGGGGAGTGTTGAAATACATAAATAAACAGCTGCATGGTACATCGGGATGATCGGCATGCACATCGGGATGGTTTGAATGATGTATCAGGTTGCTGTTTTCTCATCGGGTTGGCTCCTCTGTCCACTGAACTACTGCGTGTTTTCTGCTGCGCTGACTTTTCTGTACATGAGTGTTCTGTTGTCTATACCAGTCATCTTCCCTTGATTAAAGGAAGATGACTGATTAGTGGCGTGTATTGGTATTAGTGTAAGGCGTGTATTGGTATTAGTGTAATCTCCTTAATTTAAGGATTAGATTAAAGCGTAGGTTTACCCGGTCACTAGAAGTCATTCTGGTAACTGGGTTGTTTCTTTCTTTTCTATATGTAAAGCATACTTGTGTAAATTGAAAACCAAGAAATACAAAACAATTCATTGTGAAGATTTCTTCAATACTGTAATCTATTCATATGACACTAATAATAAACTCTTCGTAAAAATTATTACCCAGGTAGGTATGAGCTTCCAAACCCAGTTGATTCAACAAAGTCATTCATTTTAGCTAGCTAACACATAACTGAAAGAAAGTCCTATTGTTTTCGGTTAGTGCCTAACCCCTTGGGCCTCGGCATAAGTAAACCCTAATCAAATTAGTTAAAAATTTCCATCTATTACATAAAATTCAAATTTAACATAACATTGCTATAGAGGCCCAAAAAAAAAATACTAGACCTATATGTGTCCATGCACATTTTTTTTTATCTCAAAAAAGAAAAAAATATCACTGATCTCTTTGATGTGATTTCGCGAAGATGTTCATCAGGCTTGTAATATTTTAATCTGTTCCATCATTACTAATATTTCCATTGGTATTTGAAGATTTTCTGCCGATTGAATGCTTTTTCACAAGAGTAATTAAACGCAAATACCACTAATTAGGGTTTGCCGTTCCTTTCGGTATAAAACCCTTGTACGTTCCCTTCTCCTTTCACCTTCATTCATGACATCTAAGCGCCTCCCTCTACAGTCCAAACAACAATGGATCTCACAGAATTGATCAACAACCAAACCGACGTCGTACAGAGAATCACAAAGCACTTGCTTCAGACTCAAGGCAAGGACAAGAACATGGTGTGCTCACCGCTGTCAATCCACATCGCTCTGAGTCTTATAGCGGCTGGTTCAACGGGTGCCACCAAGGCGGAGTTGCTCTCTTTCCTCAAGTCAAATTCTAGTGAGCAACTCAACGCCCTTGGCTCCTATCTCCTCCTTTGAGTCTTTTATAGCACCTAGAGCCACACCTATGCACAGGCTAACCTGGGCTATAGCCCAGACAATATATTTATTTTTTTTCAAAATTAGTAAGGAGGGCTTTTTAAGTTTTAATAGCCCAATCATGGATTTAGAAGGGATAGTTCACCCTATTCCTTCTAAATCCCCTACAATTTCTTCTAAATCCACGACGAGGAAATTAAAAAAAAAAAAAAACGTTCTTTCGTTCTGCCTCTCGACTCCAGTCACGCCGTAGTTCACTCATTTTTTTTTCACTCATCAGTCAACACCTCAAGGTAGTTTCCTCTCCTTTATCTCTTGTATTTTATTGTTTAGAGTTATTGTTTCAAGGTAATTTTCATATGTACTAGGTGGATTTTAAGGGGTAAACTTCATTATGTTCTTTTAACTAGGTGTATCCATTTCCTCAGCAAAATGATTTATTTATTTATTTTTTCATTTTCTGGATTTGAAGCTTGTGAAGTTCTCAAGAATTTGGGACATGAAGGAGGAAAATTGACCGAGATGGTACACTTGCCTCCGGGTGAGGGCACTTATGTGTCCAATATAAAGATGAAGATGCTATATCATAACTAGAGTTGGTTATTAGTTTGTTATAAGGTTGTTACACATGTAGTTAGTTTGGTATATGTGTTTAGTTTAGACAGCTAAATGTGAATAGTCAAAAGGCTATATATATATGTAATTGTATTATTTATTCAGTGTTAATGAAAAATCACAGTTTTCTTTATCTCTAAGAAAACCCTCTCTCTCTCTTCTCTCTCTTACAAGAACACAGAGTTTCAACATGGTACACCATAAATTGGTCATTAAATTTAATGAACATGGCACCGTAACTTTAGCTGTTTCCCACAGTATAATGAGGGGCGGCGGCGGGCCTCAGCCTCCTTTGTTGATCACTTTGTAGCTGATCACCCACTCATCATGTTCCTCATCAAAGAAGAAATAACTGGGATGGTGCTGTTCATTGGCTACGTGCTCAATCCGCTTGGAGGCTGATTGTTAAATGATGGGTGCATTTTTGCTCATCACTCTAAAGTTGTGGTGAGCCCTTATTACCGGATTTGTTGTGGTTAGATGATTTAAAATTTATGTAGTCGAACCATAAATTAAATCTCAAAATTTAGAATCATTTATTTGCAACAAATTAAAGTGGTGTTGGTGCTCACCATCACTTAGATTGTTGAGAAAAAAAAAATGTTTCTTTTAGAATCAGGATGGTCTCTCTTGTTTATTTTCTATGTGTGACTTTTTATGCGAGAATATGCTGATTTTGAGTTTGCAGTTAATTTTAGCAATTGTCTTTGAATTATACCACAATTCCCATATTGATTGGCCAGCTTTCTATACTTCACTTAAAATCTAGGAGAAATAGTTGTAAGTTGAGGTAGATATACTCTATATGACTACCAAGTTAAGCTTTATATATGAAAAATTCTTCTAATTTCCATCGTGGATTTATTTATACGATTTACTTAGGCGATGGATTTATTTCTTTAACATGCATTAGGTGGAGGAAGGGTGGTGGGAACTGGGAAGGAAGTGGAACAAATTTACATGGAAGAATTACAAAGTGAAAACTATAAATTTTTATTTGTTTTCTTTTCTAGTCTTTGTTTCCTATTTTCTCC
Organism: Gillenia trifoliata; assembly: GCA_018257905.1. NCBI lineage: Eukaryota > Viridiplantae > Streptophyta > Magnoliopsida > Rosales > Rosaceae > Gillenia > Gillenia trifoliata. Next base: position 11,818,990 of record CM031084.1, on the reverse strand, counting down.
TTCATTTCTCCTCCTCCATCCTTCAACATTCTTTATTTTTCATTCCTTAATTTATATATGTCCCCTATTTCTATCGAAAACTAAAAATTAAAATCGAAATCATTATCAAACAGGCTTATAATTATTTTTACATTTACAATTTACTTTTGTGAGGAGAGAGAGTATTGGGTAGGGTTACAAAACACATCCTAACAATGGGAGGACTTATCTGAAAGAGTTTACGTGATAATGTATTATTGCTCTCCACATACAAGTGATTGCGATATAATAGAAGGTAGGTTAGGTTGTCGTGTGTGTGCTGTGTACCGACGGACGAGCTCCGTCAAGTCAACTATACATCATTCGTACCAAGCTGATTTTGGTGGTGCCTAAGGACTAGGAGGCTAGGATTACTCCAAGTGCACAAAGTTTAAAAAGGTTTGTGGTTAATTACATTGCCATGTCAACCAAAACACATCCTAACAAACCCGGCATGTGGTACAATTAGGTTACATGTGTTTTTGTCTTTTACAATGAAAAATGCGGGAGGGATTACATTTTGATAGATTATATTGTACCACATTTCTAATAGAGATGAGACCTACTTATATTGCTGTATGTCCTACCCTTATTAGAGTAGTGGTACAATGTGATCTACTAAAATGTTGCCTCTATAGCATCACCCACTTTTTTACAATATGACAATTTAAACAACTATAATTTATAATGAGAGAATTTCGAACTTAAGTGCAAACACATTGCTCTAATCAACTAACCTAACTTAAATATGCACTTATGATATAAATTGGCAAATGGTTAGGGTGGAAAGTGATACCACGTGAAAGGGCATGAGCAAAGTGTAGGCAAGGCTCCATGACCTATATATAGTGCATACATTGGGAAAACAAAAATTACTACGAATTTCGCTCATCCCACATCTAAAGAACACCCCATGCTCCAACACAAAGAAAATGCTTGCCCACCTCATAATAAATATTGCATTCGGATCGGATCATAAATCATTGGATTCATTTTAAGACCTACAGAGCTTGCTCTTATTTTGTATCTATTAGTTGGGTTTTGTTATTACTAATCTTGTTTTTTAAGGTTTTACACTAATCTTTTATTTTCTTAAGCTTTAATTAGCCTATATCGTCTAGTAGTCTGTTCCTCAATTGTATCGTCCATGTGGTTTCTGTTCCTCCTTTCTTGTTCTAGATAAATTTCTCTTTTCTTGTTAGCATTAATTTTAATCACGTCATACATTGTTTATCATCCATTTTTCTTAATACAATAATATTTTTATACTAAATCATCCAATAATTGGTATCCATAAATAATATTTCTTTGATTTTATGCATATTTATCCTCAAGAAACAAATGGTCCAAGTGTTCATTCTCATTCACATGGACAAGTTAAATAATAAAATATATATCGACAAACGATCAACAACAATCACTATGACACCACAAGCAATATATATATATATATATATATATATATATATATATAAGCAGGAATCACATGAAGTTTCTTATTCAGCTTTTGGAACGGAAGCTCCATCAATCAATTTGTTGCTGAAGTCCCAGAGTTTATTGGCCAACTTTTCATCTCTAGCATATGAGCTCGGTTTCATCTCGTTGCAGTCGACGAAGTATTTTCCGGTCACACCTTTCAGTTTTGGGTGCAGAGCAACATATAATGTTGTGGCTGCTCCCTGAGAAAGTGAAACGTACCATTCGGAAAATGCAGCATGCAAAATATACAGTCAGTTAATTAATTACTGCTTTTTAACCGCTGAACCCCTCTGTTAAAGAAAAGTTAATTAATTAATTAATTACCTGAGGTACATTCTTCCACATCCAAAAGGTGAAGAATTTCAAAGTTTCTGAGTAAAAATAGATGATGGAAATTAATTAATTCATTTTGCATGGAAATATCATATATATGAGGTTTTGTTATTGACACTTTAAAAATATAATTTTGTACTCTAGACATAAAAATATAAAAAGAAAAAATACACGTGTCAATAACGCCATTATATATATATATATAATCCTATATACATATGTATATATACGTATGTATATATGCATGGGGAATATGGAGACGTTAGCATGCATACTCATCAAAAGTGCAGAATGCCTCATGAGGGGTGTCATTATGATTCCTGGGTGCACCGAGTTGACAGTTATGTTCACACCTTCTCCCTGCACAGTACGTCAAGCAATATGTTAAATTTTGTATATAACCATATCAGCTTTAAATTAACAGGACAACGTAACATATGTACACAAATAATTGTTGAAAGAGTAGATAATTATCATAATTTTGAATATGGGGTGCAAGTCCGTGGGACCCTAAAATTTAACCACCCTCCTCAGGATGAGATATTGATTAATTTTCTCCTTAAACTTGTTGGGGTTGACCGATCTCTGCTCTAAACTTTCATTTTAGTCATTTATCCTCCTCAACTCTTATAATTAGTCAATTCTCCCATGCAGTTAAGTTTATGAATTTTTCATCCTACATTCTTTGTTGCTCAATTTGGTTAATTGTTGGAGGAGGAGCGTTCAAGTTTGCAAATGATGGAGATCTCCTCCATGGCTTGGCCATGTAGGAGAGTTTTAGAGAGAGAGTACAAATTTAGATTTTAGAAAAAGAAAAAAAAATATGAATTGATAAAAATGACTTTTCTATTATTTAAAGTTGCAAACGTGGCAAAAAGTTAATGGAATGTTAGATAGAAAATTAAAAAACTTAACAAGAAGAGAGAAATTGTCTAATTATAAGATTTAATGGGAGAAATTGGCTAAAATTAAAGTTCATGAGGAAAATTGATCAAACTCTACAAATTCAAGAGAAAAATCAACAAATACCTCTATGAGGATAGTGATTTGCCTTTAAAACTCTGTTATGGGCCTCTCTGGTCCAGTATTTATTATACATTATTCTTTTTTCCTACAAACTGCAAAACATTTATTCTTTTTTCCTACAAACTGCAAAACATTGAAGGTTCTTAATTTTGTGGTACGAACCTCTTTGGATCTACTCTTGTAGCCTGTGATTACTGCAAGAGTCACATTCACCTCAATACCAGGGGCACCCTTTTTTTGGGCAAAATGAGAATGACAAGGCTATTTTGTGATAAAAATTTGGGAGACGGTTATACTATCACGTGTTATAATATAGAAAAATAACAAAGGTTGATATGTTATACTATCACGTTTTATAACTGGACCAGTAAAACAATGTGATGTGAGACTCGTTATATAACAGTATGTACATGTCAAGTTAGATTCATTACATAACAGTATGTATGCAGTTCCAAATGATCGTGTTAGTGTACATGTGTAATAATTGTTAGGACTGTTTTGCAGTGCAAATTACATCACGTGGTGTTATAAAAAATAATAGGGCTAATGTGCATGATGTAGGTAACAGAATAACCTGCAATCGACGAGAGAGCTCATTGGCATGAAGTATGTTTGCTAATTTGGATTGCCCATATGCCCTTTTGTCTGAGTAACTAATAACACAAATTAAGAACTTTATGTATTGTGATCTAGCTGGTTTATAAATAATCACAATGGATTACTCAAATTATTACTTACCCGCTTCGATCATTGATCCTTTCGAACCGAATCCCGTCTTCGTAAGAGTGTATATGAGCAATTGATGACAAATTCACAATTCTGCCTTCCACACCAGTAGTCCTAGCAGTATGCTTCATTTTCTCAAGGAGAAGGTTTGTTAAGAGAAAATGACCTGTAAAATAGGTAGTTGGCTTAACTAGAATGCAATAACTAAAAAGGTTTTTATAAGATAATCATCAATGAAATCTGATAGATCTCAACATAAATATGAATAGTAATTACCAAGATGATTGGTTGTAAATTGCATCTCAATTCCATCTTCCGAAAGCCAGTGTGGGCAGAACATAACACCAGCATTGTTTCTGCAACATAACATGAACCAAAATTTAATAAAAGTGAATAAGATGCATAAATAGAACTAGTTACGCAACACGCTTTAGTATCCCTCCATTTGTTTTTAGAGAAAAATTTGTAATTGGTTCTATTTGTGCTACGAAGACTATTTAATGATCAAAGAGAGAAAGAGATGATCACATTAAGAGGTTGAGAGGGAGGTCGAGAGCGTTGAAGCTATCGACGAATGCTCTAACAGACTTGATAGAGCAGAGGTCAAGTTTCTGAACATCCACTCGAGCAGTTTGATTTTCTTTAAGAATAAGCTGTTTAGCTTCGTTTGCAGCTTCAGGGTTTCTGGCAGCAATGATGACATGGGCTCTGCGAAGTGCCAACACCCTTGCAGTCTCAAATCCAATCCCACTAGCCCCTCCTGCATAATCCAAGAAAGAGGCATGTTAGATAGCTCTTTAAATACATATGACCACAGTTAATTATTTCATTTTTTACAAGATATTCTTAAACTACTCTTATCTACGAAGAGGGGATTAGAATTTGGGTACAAGCAAGGTGTGAAAAAACGCACGATTGCGCAATATCGTGTTGTGGATGGATTTTTGCGACACAACGTGAAAATTTAACCTTTTTTTAATTTTCTTTTCTTTTTACGCCCAAAGCGACGAAAGCTCTTATTTTCCTCTTCCCGATACCAGACGCCAAGCCTCATTCAGTTTCTCTCACATACACAACAACGGCGTCTCCTTCCTTCCTCCATCTTTCCTCCACGCCTCTATGGTAGGTTGTTCTTTTATTTTTTAAAATTTTTAAACGCCCAAAACGACGTAGACGGCGGCTCAAATGTCCAAGAGGCGGCGGCGACGCAGTGGAACTCGATCTACTTGGAGGATAGACGGTGACTCCGAATCGGTGTTGCAGACGATGGCCAAGTCAATTCACTATTCGGCGCGAGAAAGAAGACGATTGCGGCTGAACGACACCATTTCAATGGATTACATCTTTCTCTTTTATATTAAATTATTAATAAGCTGCGGAAATTTTCAGGTCGACGAGCCGAAGGCCCACTCGAACAACACCGATATTGTCCCCACTTAACCACCTGAGGTGTGGAGTTTTATCACAAAAAACCTCGGTGTTAGTTAAAGTGGAGTAAATCTATTTAAAGCACTTTTTCTTTGGCCCTTTGGCTGATGTGGGATTCCAACATAAGCCAAAGTGATTGGTGGAGACCACTACAAGAAGTCCATTTGAAATCAAACTCCTAACCAAATATTATCCTAGCGACGGAATAAGTAGTTTATAAATAAACATTTCTATATATTTGGTTATTATTACACATTAGAAGTTAAATTATTGTTTTTTTTTTCAAGAAGTTAAATTATTGTTGAAATATGTGTTTTTGGTACAAGTATATATAAAAAGTATATTATTATTTACACTATGCTAGTCTTAAATAACTTACGCATTACCACTACATAACGTGAGATTATGTAGAGGTAATTCTCACGCAACGTCTTACATGATGCGATTTCAAACTTTGGGTACAAGGACTTGGCCAGTGTCTTAGCCAATCGACCTCACCCACTTATGCACATATATTACCATAGTTAATTTCATGAAAAGTTAATTTCATGTTTATTGTGCCATGTAATTTTGTTCTCAGTAAGCATAACAAAGTTTTATGTAAGAGAAGTACAAAGGGACAAAATAGATAGATACTTGTATATAGTCGATGATAGGGCATATTTTCTCGTTGCTAATGATGAAATTTTAATGCAATTTATCTCTAGACATGACTAGCTATCTAGATTTACTACGCTAATTACTCATGTGTGCTCAGAATTGGATGTTGGTCGGTACTTGTAAGCTAATTACAAAAACAATGACCAAATAGACAGATACTTGTATATAGTAGGTGATAAGCATATTTCTTGTTGGCATGGATGAAATTTTAATGCACTTTCTCTCTAGCCATAGTTAGCTATCTAAGATTTACTATGCTAATTACTCTCTAATAGGAGATAAACCTGCCAAGTCCTGGAATACCACCAAAGTTTACCTACATGATAACAACATTTCAACATACGTAATTGACTTGAAATACCGCCGTTGCATCCGAGGTCCAAAGAAAAAGAGCCCCAAAAACTTCCCAAAGAAAAAAGGCCATTAACACCACACAGAAGAAAAACAGAAGAGGAAATAGACTGACCAGTAACAATAGCAGTAAGGTTGGACGCATCAACTCCTTCAGTAACCTGCTCAGCAGTGGAAGCTGATCCAAACCCACTTGGCCCTGGCCTTCCTGTCACCAATGAAAAGATACCCATTTCCTAAAATCTCAGAAAACGATCAATCAGAAACTCACACAAAGCTCAGAGCTTCTGTGTCACACACCAGAATCTGTGAGACAAACTGAAGGGCTCTCTGGTTCTTTATAACAAATGGAAACAAGGCAATAGGGAGGGCCAGAAAACAAAGGTGGCTGCTCAGAGCATAGGATGGAGAAAAGAGGAAGGAAATGCTCGGGGAATAAATATGAGTATGGAAGGTTGAATGTAGGTAACAAATATTAATATTCCCAACAACCCCTCAACACCTTCAACAATTTGCTTTCTTTTACACGTGTGACTTCAATACTACGTATCATTCAATGAAATTGGTGTTTTAGTTATTAAATTTAATTTTCACAATTATTTATATCTTTTATTTTGAATATCAGTTATTCATCTTTGTATCATTCAGAAGAAGTTTTCTTCTTTTGCTTTACGATTTCACAGACTTTTTGGGGTACTTTGGGAATCATCAATTTATCAATCAGGTTCATTTGGGTTTCTTGTGATTTAACCATAATTCTGAAAAAATCTTGGGTGGTACGTACCATTAAGTGACCCGGTCATTGAACGGTTCCAGATTAATTTGTTGTGAATTTCAAATGAATTTTAAACCATTCAACAGTACGTACAATTGACGTTTGACCCATAATTCTTATGAAAAAGAAATTTGAATTTCCTGGTTTCGTGGGAAAGTTGTGGGGTCATGGACGATGAAGGAGTAGTCATATTGTGCCAAATGGGTATGAAACCCAAACTACCCAGCGATGCCTATTGCCATAACTGTGAAATGATCTTGATCCAAACTGGTCCCAGCTTGGAAAGATAAAACATCTTCATCAACTTTCAATTGGGATTTGACAGAAAAAAAGAACTTTCAATTGGGATAAAATTTTTTCTTTAATTGCTATTACTATTGCTTAGATCGATGCAAGGACCACCCCTCCATTATTTTCCTTGGCAACTGAAGGAAGCAAATATATATATATATATATATATATATATATATAGTCAAATTTTAATTGTACGTACTATTTAATAGAATGCACTGTTTAAAGATTTAAGATTTATTTGGAGCCTACCGCAAATATTTAATCTAAGATCATTCAATGATCAGACTATTGAATGGTACTTACCACCCCAAAGTTTTTCCATGTTTGGCACTATTTTTGGACAGGCAAAAATCACTTTGTATTATGTTTGACAGAAAATTTTAAGCTTATCAGAAAATCAAAAGAATTTCAGTAGGTGTTTTAAAAAATATTTAATAAAAATAGAAATTGTAAGAAAATTAGAAAGGAAAAAAAACAAAATTACCTCAAAATAATTTTCTTCTTTGGCTCACTGCTTTCTCCCCAATCTTCAATTCCCCAAAACACTCAAAAGATCAGCAACCAAACAATCAAAGTACAAAGCAAATCATATAAAAGAGTTATATTTTTGTTAGGGAGCATTTTTGCTCACCCATTAACTCAAGGGTATATGCTCACCACTCATCTTACAGCTTGATACGTGTCCTTTAACTTAACTCTAGTGAACTTTTCAATTAATTACTTTATTTTAATACTAAAATAGATTCAAAAATTTAAAACTAAACCTAAAACATAAAACAAATTAAGAAAACCCAAAAGTCATCCAAACTCCCCAACCTTTTTCCACAAAACAAAGTCTGGCAAACCCTCACGCCGCCGCCAACCACCCAGTGGCACATTCACCAAGGAGTCTACGAGGTCAGTTGATCCTGTGGCGGCCGGAAAAGTGGCTTGAGAGCTCTTCCAATGACCCTTTTGTGGAGCCATAAATAATCTGAAAAATTGTAGAGCTGACACATAGACAAATATTCTTTATTTGCTAGACTACCCTTGTTAATTGGAGAATTCCACACGCGCTGCTCATTTATGAAGACTCCCTAAGCTGCTGACTACGATTTTCCAAGCTCTGCTACCCTCAGCAGCGGAGATAAATGCAAGAAAATTAAGGATGGATTAATTACTAAATTCCCTCCTTAACTGTTTCCTATTTGAAGACCAATTCTTTTATTCAAGGAATCCTCATCCTATTTAATTAGGATTCTCCAAGGATAATTTCAAGATATTATGTCATTAAATATATCTTTGGCAATTATTTCTCCATCCATCCTACGGATGACATTCACTGGTCAACTGGAAGCCGACATGTGGCGCAATCTCACACCCCATGGCTAGCCACGTCCTCCTATAAATACCTCAATCTCTACCATATTTTGGTAAGTTTTTGCTACACAATCGAGCCCTAAACTCTTTTTTTTTTTTAAAGAAATTGACTGAGGCATTGGAGATCCATTGGCCAACCTTCCCAACCATTGTGGGTCGTGGTCTTGGCCTTGATCAAAGGTGTTTAATTATTTTGCAGGTGCAGATTCGTTAAATCATCAAGTGGCGGATTTAGGTCAAGTGCAGATTCGTGCTTTCATTGAGAGTTTAGGTCAAAATCTTGACGAAAAACTCTTGCAAATTGGTTTCTTGAAATTCTCCCTCGTTTCCACCTTTTCTCATACAATCCTTGCCTTCGTTGAAGTCCTTGGGTTTTTTGGAAAAAAAAAAAGGAGTATGATAGAACGGCTTCGCTTTGCCGTTCTTTGCAGTCGAATTCGGTACCAAGAACTACCATAAGTGCTGCCATTGCAGCACCATGGGACGTAGGGCTAGGAGGCCCACATGGTATTAAAGGCAGGTGCTAGCACGTCAATTGCAAGCATGACAGCAGCAGATGCAATGCTAAGCTAGCCATTACAAGCAGAGCCCAGCACCTAGTAGGCAGCTCCATTGGGCCGCACTCCTTTCTAGCGCACGCAAGCCCAGCGCGCTTTTTCTAGCCAAACAAGATGACCCGCTCCGCAGCGCCAACTTGCAGCTCGTGCTCCGATGCGCTCTCTTCCAGCCAATACCTCACAACTTGGCCCAAATTTTGTGCCTGATGCTCACTACATCTCCTCCGCATGTTACGGCTAATAACCCGAGCCCCTTTGCTACCAATGGCGATCCCAGCATGGCTCAGTAGGTCGCAAACTTGACAAGCGCGCTCGCATAGCAGACCAACTTGGTCAGTCACCTTCTCGAGCACTTCAAGTCACACCGTGCAACATATGACCTATCCCGAAGCAGGACAAGGGCTGACGACGAGGTTTTCTTCTTGCGATGCCCGGGCAAGCAGTCGCTCAACCTGTCTCTGACCGAGAGTGGAGGTAGAGTGCATTCTTGCCTTAGCCCTCGAAGTAACATTCACTCCAATCCCGTTGGACGAGGAGACCTTCACTCTCCGCTTGGCTTACGGGGCAACGTGCACTCACGGTTGGGTTTGCTCTGGGTTTTCACCCAGGCGCAACATCCACTTGCGACTTGGTTCGCATGGAACTCTTCCCAATCCTCAGCAGGGTAGGCAGTTTAGGAAACAGGAAGAACCTCATGCCAACTTACGGTTAAACTCAACTGGCACTAAAAGCCAAGTGCATTCACGAGCAATCCGCACACCAGCCAGAGATGAGCAGCACGTCCCTCCAATAAGGCGCGAGCAAGCAGTTCATCAAGAGAGATATCATAGGCATGCGAATCAACGTTGGGGGCAACCTGAAGCTCCACAGCCTCAGCAAAGGCATATTTAGTAGAAAGTAGCGGCCCTTCGCAGAGCGATTGTGCGACTTTCAGCGTATCGAGACCCAAGATGAGGTCATTAGGCTAGACGTGGCTAATATGAGCGGGTCATCATTCATTGACAAGATCGAGCTGAAGGATCCACCCTACAAGTTCCCCGTGACGCATTTCACCCCCTTTAAGGGAGACGAGGACCTCGAGAGACCTCTCAAGCATTACCGCAACGCCATGGTCTTCTAATGGAACAATGATGCATTCATGTGCAAAATCTTTGCCACAACTCTGCAAGGTAGATTAGTTCCACACTTTGCCACCAGGTTCTATTTGGAGTTTCCACGAGCTTTCCTTAGTTTTCACCAAGGAATACTCATCCTACTTATCAATAAAGTAGGATTCAAACCACATTTTCAGCATAAAGAAGGATCTAAAGGAGTCTATCCACAACTATGTGCGAAGATTCAAAGCAAAGAAGACAAAGATTGTCAGCTGCATGAGAAGACTGCAAAGGCCACATTCAGATGGAGACTCCATGTTGAGCACTCGCTATGCGGAGAATTAATCATGAACAAGGATGCTACAGTACTTCACTCCTATGCTTTGGTAAAAAAGCACAAAAAAGGATCAATGCCCAAGACATTCACAAAGTTCTCAATTATAATTCATCAATTTCTTCGCGAGCTTCAGAATGAATCTTGGTTCAAGCGTCCGCCTCTGTATAAAGAAGATACAACCAAGCTCGACCATTCAAAGTACCTCGCATTCCATCGCGGACTTGGCCACAACACAGACAACGGCTTCAAATGTAAGGAGTACCTTGAGAAGCTCTTCAAGCAGGGCAAATGCGACAAGTTTCTCGATAGGCTAGAAACAAGAACAACCCGCAAACCGGAAGTCGATGGCAAACCCCCCAACAAGATGATTCGCATCAACTAAATCTTCATTGAGTCAGGATGTCTGGGGGCTACCAACATTTCCAAGAAACAAAAAATCCAACAGACGAAGTTAATTTCACAAGTTCAAGTTGGACACGACGTGCCCAGTTCGATCGTAGGCTTCTCCGAGAAAGTCATAGAAGGGAGTAGACTTTCAACATGACAACGCCTTGGTGATTTCTGTCTAGATCTCCCATGCGCAGGTGGACAGATCATGGTGGACAATGGCAACGCAATCAACATTCTTCAGCTATCTGTGATTCAGGGGATGGGCTTGGAAGGCATAATCAAGCGTTAGGCCGAAGTACTTACCAGATTCAACAGTTTTACCTCGATTACCATTGGTATGATCGTACATGATGTTTTCACTCACCCAATTGTTTCTTATTAGACGTTCGTGATTGTCAGTGACCCATCTCCCCACAATGGAAGCCTAGGGAGACCTTGGCTAGTGAAAATTAGGGCAGTAACATCCGAGGAATACCAAAAGATCTGATTTCACATCCCAGGCGGAGGAATTGGAGAAATCAAGTCTGACCAAGCCATGTCCTGCCAATGCACTGTGCAGACACTTAAAGAGTCGAAGGAGAAGACCTTTAACCTGGTCATAGAAGTTGAGGTTCAAAGGGAGATTCCTCGTCCACCAAATAGCAATCACAGCAGGCGGATTAAGAAGATGGCATCCAAACTGACAACTCAATAGACGAGGTAGGATGGAACCCAGAGAAAGACGCTGAGTACATTATTCTTGATCCCAACCGGCCAGAAGGAAGAACTTACCAAATTAAACAGAGACATATTTGCATGGTCACCCTCCGACATGCCAGGCATTGATACATTGATCGCTTGACATAAGTTGCACGTTGATCCCGCAACCAAATCTGTGATCTAGAAGAGGCGTTATTGCGCTTCCGAACGAGTAGTCATCATTGAAGCGGAGATTGACAAGATGCTAGTAGCCAGGTTCATCGAAGAGGTAGCGCACTTTGCGTGGCTGGCCAAAGTAGTGTTGGTCATGTTGAAAGGCAAATAACGAGTGTGCGTGGACTACATCGACCTCAAAAAGGGGTGCCTAAAAGACAATTATCCAGTCTCTAGAATCAATTTGCTCATCAACTCGACATCTAGAAACCAGCTGTTCAGTTTTCTAGTCGCCTATTCGAGCTACATGTATGAACCCGACAAGGAGAAGACTGTGTTCGTCATTAAGCGAGACACCTACTGCTACAGAGTTATGCCTTTTGGCCTCAAGAACGCAGGAGCCACTTACTAGTGACTAGTCAACATGATGTTCAAGAAGCAAATTGACAAGACCATGGAGGTTTACATTGACGACATCATGGTAAAAGGCAAGCAGCAGTCAGACCGCATCACAAACTTGGTGGAGACATTCATCATCCTCTAGCAGTACAACATGAAGCTTAATCCTTCCAAGTGCACGTTCGGAGTCTCCTATGGTCGATTCTTATGGTACCTTGTTACTCAACTTGAAATCGAAGCCTATCCAAGATAGATCAAAGCCATCTCTGAGATGAAGTCCCCAACAACAACAAAGGAGATCCAGAGTTTGATCGGAAGAGCAGCAGCGCTCAATAGGTTCCTCTCATGCGCAACTGATAGATGCAAGCACTTTTTCAAGGCTTTAAAGAATGCGCAGAAGAACCAGTGGGACTAGGAGTGCGAGAATGCATTCCAAGATCTGAAGAAGTATCTGACTTCTCCCCAGCTACTATCCAAGCCAGTGGCTAAGAAAGATCTATTCATGTATTTAGCAGTATCTAAAGTTGCAGTAAGTTTTGCCCTTATTCGATAAGAGCTGAGGGCCCAACTACCTGTATTCTACACGCCTAAAGCTCTTCTCAATATAGATACCTTATACCCAAAAATTAAAAAAATGATCTTGGCACTAATCATAACAGTTCAGAAGCTAAGGTCGTCTTTTCAAGTACACACGGTCCTCATCATAACTGAGTATCCACTGCGAGCAGTTTTGCACGGTCCAGATGCATCTCAATGAGTCATGAAATGGGCGGTGGAACTTGGCCAGCACATAGCAAGAGCTCACTTCTACCCATGCAGACTTAGTAAGAGCTTGACCTGGAGTAGCACCGGGGTTGACGAATGTCAATAAGAAGCGTCACCCTCAGCAGTAGGAGCTCTTTGGCATTAGAATGTCAATGAAGCCTCCAACAATTAGGAAGCAAGGGCATGCTTAATTTTCATTACTCTATACGGTTAATCTTGGAGCAGTCAATCACTTTTGGCTTTTGAGATGAGGCTGAATATGAGGTCCTTTTGGCAGGTCTCCATCTGGCAAAAGACAAGGAAGCTCGCAATTCATTCGAATTCACAGCTGATCACTAATCAAGCCTCAGGGGAGTGCGAAGCAAATCATCCAAGAATGGTGCAATACTTGAAGAAGGTCCGCTGCTCAGCGCATTCCCTTTCTACACACTCACATAGGTCCCTTGAACAGAAAACACCCATGCTGATGCCTTGGCTAGCTTAGACTTCGGCTTGGACCACCAACTCTGGCGCTCCATCCCGATCGAGTCTATGGGGAAGCCCAACATAGATGAGAAACCAACATTATATATCACGTAGATCAACATCGCTCCAAGTTGGCAAGATCCCATTATCGACTACTTAGTCAACCAAACGCTCCCAGAAGATCCATCAAAGGACCACACCTATGTTGCCTGAAGCCTCCTAAAGACCTTGCAATCTTAAGCCTTATCCATGAAGGATTTTGTGGCAACCACTTTGGAGGTCGATCTTTAGCGCTAAAATCTCTCACCGCAGCCGTTACTTGCCAGCGAATTGCACCTACAGACAAGTCATTGGCCGTTCATGCAATGGGCAATCAACTTAGTAGGACCAATGTCGCATGGCACAAGAGGAAGAAACATGATGATAATAGCCACCGACTAGTTCACCAAATGGGTCGAAGCCGAGCCCACGACGACAACTACCCATAGGGACATAGAGATATTCATTTGGAAGAACATCATTTGCCAATTTGGAATTCCGCATTCCATTGTCACTGACAAATCCCCACAATTTGTAGACAATGAGCTAGCAAAGTTCTTCCAAAAGTATGGCATCAAGCAGCACATGGCCACGCCAAGATACCTTTAAGGCAATGGGCTGGCTGAAACATCTAACAAGACAATCCTGGACTGTCTCAAGAAATCTATCAACAAGAAAGGGAAGTGGCCAGAAGAGCTCCCGAGAGTCTTATGGGCATACCGCATCACCAAGAGGCGAGCTACTGACAAGAATGGCAAGAAGATCACTGCTAACCTAGATCTGGCAAATGAGCAGCGCGTGAAAGTCGTCACAAGAATTGTTGCCTATTAGCAATAGCTTCTTTCCACCTACAACAAAAGGGCCAAGATCTGGTAGTTTTAGCATGGAGATCTAGTCCTTATAAAAGCCTTCATCACTGCCCTTAGGGAAGGCTCCAAAGAGATGGATCACATCTGGGAAGGTCCGTAGGTGGAAAGAGCAACTACACCCTTAACACCATGAATGACAAGGAAATTGACAAGCAGTGGAACACCTACAATCTGAGAAAATACTACATCTGACCTTCCGCAACCACCTGAAGCTTATTACATGCATACCTTCATATGTTCACAAGTCGCCAAGCAGGCTGCCGAGCAACATCTCGCCAAGCGAGAATTACTTTCTGTTGTTTAGCAGCAAAGTTTTTTTGCTCATCTTTCTATTCGATAAAGATATGAGGAATTCACTCCAAGACTTTGTTCAATTCCTTTCACAACCTACAACTTCCATTCACTCCAGGAGAGGCGGAGGATCAACTTACAACTTCCATTCATTCCAAGTGAGGCGGAGGATTAACCTTTCAACCCTTATATCCAAACGTGAATGAGTTGCTAATCCGAGGTTTATCGCAACAACAGCAACCTGGGATGACAAAGCCTAGAATTAGCCACAATGGTTGACCTTGGGCAACCCCATAACTGACTTAGCTAACTTAAGATTTTTCACCCTCGGCGGAATCTACAGGAATCCAGGCTTCTACAACAGGGGAAGCAACGTGCGCAGTTTGTTCTGTGAAACCCTGTCAATGAATTCGCCTACTATTCTTGACTGCCAGTTGCGCGATGTTCGTCTTCATATTGGGACCTACCATGCTGCGTCTATAGTTCGAGGGATAAGAGATCAAAGGCGCAGTCATTACTACCCACGAAACTTTACATAGCTGCACGTTATCTTCGTGCCCGGTTAGCGAGTTTCGTGTTTGTGCACAGAACCTTAAAATAATGCGACAAGCTCCACAGGTTACAAGACTGTGACGTACATGCGGGTTACAAGGTTAGCACCTAACATGTTGTGTCTATGGCATGTGAAATCGTTGCTTTGTAAGGCCGTGCTTATTCAAGCCAAAGGAACCTAGCCTCAGTTGCACAACACAGGTTCCAGCGGCTCTCTACTTTTGATCTAGCGATGAAGTTGATGACCAGCATATGGCTTAACCGCTGCCCAAGTGTTGCTTATAGCGCACAGAAACCAATATAGAACAATCACAATTATAGATCCCCTGCTCATGAATTTCGATACAATTGTTTATATGTGTTTTGTTCGATTAGGCGAATTTTGTGTTTTAGCAGGGTTAGCAGCTTGCAAGCAGTTTCAGTGGGACTTGGACACACTACATGTCGTTGATCACGACTTATGAAGTAGAAGAGTCCCATAAAATCTCGATTCACGCCACGGCCAAAACCTAGCCTAAGTCGCACAAAACAGGTTCTCGTGGTAAGCTTTCTACTAACTTGACGGCGCACCAACTGCTCTGGTAATCCCTGCAGTACATGGTGGCCAATGTTGAGTAAGTTAGAAATGCAGCAGCAATACTAGTGTACGATATGCCAGCTTCCTTGGCTACACCAGCAATACATGGCAACCGGCAACACATGGCGATGGAAAGTAGCATGCGACAAGCTTCACAACTTTACGCCCTGCAAAGCTGAGATTTACACTTAAGGATTGAACATTACAAGCGTTTACTTTTTTTTTTTAAGATACGCAAGTAGCACGAGCTCCAAAGGTTAAAAATTTCACAACACCCTTCAAAGAGCAAGAACATTCAAGCCGATAGAGTAACGAAGATGAAGTGAAAAGCAAAAGCAGTTTATTGAATTTCAAGCAAATTGATAAACTGGCTCGAAGGCCCTACAAGTCCAAAGCTAGCTAAACAAAGGAAGACTAAAGTCTAGACGAAAAAGAAAATAAATTTTCTAAGGCCTTAAAGTAGACTACTCCTTAGCAACTTCGACAACTTCAGGCTCCCCAACAGCCACTCTGTCGTCAGCTATAGCTTTTCCATTCACAGCTTCACCACCGTCTGGGGCATCACCAACATCGGCGGCCTCGCCTCCCTCTGTAGCTTCATCGCTCACCACAGCGCCATCCTCAGCTACTTCATCTTTGAATATTCCTAGTGCAGTAACAAAATCTTCGACTACATCAAGATCAACGAAAAAGTCAGCAGATCCTCTGGAGAGATGTCAAAATTTTGATAATCCTCATCAAAGAACTTGAAGTCTGGAGACCTTCTTCGGAGCTGATCGACATAGCCCAACTTGTAGTAATCGGCTTGGGCTCGAGTAAGAATGCCGTCATGATTTGCTTGCTCACTCACTAGCTGATCATTCGACTTCATAAGGTCTTCATTATAGCTACGCATCTCATCAACCTCCTTCTGCAACTCTTCATTAGCAAACACCACGGCTTGAAGTTCCTTCTCCTTGGATTCAACTTTAGCAGCAATCTTCTGCATGCAATCAATGTCATTAGTATACTCAATGTCTTTTAGATCCTTGGTGAAGCAGCGAGAATAGAGTTCAGAGTTGTTCTTCTCAAAGGCTTTGATTTTTTTCCAGTTCAAAGTCCATATCCTTTTGCGTAATGACCAACTTAAGCTTCAAGTCTTCGTTCTCCTTGACGACTGCTTCTAACTGCCTAGAAGTGGGGGTAGGAAAGAGGGACCCCTTCAATTTTAAACCAACAAGCTCCATCTCCAAAATGTCAATCTTTTTTGCAGCAGAACAAGCCTTTGTAGCCAACACAGCTTCAGCCTTTTTGGCATCATGAAATGCAATTCTGCCAAGATGCATACACTCATTGGAAAGAATCAAATTTCATTTGCATGAAAGCAAGCAGGGAATTCCTTTTTTGTTCCGGATGACTCTTAGACAAAACACCCACACCGACTGCCTTCCTAGCATATTCATGAAGTTTGGCACAGGCAGCAGAATTCGTAACAAGTCAAGATTAAGCAGCGTGCACATTTCACTAAGCTCTGCGAAGGCCGGGGCATCCCCCCTCATGGTTGCCTACTGGGGCAACTCCCTCACTCTTTGCAGCCCACTTAGTCATAGCAACGGTGGAAAAATTAGCCTTGGACACGTTTTTACAGCGGAGTTCTCCTTCATCACAGGTGGACGCTTTACTTTATCTCCAGACTTGGGTGCGAAAGACAGTACAAATTCCTTGAGCTCAACAATTCTTTCAGCAAAGGATTTGGCCTCTTTCAGAGCGGCAGACTTTGTAGCACCAATAGTATCTTTCTTACTTGGAGCAGATTCAGAAGTTTCTTTCTTGCTTTTCGAGGAAGAAACCCTCAATTTCTTCTCAGTAGACAATTCTTGAGCAGGCGATGCAGATCTCTTCTTTCCACTCTCGATGGCAGCAGGTTCAACAACATCGATTGGACGAACTAGCGCCTCTTCTTTAATGCGTAAAACCTCCTCCTTTGGTGACAGCGCACCTTTTGTTCGACGCAGAGGACTAAGCAACCAGTGCCACTTGCTGTATTCCTGCGGTATACCCCTTGCGATGTGCACCTTTTTCATATCTGGATTGAATTTAGAGTTGACTCGAATTCAGACTCATTAATGAATTGTAGCGAAACCTGCAACTCTGGCGAAGTATCAGACTCTTACTTGCCACTAATCTTCAGCGTGTGTTTAGGCTAATCATGGTCTCCTCTGCTCAAGGGGTCAAACAACTTATGACTTAACTTCAATTGTCCGACTTTGCCAATATGACAAATATCAAAGAAATACTAAAATTCGTCAATGGTCAAGTCCAGGTCAAATAATTTGCTCAGATTGATGAATCCCATCATGGCTTGGTAGGCACTCAGAGACAGCATCGCAGGCGCGCACCTCATGGCGCAAATGATCTTTTGACACAAATGCGGCATAGGACAAGTAAATCCCACCTCAAAGTAGTAAGGATGGAACTTGTTGGCTCTCCTTCTTGCTTCAATGGCTTCGGTGCACGGATCCCCATCACTGTACTTCGATGCACACTTCACATGAACCTCGAACGAAATGGCATGCTTGAATTCCATGAGAAAATCGTCAAACTACTTCTTGGAACATATCTTCAGTGAGCAGCTATGAGCACCCTCTACATTCATATGCTTGGAAGAAGACATGGAGAAAATCTGCGAGAAAAACATAGCGGAATTTTTAGATGCTTATTCGAAGTTGAAAAAAGGAAAAAAAGGGAAAATTGGGTGTGGAAGGCTTGGCACCAAGCTGGCCAGCCCAGCGACACTAGACTAGCCTAGTGCACCAGGCGAGCCCAGCACGCCAAGCCATCCCAGTGTCTACTCTCACCTACACAGACCTCTCCACCCAATCCTGTAGGAGCTCAATAGGGCTCCATCTCTCTCATTTGCCAAACCTAGTGGCCCAGCTACCAGCTCACGTAGACCCCGCTCGTGCCCACCTGCCCCTCTCAGCTGCTTGGCCATGTCGCACTAGCTCCGCGGCTCCCTGGCATGCCGTTGAGTCACCTCTGCAGCTCCCCGCCGCGCTGACTCGACCACATGGGCTCTTGCCCACGAATCTCGATGAGAAGGAGAAGAAAAAAAATCAAGTTTTTCCTTACCTTGGCGCGAATTTCAATGAAGACGAAGATGACGAACGACTCTCCAAAGGGGAAAACAAAGAAGAAAATTGAGGGAGAGGTTAAAAAATATCCTTTGATTTTCTCTCTTTCTTGTGTGGAAAACAAAGTACTTCTAGGTTTATTTAACCCTCTATTAATAGAGGAAAATAAAATCCTAACTGCCTTTGGATTCCATGAGCCTCTAGATTTTGGTTCAAGTCAAAGCTCAGAATCTAAAAGCAGACATGGAAAGTATTTTTGGCAGGCCCACTCAACTGAGGTTTCCTGCACCTGCTGCATTCCCTACAATAGCATAACAAGTATGAGGGCATTTGTGGAGCCAGAAGTAATCCAGAAAATTGTGGAGCTAACACATGGACAAATATTCTTTATTGGCGAGACTACCTTTATTAATTGGCGAATTTCACACGTGCTGCTTATTTATGAAGTGACACATCCCGATCCCGGACACGCCAGGTGTCGGGAAGTGCTAGCCGACACGTGTCAGGTGACGAAAGCCAATTATGCAAGAATTAAGTGAAAAGTAAGAATTTCAAGAGTAGAGTGCAGAAGTAGAAGTGTGGTGACGATTAAAAACCCATAATACAGGATGCATAACAGTCAGAGCAAAGTAAATAGTGCAGGAATATAAAAACATTCACATCCCCGTGAGGATGGATAAAATAAAAGTTAACTACAAGTAGGAGTGAATCCTACATAGTCTGAAGAAATGTCAGAACCGCCGACCACCGCCGAAGAGAGCCCTCGAATCACCGCTAAGTGAACCGTCACTAGGTCCTGGAGGGGCGCAAAACATAAAACGGTGAGTGGGTCAAAAAGCAAAGTTTGATAAAACCTTTTTTTTCAAGAGTATACTAACGCCTCGCTGGAAAACAAGTATAGTTTTTGAAAACACGTCATACCCTCTGGCATGAACCTCAAAATACTATAATAAAAATATACGGGTACTCCCCGATAATGATGTACTAACATGCTCACCCATATGTAAACACACAAGCCCAAGTAGCTAAGCTACGAGGAACAGGCTAGGTATATAAGTAATACGCTGAGTACTACAATGACGCCAGTCTAACGCTAAGCGCTGTGCACATAGTGCAGTCACACAAGCTCGAGTTGCCTAGTGCAACCTAGAACAGGCTAGTACCTACAATGGATCCAAAGCTGCGTAGCGGTACTGGTAGTGCCTACTCCAAACGTCAAGGCTAGTCCTGGCCACAAGACTGAGTACTAATACCTGGGGTGTTATACATCTACTGATGAGCAACAGTATGAAAACATGTATGGCAATATAATACGAATGTTCTACCTCCAACAAACGTATATGATATGAATTATGCTAACAGTTTGAAGAAAGCATTGAAAAACCATACGTACATATACATTTATCAAACAAAGACCCACTCACTCACCTGTAGGTAGCCGGGTCGTAGCCCCACTGTCCTGGGTAGCCCCGGTAGTCCTCTGGATAGGTCTCACCTATATGAGATATCACTGTAATAATGATTAAACTCATAAAGGTTACTAAATAACTAATTAATTACACCTATCCCTTGTTTGCTCAACCAGGAGGTCCAAAACACCTTGAAAAATATCATACGTACTGCCCCTAGGTAGTACGCGTCGTCACGAGTCGCCTCGCGAAGACGGAATCGAAAAAAGAGTCCACACACGCCCCCACGCTCGGCTCAAACGCGCCAAGCCGCGGCTTCACGCGCGGCTCCAGGCACTGTCTCACGCGCGACTCAGCCGAGCCGGTCAGCGCCGGTCTGAACAGGTTCGCTGACGTCAGCAAGGCCGGTCTGACCTGGTTTTCTGACGTCATCGCTGACGTCAGCGCCGATCACCTCTGGTCTTTTTCCGGCCGCCGTCACCGGAATTTTGGCCGGTTTCTGGGTAATTTTTAAGGCTCCATATCTTCTTCATTTCAAGGCCAAATTTTACGTGCCATATGTCAAAATGAAGCTGGAGAAGAGTAGAATCACGGTGTACCTTTGGATTGGTCGTACAAGCTCGGGAAATGGCCTGTAATTGCCCCGGAAGTTGCGGTTCACTGTAGCTTGTCGATCTACGTCAAAACTCAACCAAATCAGGCAAACGACCTATGAAAATTCATCTACTCAACGAGAGGAACACAATAGTGGTAGTTAGAAACCTCACCTCGGTCTAGATTGGCCGGAAAATGGTTGGAAAGGTCCGGTTCTTCCGATTGCGTTTCCCGTCAAACGATTGGGAGTTTGGACGAACGGTTTGCACCGTTGAGTCCACGGCGTCGAGACGAAGAAGGTGGTGATTTTCGTTCGCTTCGATTCGACGGGTTTTCGTCGGTGTGCACTGTGCACACACGGAGAGAAAAAGGGAGAAAAGCCAAAAATTGGAAAAAGAAAAAGAAAGTGACGGGGAGAAGGAAGGGGAAGGAAAGAAAAGGAAAGTGGGGTTTTGGGGGTATTGTGCACCCACCAAAACAGTAAACTTACACGCTCACGTGTACAAAATAAACACGCACGTGTAGAGAATATTCCCCAAGAATTATTTTATAACAAACTTTTTTACGGGATGTTACATGAAGACTCTCTAAGATGCTAACCACGATTCTCCAAGCTTTGATACCCTCAGCAGCATTGATAAATACAAGAAAATTAAAGAGGAATTAATCACTAAATTCCCTTCTTAATTGTTTCCTATTTGAAGACCAATTCTTGTATTCAAGGAATCCTCATCCTATTTAATTAGGATTCTCCAAGAATAATTTCAAGATATTATTTTATTAAATATATATTTGGCAATTATTTCTCCATCCATCCTACGGATGACATTCACTAGCCAACTGGAAGCCGACATGTGGTGCAATCTCCATCCCATGACCGACCACCTCCTCCTATAAATATCTCAATCTCCACCACATTTTGGTCTTGGGACGGAACTATTTAGAGGACGGCTGAGCATCCCAGTTTTCCGTTTATGAAGCACCACCAGAAGAAGATGATGCAAAGTTGGCGTGAAGAAGAAGATGTTTTGCCTTATTTTTACCTTAGAAAAACGTTGTCGTTTAAGAAGTTCCTTACTTAATGAAACATTGCGGATAAAAATGTATTGTTATGCTTTTTCTTTTCTTTTAAGACCCCACCTCTTATGTCCCACCAATATTTCTACAGTTCTACCTAACAACCAAAGCATATATTTTCATAAAATAAAATAAAACAAAATAATAAAACCAAAGCAACTCAAGTTATATATAAAATATTATATACCATATAGTAAAACATAAAACTATTTAATATGTTGAATAACTACTATTTCATATAAATAATTTTTTAATCTTTTATATTACTAGTCAACAAACTCGCAGCATGGCTCGAGAGATGATATTTGAAAAATGTAACATTAAAAAATTTTGCGTGCTACGCACGATATCTCTTCACCGACTCCTCCAAAAATTTTTGCTCGATCCTGCACTACGACCACCTTTTCCTTTTTACAAAACAATCTAAAAATTCCCAAGAAATTGAAATCCATTCATAAATCCTTCTATTCAATCCATCATCTCCTTCTATTTGACTTTGTTTTTTCAAACTTGTAGAGAAATATTGGATCTAGGTATATTTTTATCGAAAAAACTTCAATCCTACATAGTGTTTAACACTACGAATTTTGGATGGCTGAGATTGCAAGTTGAGATAAGTGGAAATCTTAATTTGCAATCTCAACCGCCCAGAACTCGTTGTCACAACCCGCTCAAAATTTAATTTATTTTATTCCCGGAAGTGGGAAATGACGTTTTTGCCCTTGGTTGACTTTTTGGTTGACTTTTGTGTCGTAACTCGTACGATGCATCCACTTGTATTTTCTTGACGTGCTCGTCGCTACGAACGCGTAGACGCGAGCGGGACGTCGTTCGGACTCCGAACGAATATTTTACGGGCGTTGAATTTCGACGTTTTCCGTAATTCAAATTTGGGCAATTTTGTCTTGTTTGGGCTGGGGCCCAAATGTCTGCAGGCCATGTGGCCAATCCAGATTTTCTGGATCTTTGTCCCTGTTTTTGTCCCGTTCTCCTTCTTCTTCTTCCCTTTGTTTTCTGCAAAACTTCACCAAGCCGTGGCCATTCTTGGCCAATTTTGGCTTCACAAACCTGCACCAAAACGAACCCAAAACCTTGTGCTTTTCTTCTGGCTGCAACCCAGGTGTGGGTGTCCAGAAACCTGGACAGACCCAGGAACCCAGAAATGGGTGAATTTCCTCAAGCCACCCCGTGGCATTCTTCCTCTTTCTTCTCGGTTTTTCTTGGTGCAACAATCCCCCATTTGCTTCTTCCTTGCTCGAACCCAGTCACTGGAGGTGACTTTGAAACCCTGAAGCCCAGGAAACCATTTCCCAGAAACCTGGGAAATTCTTCACCGTCAAAGTGGAACTTGGCCGACTTGAAAACCTGCATTTTGGAGCTCGAGGAAGCTCAAATGCATCACCAAATCATCTCTGGAGACCTTGGGAACCCAACCCAAGGTCTGGAAGTCGAATTGGCATCGAGAACAGAGGAACTCATTTTTGGCCGATTCTTCCTCCTCAATTTCTGGCCACTTCTGGCCAGTTTTTGGTCCCCAAAATGGTACAATCTTGTTCTCCTCATCTCTAGCTTCATTTTGGTACTTGAATCGTCCAATTTGGACTTAAAACGAAGAAGTTATGAAGCTTTGAAAATTCCCAGAATTTTCACCCATTTTTCAAGAATCCGGCGACGGCGACGATGGCGCCGGCGCTGGCGCCGGCGACCGGAATTCTGGCAGGGATGACCGGCGCTGACGTCATCGGACCGGGTTGGACCGGCCTTGCTGACGTCAGCAGACCGGTTCAGACCGGACTTGCTGATGTCAGCATTGACCGAACCGGTTGACCGGCTGACCGACTTGCGTTGACCGGCTCGCGCGTGAGCCGCGCGTGGAGCCGCGCGTGGAGCCGATCTCCCGAACTTCAAGCCACGCGTGAGGGCGCGTGGGAGGTCCAAATTGAATTCTGTTTTCACGGGTCGACCCGTGACGACGTGTACTACCTCGGGGTAGTATGCATTTTAATTTTTTGAGGTGTTTTGGACCTCCAATTTGCAAAAGCAAGGGATAGGTGTAATTAATTCGTTAATTCGTTACCTTTTTGAGTTAATCATTGTACCGGTGATTTCTCGTATAGGTGGGGCCTATCCAGAGGACTACCGGGGCTACCCAGGACGGGGTACTTCGACCCGGCTACCTACAGGTGAGTGAGTGGGTCTTTGTTTGATAAATGTATATATATACGTATGGTTTTTCAACGCTTTCTTTAACTGTTAGCGTAGTTGCATATCATTACGTTTGTTGGAGGTAGAACATTCGTATTATATTGCCATGCATGTTTTCATACTGTTGCTCATCAGTAGGTGTATAACACCTCAGGTATTAGTACTCAGTCTTGTGGCCAGGACTAGCCTTGACGTTTGGAGTAGTCACTACCAGTACCGTTACGCAGCTTTGGATCCATTGTAGGTACTAGCCTGTCTTAGGTTGCACTAGGTGACTCGGACTTGTGTGACGCACTTTGTGCACCAGCGCTTAGCGTTAGACTCGCGTCATTGTAGTACTTAGCGTATTTCTTTATACCTAGCTTGTTCATTGTGGGATTTAGCCCCTTGGGCATGTGTGTTTACATATGGGTGAGCAAATATCAGTAAAGTATTAGCGGGGAGTACTCGCATGTTTTCACGACAGTATTTTGAGGTTCATGCCTACGGGTATGACGTATTTTCTCAAATTATACTTGTTTTCAAACGAGGGGTTACTAAACTTTTGAAAACAACGGTTTCATCAAAATTTGCTTTTTGACCCACTCACCGTTTTATGTTTTGCGCCCCTCCAGGTTAGTTGGCTGGGAGCTTGCGACGTCGATGGCGCGGTGGTATGACAATGTAGGGATTTTTATACGTTTGTATATCTTTGTATCACTTACTCTACTCGCAGTGTATTCTTTTATTTCTTCCGCCCGCACACTCCGTGCACTCTGACTATTGTTTAATTCATTATTCTATCATTTATTCTTAAATTTTTCTAAATGGCTTTCGTCACCTAACGCGTGTCGGCCAGCACTTCCCGACACCTGGCGTGTTCGGGATCTGGATGTGTCAGACTCGTAATGTTAAACACTACGTAATACTAAGACAATACCACTATTTTTATCTTTCTTTTTTGTAGAAAAATAATTACATTGCAGAGGGGGGGGGGGGTAAAGAGAGAAGTGAAAGTTCGGGAGAAGAGAGGGTGGTGGGTTTTGAGTGATGGGATAGGGTGGGAGTGGACGTGTTGGGAGAGTTGGAGGTTGGTTTGGTGATGAACATATGTTGCTGGTGATGGCCATACAGATTACAGAGACTACAAAGTACAGAGTGAAGTGTGAGTAATGGAATATATTTGTGTGCTTTGCCATGTGGGTCCAACAGGAAGAGAGAGAGAAATAGAGAGAGGGGATAGAGGAAGTCTGGTGCCAAATTTAGCTTTTTGAGGATAGAGGTTACTGCTGCCGGCTGGCCGGTGAGGGAGGTGAGGTGATTGGTCTGGGGTGTTGGGTTGGGTTGGGTTGGGTTGACGATGATGACAATGATGATGATTGTTCAATTTTTTTTTTTTTGTTTTTAATTTTTCTTTGTTTAGTTTTAAATCATTTAAAAAAAATAAAAGTGATTGATTAATTGAAAGGTTAACTAGAGTTTATTTAAGAGACACATGTCAAGCTATAAGATTGATGGTGAGGAGAAATTTTTCATGAGAACGGGCGTGGAGTTCCTTTTCCATCAAACTAGTTTCTTGCCACACACGTAATTGATTATTTTTATTTTATTTAATATTTTAATTTTATTACAAAAAAAATTAATATACAATTTATGATTTTAAAAAGGCTCAAACTCACTTAACTACCCTCAAGTATCGTGAAATTCTCACTTTGCTACCCTTAGTTTTTTTCTTCTCACTTTCATACTTAGAGTTTGATTTTTCTGACACTTTCATACCTCCGTTACTATTTCCGTTAAATTCTCAGTTAAAGCTGACGTGGCACTGTGGACAATTAAAATAAATTAAAATAAATTTCTTCTCCGAATTCTCCTCCGGCATTTGCTGCAATTCCCAGGAACCCACAGCTTCCGACTCCAAAGAACATCAAACGGAGCAGAATCCTCAAAAGGTCTATCTCTCCTTACGGGGCAGTTAGTGCATAACCCACTGTATCACCACAATCCAACTTCATCTTCGACAGGCGAGGATAGCTTGCGAGGCAGCTCAACCCGAAATCTCGCTGCGTGGGTCTGTGCCTTCCCCTGCAATCCCCTTTAACCGGAATCTAAATCTCCTCCAGATTTGGCCAATCTGCAACACCCTCTCGCAATCTCAATCAACCCCATGTCCGTCAAATCGGCCGAGTTCTTAATCGACAGCGACGTCATCAGGAGATTGAGCTTGGTGAGAGATCAAGCCACGCTGGGATGGGCTTCCAGAACCGGCGGGAGGTCCTCCGTCCAGTAGTAGAACTCTGACAAGTCGAGCTCCGAGAGAGATTGACATTCCGAGAATAGAGGATCGAAGTCGGCGCCAAGAGTCGATTGGGGCAGTTGATGCTAGCAGACGAGCTTGACGCGGCGCAATCTAGGCCACAGATGGGAGACGATCTGGACGGTTGAGGGAGATCGGGAATAAACGGTGAGTGAGGTGACGGATGGGAATGCGTCACGGAGGCGCTGGGCGAGGAGAAGAGGGTCGATGTTGGCAGCAGATGGGGAGAGCAGAGCGTGGCCCCATGGAGATAAGAGTGAGAGGTCGAGGTGGGCCGCAGCTATGAAGAAAATTGGGATCCGGTGGAGGTCGCACGTGTTGCCCAGGAGGGTGAGAAAGGCACGCGTGGCCCTCTCCATGCTCCGAAACTTTTTGCAAACGCGGGAGAGCGAGTTCCAGGTCCGGGTGTCAGAAACTAAGGTGATGACGATGGAGAGTATGGCCTCCGGCAGGTCGTTGATGGTGGCCATGGTTGTGGTGTTTCCTCCAACGCGCTTGCCGGTGGCGTGCGGTGG
Organism: Gillenia trifoliata; assembly: GCA_018257905.1. Lineage (NCBI taxonomy): Eukaryota > Viridiplantae > Streptophyta > Magnoliopsida > Rosales > Rosaceae > Gillenia > Gillenia trifoliata. The sequence continues at coordinate 11,792,145 of CM031084.1, read as the reverse complement.
CTCGCTCTTGCTTTAGAGGGAGGGAGAGAATGAGTGAGAGGGAGGGAAAGAGAGGACAATGGGAGGGAGGAGTTAATGGCTGCTGTGGGTTCCTGGGAATTGCAGCAAATGCCGGAGGAGAATTCGGAGACGACATTTTTTTTAAAATTTTTTTAACTGTCCACAGTGCCACATCAGCTTTAACGGAGAACTTAACGAAAATACTAATGGAGGTATGAAAGTGTTAAAAAAATCAAACTTTAGGTATGAAAGTGAGACGAAAAAAACTAAGGGTAGCAAAGTGAGAATTTCACGATCCTTGAGGGTAGTAAAGTGAGTTTAACCCTTTTAAAAAAGTTTGAAAAATGAATTAAATTGTTTTTTGAAAAAATTGTAAAAGAGACGGACATTTTTTATATTATGAATGTTTTATCAAATTTGTCTTCTCCCTTTATATATCTATATTATTAAGGCAGAAGGCCTTAAGTTTAAATTTTTAACAAAATACCAAAAATACTCTTGCTTATAGGTTATAAAAAATATAAAAAGTAGGGACATAATGGTAAAAATATATCTATATTATTAAGGCAGAAGGCCTTAAGTTTAAATTTTTAATAAAATACCAAAAATACTCTTGCTTATAGGTTATAAAAAATAAAAAAAGTAGGGATATAATGGTAAAAATATTAAAATGAGAGGGAAAACTTATCTGCAAAAAAAATCTAAGAAAAAACTGATATTAACTGACGCCCAAAAACCACCTCTACCATTCTTCTCGCCCAAAAACCCATTCTCGCGTTAAAATTACTATCCCATTGTCGAGAACCCGATTTTGCCCTATTTCTCTCCTCTGCGCTCTAATTGTTGGAAATGTGCCCTAAAACCAATCATATGATGATACTTTACAGACATTTCACATGTTAAACTAATTTGGTTTAATATAAAGGGCATAGATTATTGTTTATAGTAGTCTCATATATATGTTATATGCTTAAACAATAAGTCCAAGGAATATGTGCTTAGTAGA